>JAEQBH010005184.1:0-219831 GCA_016808115.1 Tetrastigma voinierianum
CACTTCTTATGACCAAAAGTTTGGCCTATGAACCAGGAATAAACAAAGCAAATATAATTATTTCAAATGTAATCATTTTGAAGTGAATAAATTAGGCTAAATAAAAATAAAAATGAATGCAAAATTTTAAAACCTATTTCTGATATTGTGGCAAGTGATTTTAGAGGTTTGCAATCAATAACAGTACTTTGTTTAAACTGATTCTCTGTACATTAGATTGGGTGATATTGAAATGCATAAGAAGTCATATCCAAGAATTCAGCATAGATTACGGTCAAGAATGTAAAAGAAGAATAAATTTTAACTAATTAATTAATATATATATATACATGCATCATAAAACAGACAGCAAAAAGGAATCCATCTGCACCAAATAAAGTCATGTGCATCACTAATAGAAGCATTAGTCTGAGGGCTTGCAGGGCACGTGTGTTCGTGCTGGGAGTTCAGTCATAAATCAATCACTGAATGGAAATACAAAGTAAGACCAAAGAGGCCTACAGTATAAAGAACAAATAAACTGCAGCAAATAGAGGAAAATTCTCCATGGAACATCCGAAAAATCATCAACATATGAAACTAAAAAGCCTCTTGGTTGACAGTTCTAACTTCCACTTTATTTTTATGTTTTTTTTATGGATAGTTATAACTTCCACTTTATCACACCATTCAGTTCCACACTAAAGCACTAAAATAAATAGTCCCAGACGATCAACAAACGTTAAAATAAGGACTAATGAAAGTGGCATAACATTTGCATATGTTGAGAATCATAGGATATTCTTAGGATATTCTCTAGTTTATTTTCCTTCCTTTTTATACTTTATTTATTTCCTTTCTGTGTCTTCTTGATGTATATAAATAGGTAAGACTTATGATGGATTTTAACTCACTCATTCAATAAAAAAAAGGATTCTTTTCTTCTCTCATTTCACATGGTATGAGAAAGCCATGAAGATTGGGTGGTTGTGGCTTCATCCCTGTGAGGCTCATGACGCCGATTGTGATCTCGCTTCTTCACCAACCAAATTTTCCAAGTGGACTTTTCGGGGCGACCTCAACTCCAAAGAGTGATCACTCCGCACGCCGGCCTAATCTCCCCCACGGCAGGAAGAATCCCAACAAATTCCACACACACCGCCACAAGCCCCACCACTATCGCTCACGCCTGGCCAGGAGGGCGCGTGGCCCCACTCTTCCGGCCGACGCACCTCACCAAGAAGGCCGCCACCGATTCACTTCTTATGCCCCCCGCATCTCTCATCCGACACCTCGCATCACCGGCTTTGGCCCTTTCTCCGAACACCAACAAACAGCCCCTATTCCTTTCTCTTTCTTCCAACTTCACCACACTGAGACTCTTCTCAACTGACTTCGAAGAGACTCAGGGCCCCCCTGCAACTATATTTTGCTGATTCACCAACTCGTCTTTCTCACTTCTATCTCTACGGCTCGCAAAGGAGCTCATCCACATCTCCGAGTTATTCTTACGCCCCAACCAATATATGAGTACATCTACTTCACTGTGCGCCCAAATCTACATCCATTTCGCCTCGTCGCTCTGTGACCGATAATGCCTCTACTTGCCTTTCACATTCATCTGGACCCTGGATTCTTGATTCCGAAGCCTCTGATCATCTTTCCGGTAATAAGGACATTTTTTTTTCCCTTACCCTTACTTCTCCTCTACCCACGATTACTTTAGCTAATGGATCTCAAACCATAGCTAGCTGAACCGCTCAAGATGCCCTCTTCCTTCCTTACCCCTTACTGCCTCGTATGTTCCTAATTCCTTTAATCCGCTTTCCATCGCGAAGTTGACTTGCACCTTAATTGTTTGATTACATTTTCTAATAACTTTGTCACATTGCAAGACCGGAGTACGGGGAGGACGATTGGCATAAGACGTGAGTCACATGGCCTCTTTCTTCTCAGCTCGTCTTCCACTGCTTGCACTTCCATGGATACTCCTCTCCTTATTCACAGTCGCCTTGGTCATCTAAATATTTCTAAGTTTCTAATAATGGTTCTCGCTTAGTTCGCCTTCACCATGTAAGTCATGTCACTGGGAAACACACTCGTGTCCCATTCCCTAGGGTGCTTCCAAATCAATCACAAAATCTCCTTCGAGCTCATCCACATCACGCTAGGGTCCTTACCGATCGAAATCAATTTCTGGTTCCAAAGATTCATTTTGTGAGTAGATGATTATTTTGTCAGACTTGGCTATTTTTAATAAAAACTCAAGCCGAGTTATTCTCTATTTTCCAAAAATTTCATGCTGAAGTTCAAACCCGATTTAATATTTCAATTCATATCCTACGAAGTGATAATGCCAAGGAATATCTCCTCATTTATGTCCTTACATGGGACTCTTCATCAGTCATCTTGTGCTTACACTCCTCAACATAATGAAGTGGTCAGCGCGAAGAACCGGGCTATTTGATCGTAAAACCGCACTCTTTCTACTCCATCATAAGGTTCTCAACGCTGGGAGATGCTACCTAGCCGCTTGTTATTTGATTAATCGATGTCATCATCCGCCTTACATGATCAAATCCCTTATTCCATCAAGCTTTTCCAATCAACCTCCCTCTTCCTCGCCTCCCTCGTGTCTTCTAAGCATGTCTGTTTTCATTCCATATTCTTACTCATGCACAAAATAAGCTCTCAGCCAAAGCCACAAAGTGTGTCTTCCTCAGTTATCCCCTACTTCAATGAGGTTATCGTTGCTACTCTCTTAAAACACATCGATACTTTGTCTCTATTGATGTCACTATTTTTGAAAACTCCTCTATGTTCCCTACCACCCACCCTTCCTATTCTGATGTCATATCACTACCCTTTCTCTATCCCGTCCAGGATACCTCCTCTGCACCTCCTCCGGCTACTCCAGCTCGACCACTGCAGGTTTATAATCGTCGGTCGCGTATTGACACAAGGCCTCCGACTGACTCATCTCCTATGGTGCCCTCCTCCACAATGCCGGTCTTGCCGTCTCCGATTGATCTTCCCATTTCCATTCGAAAAGGTACTCATTCCTCCAGTCTTACCTCCAAATTTACTCCACCTCGACCATTACAGTTTATACTCGCTCACAGATGCTGACAACACTGCCTCCAAATTAACTCATTCCCACGGCGACCTCCACGACGTCTGGGCCTCACAAGGCTCCCACCGACCTTCCCATTGTCATTCGGAAGGTACTCATTCCTCCCGTAACCCCCATCCTATTTATAATTTATTGACTTATCACCGCTTTATCTTCACCATATTCTCGCTTTATTTCCACATTGTCTTTGTTTTCCTAAATCGTATGAGGCCCTCATCCGTGCCGTAAACAAGCAACGGTTAAAAATGGTTACACCGCATTCTACTCGGCACATTGACCAGTCACCTTACCTACTGCAAGTCTCTTGTTAGTCACCGTTGGTCGGCATCAGTTAAGATTAGCCCTGATGGCCGATGGACCGCCTTAAGGCTCGCTTAGTCGCTGGGCAAGTATACTAATATATGGCCCGACTACTACGACACTTTTCCCGTCGCAGCATTTATTCCATTCGCCTTCTCTCTTTATCTACGCCGCTTACGAGATCTGCCTGGATCAATCGAGATCAAGAATTCATTTCTCCATGGCGACCTCGCCGAGGGAGGGCATACATGAGCAATCACCTAGATTTGTCGTCAAGAGGAGTCTAGTTTGGCATGCAAATTTCACGCGCAGCCCTTATAGCCTAAAGTGCCCTCAAGCTTTAACGCAGTGGTACTGTGAGTTTGCGCTTGACTCCGCAAAGACACGACCACTCTGTCTTCTATCATCATACATCCTTAGAACAATGCATCTATATGATTGTTTATGTGAACGACATTGTTATAACAGCCACACCGGGGGATTTAAACAAAGATTCTTCAACCACTTTTAGACAAAAAGACTGGGAAACTCAAGTACTTTCAGGATCGGGAGATACTAGTCTAAATTCTACGGTGTGGTTATGTCTCGTAGGAATATGCCTCGATATACTGAGGAAATTGGAATGCTAGACTGTAAACTTGTAGACACTCCTCTGGACCAGGGGGAGCCTCTACGAGATCCAAGGAGATATCGACGACTAGTAGGGAGACTGAACTACCTCAACATCACCCGACCCGGACATTACCTTTCCCCGTGAGCGAGTTAGTCAATTCCCGCAAATACCATGTGATAATCACCGGGATGTCAGGATCCGATCCTCCGTTATATCAAAGGAACACCAGTCGCAGCGTGTTATATGAAACAGAGGTCACACCCAAATTGTCGATATCAGGATGCAGAGATTTGTATGTGCTCGCCCCATAGACAGACGCTCCACTTTCGGTTATTGTGTATTTATTGGAAGCAACTTAATATCCTGGAATAAAAAGAAACAAGATGTAAGGGTCGTCTAGTACAAGCTAAGATCGAAATACGGCTTTAAGAATCATGAACTCATATACCTTAAAAGCTTCTTCAGAGATGAGATGAAGATAGAACAAATGATGCTCAGAGCATGATAACCAAGCAGCCTTCTACACATGGCCCCTCCTAACTAGCCTCTTCATGAGAGTGACCAAACATATTGAAATGGACTGTCACTTCATTCGAGTATAAGACGCCTGTGGACGACGACTACTGGGCCAACCTGCCGACCAACTATCAAACATTTTCACTAAGCCTCTCCAAGGTCCGAGGGTTTCAGTACATTTGTAACAAGCTCAGTGCATATGACCTATATGCTCCAACTTGAGATGGAGTGTTGAGAATCATAGGATATTCTCTAGTTTATTTTCCTTCCTTTTTGTACTTTATTTGTTTCCTTTTTGTGTCTTCCTGATGTATATAAATAGATAGGACCTATGCTATATTTTAACGCACTCATTCAATAAAAAAAAGCATTCTTTTCTTCTCTCATTTTATAGGATACATGTGCATTTCCACACAGCACCGTAGGTCATGGAAACCTAAACGCCCCATTATGCAAGTTGCAGAAGATGCATGCTCAAACAATGGAGTATTCCAATGCCCGATGGAAACAATGAGTTTCTTTCTCTAAAGGCTTTTATTGGGGTTCGTCTAGTATTAAACCCCATGCCTACTGCTATTATAATTTCTATAATCTCAAGCATTCATCAGTAAAAGTAAAGGGAAAGGAACAAAAGCATCTCTAAGCATATTTGGTTTAAGCCACAATCAGCAAGAATATACATAGAAAGTGCCTCCTATCAAAAGCAAGAAAGCTTAATCCAAAAATCCTTTTCATGCTAGATGAACATCTGATACAGAGATTTCAAGGGGCAAAAACAAGGCATGAACAAGGTTTCGAAATTCACTTCAAGTTACCATTGTTCACTCCAAAAGATCTACTAGTTCATGGAAGTTTGGACCAAAGTCTTAAGAAGGCATATTCATGGGGAATATTTCTATTGAGGATTTAACTGGGGGCACAAGAAGATTGACCTATATAAATTTGTAAGGACATATCAAGGCAAACATACAACCAAAACCAACCCTCATATGAATAATGCACAAAGAACGTACAAGGCTTTTCTTGTGTGTAACAGTTATTCTCTTAGACTTGCAACCAAGCACACGGAACATCAATTCAGCTCCGACCTGCACAGTAATACACATGCAATTAGTGCACAGTTCAGTTTAGTCTAAAAACACAACCATGAAGAAAGGAACTATCCCTCTACATTTTTTTTCTTTTCATAGATAAATTTTTGTCCACGTAGAATGAACCCAAAACCTCCCACAAACCCTCCCCCCATCCCTTTACCACTTGAGACAGGCCTCAAGGGTGATACCCTTCTCTACAATATACTTCACAAGAGGTCCACCAGGAAATATCCAATGACTTGATGTAGAAAATGGAATTGTCTTAAAAAGCATATGCTGTAAGGGAAGAACCTTGAATTTTTTCCTAGGCTTCACAATATCAAACTCAGACATATGCCGGAGAGGACAAAGTGCCTTTACGCCACTGGAGAACTGCACTATAGCACCAAAACCATCAACGGCAATAACTTTAGCTTTCACCACCATGCCGGGCTTGACATCTGAGTGGGTGAATACAGAACCTTCAAAAGCACTGGCCTGCTTCAAGCAAAAAATAAGACAACAAATAAAGACCTGATAGCATAAATTATAAGACCTTATTTTGTAAAGCAAACTAGAGGAAAATTAAAAAATAAAATCCTCCTTTAACACCACATCAACAATTACAGTACCATTCAATTGACACCCTCATATGCCCGTGTATCAATCATTTCCATAAACATACTGTAATTTCATTTCAACTCTTTCATTGGATAAACAAAATCTTTAGTCATAAGAAGGTAAACTAAGAAGCATCATTTCACCAGTATCTAAGCCAGAAAAATAATTTCCCACACATTAGAGGAGTGATACACAAGTGAGTGCACACCAAAATTCCTTAAATTGGAAAAGCCCTTCACACTTCTCAACTATACTAACCAATTGGGGAGCTTTCTTTTCTAGAAAAAGGTGCCCCCATCCACCACAAACAAAAGCAGAACTTTCCTTTTTCCCAGCCTACTATTAACTATTTGATCAGGAAGATATAATCAAAAGGAGTAATCCTACAGACAGAAAATATTACCATGGCTTAGGAAAAGGTGAAATGACGGAAGCAGGGAATGAGATGGATGACAGACAGATAACAAAATGAACCAGAGACATTTAACAAGAATTGTCATCTATAGTGAAAAAAAAGTCATTGCAACTGTGAAGTTGCAAGTTTGAGCTTTTAGAAAGTTGGTTGTTTAACATGGTATAAGAGCTTGGTTTGGCAAGAGGTCATGGGTTCAACCACCTCTCCAATGTGAAAATTTGTTCCCCATTTGTGTATTTGAAAGCCCATAAAGGACTCTATTTAGTTTGTTTCTCTCTCCACATGCAGGTATGGGCGTATGTGAGGGAGGGTGTGAAGCATGATATTCTTCGTATTAAACCCAAGTCCCACAAGCTTTAACTTTTAGGAAAGTTGGTTGTTTAACAGCAACAAACTGCTTCAGACAACTGACCCACCCATTAGAGCAGCACACACTGTTATTTAAGTTCTGCAAAATGAATTAGAAATGCACTACAACTCTCAGGCCATAAACTTTTAATAACACATAACTGGAGATGATTCTTGCCCAACTCTCAGTTAAAGGATTAGACCCTCCATTAAATGATTTTATGGAAGAGAAGAAAATTGGACATTGTGGGGTTACAGTTTTTGCTGAAAACTTGAATAAATAAGATCAGATGAATAATATGTTAACTTGAAATTGTTAGACTCATTATTTAGTAGCTTAATTTTTGGGGCAATCAATGCATTCAACATAGTATCATATTTTGGTTCCTAGGTTCCTGTATTGAACCTCTCACTTATTTATGTTAGTGACTAATTTTTGATGTAATGTTACTTATTTTATTTTAACATGCAGGTGAAGGCTGCAAGTAAGTAATGTTATAAGCTTGATAGGCAATGTATAAGTGTTGCCATGAAAGATCTTAAAATGCATTGAAGATATAATTAACATGTTTTCTGGTGGATGTTGTAAAAAAATTGTCAGTTCATCTCATGTGATTTCTTTCTTTTCTTTTTTTCCATTTCACAACAAATTTCTGTCTAAGAAGTATAAGCATAAAATTGGACAACTCTCACCTAAGTGAAAAGGAAAAGAGAACAGAGGACAGATAAAACTCCCAAGTCTAACTTAAAAGGAGTAAGATCATGGTTCCTCTTCCGCTAGGAAATCCCCATCAAGATAGAAGATTTAACAGCACCATAAAAACCACACTTCATCTTCAACAACACTTCGATGATATCTCGAGCGGAAGGCATATACCTTCCAAAGCAGCCTTAAGGCCCTTAACATTGGAAGGCATATACCTTCCAACTTTATAAGATCCCTGATTTGTAGCGAAATGTAACAATTAAAGATACAGAAGTCTTTTTATGTTGCTCTAATATTTGATAAGATTGCCATTTTCTATTACCAGCAAATAGCTCTATTAAAAAAGCAATCTCAATCATATTTTAGTAAAAATACAAGTGTTTAAAAAAAATGCAAAGCACAAGGAAAAGAAAGATAATAAATATGAAAGTGGGAGAAATCAACAAAAAAAAACCCTGACCATTGGAGACCATCCTTAGTGAAGAAGTCAGAAGACATATTTTTAAAGGACGTGATAATGACCTTTAATGTCCCCATTGCAAACCCTTCCAGGTTTCTAAACCCAAGAATTCGAACACGAACATGGCTACCTTCCCTATACTTCTTCTCCATTTTCCGAACTTCCTCATTAGCCACATCAAATAACTGCAGACAACATAAAATTTAAAGGGTTGCCACAAATTCAATTAAATTTCTGAATAAAAAGAATGACTTATAACTGAAGCAGCAAAATGCACGTACAGTAACATATGTGGGAGTTGCCGCTGGAATAGAAGGGACTTCAAGCAGAAGGCCCAATCCTCTGTCCACTCTGACTACTTTTGAGTGGTCATAGATATCACCTGTTTTAACAGGCTGTATATCAGACAGAATGTCAGTCTAAAGCATATATAATTCCCATCAGCACATTAAATCAGCAATTTTTTTTTACCAAAATAGATTACTTCAGCAGGATTAAGGTGTGGATTCTGGGGCAAGGAGAAGCACTTGGGCTACTTGGAGATACAGACATCTGGTCTGAGATATTCTTAGGATCTCTCTTTCTCCAGGAGATTCAGTTCTCCCTGAGAAGAGGCAAACATCATTGGCTAATGGTAACACAGTAGGGATCATTTAAGTTTTAACAGGCAGCCAATGCCTGCCCACACATTACTTCTTTATGTGGTTTCAGTATCCACAACTCTCGGTTTGGCTTACTTTAAAAGGATTCTAATCCATTTTTTACAAAGGTAAAGAGAACATTTTTTTTTTTTTTTGATCAGTAAAAAGCAGAATATATATTAAAAAACGAGCGCGAAGCTCCCAAAGAGTACACAAGAGGAGTACAAAAGGTAAAGAGAACATATATTCATAAGAGAAACACCAAAAAAGACTGCTGGATAGAGATGTGTAAAGAAATTGCAAAGGGCTCCATGCAGAGCTCATGGATAGAGATGGAGACAAGACAGGGCCAAAGACTAGAGTTACTGTTTTTTTCTAGCAAATGAGAGCACCAAAGTACACAAATACTGAGCCTACTGTTGAGCTCATCAAGGGTAAGGTTACAATCAAATTACCAATTATATAACATTATGATTACCATTCTAATCAAGTTATATTATGATGTTATTAAACCAATCACAAATCTCAGCCCTGCTCGTTTGCACCCACAGAATAACCCAAATCATATTCAGTGTCCAGGAATCCACCAAGAAAGGAGGCAATGATGGAGAACTAAAAATAACTCAAGTGCAAAGAATTGTGTTTTAAAATCTAGAATACAGTGTTAAGAAGCATAATAATTTCTTAATTAACTTACACAAGGTGGAGTCTTGTTATTAACAAGGTGAGGATTTAGGGTCAAACCAACAGCTCTAGTTGTGGGATCAATAAATAATATCCGAGCATTAACCTACCAAACACACACAAGACGATCATATTAGTAGATGAAGAATGGAAAATAAAGAACTTAGAAAGTAGAAAGAAAAATTTACTCTCAGAGAGAATGGCTGACCTAAAACTAACTCATGGATAAGAACTTTCTTTTATTTTTACAAGCAAGAGATTGTATTAAAAGCAAAAGCCCAAAAGAATACACCGGGGGTATACATGGAGCATCCTATTCATGGCTACATGATAAACAATCACCGTACAACAACACTGTTTATTCTTTGCTATGAAGTAATGACATTAGTTATTGCAAGGACATGTAATAGCTTGAGCACCCAACAACGTTCTTGTTATATCTCACAACATCCTCACGTCCTAATTCTCCAAGTTGTTAAATCCAGCAGTCCAATACTCAAGGCATGTGGTAAAAATAACCCTACCAACACAATAAAGCATATTCAGTCACGAAAGTCATTACTTCATGTCTGTCCTCTGAACATCAAAGCATCTCATTCATGTTCAAAATGTTAGATGCTTAATGAATTTCAAACTTTCAGCATTTAGTCATGGCCAAAAGTTGTTCCATATGACAGATTTTCAATTAAAATATAAAAAACAGAAACTTCAACAGCATGAAAGATGAATATTTACAACTTCGAATAATTACCACTTGGGCAGATCTTAGGGTAGTGCCCCTCCCAAGTCCCAAGTGCAATGAAGGTCACTGTCCTAGGCAATGACTCTTCTTGATCAGCCATTGACCCCGTCCAGGTAAGTTACAACTTCAAATTATTATTTTCATCATGAACAATTACCCAAGAGCATGAAACCCAAATGGAAAATTGCATAGCAAAATAATATGCCGGGAAAAGGATCAAGAGTGATGAACCATATGATTGAAACTACCTTCTTATTCTGATTATAGTCATCCTTCCAGTTTGAGAGGAAATTAAATCTGCAAATGAAATATATGTCAACCTGGAAAAAGAAATGACAAGTAACCTCAGCTGAATTAGACTTCATTGACCATCTAATTATAACTGCTATCCTATCAGTCATTAACAAATATCAAATAAAACTACACAACTTACAGTCCCAGTAAAGTATATAAGAAATGATAGCATAACCCCATTTTCTAAAGTTGACTGCACACGAGCATTAACCATCATGCCTGGAATGAGAAGATCTATTGAGATACCCTTCAGATCCTTGGTCTGTATGTACATATAACATAAAATGTAAAATAAGAGAAGATTGCAACAGAGAAGGAAAAGAAAACAAAAAAGTAAAATGAAAAAATAGCATGACAAGGGGCATACCACACATTTAGAAATTGTATCAGGATCACAACTAAAGTAAACCACTTTATGGGCTTTATCAATGCTTCTGAGGACCCCTTGTAAAATTGTCCCAGTGTTAATCTCGACATCCTCTGGGATTAAAATGGTACAACACAGAAAAGGTTTTCAGAGGGAGCCAAATGTGAAAATATTCAACATAAAAAATGTAAATCATTTAGCCAACAGGATGAGGGATAGTAAAGAAGGCAGAGAAGTTGATATCATACACACTATCAACAGGGAATTGTCATTAAAAGAGAGCAAAAGGGAATCCAAACAGGCGGCCCAAGCATACAAGGCGTATACAAAAGGGACCTAGAGGCCTATACAAAAAGAAAAATAATAATAATAAGAGATTCACCATCCCAAAAACCTAACCCCTAATGTACTGCATAAAAAAGCTTACAAACAAAGAATCATAAGGTATAAACATTCTAGACCAAGACCAAAGGGAATAGACAAAAAAACTTCTCATCCTAAGGATCAAAAACTCTTCCTTAGCAAAGACAAACCAATTTCTCTCCGTCCATAGTGTCCAAAACAAACATAGGGGAGCTGCCAACCAAACTTTCTTGTGCCTTTTTCTCAAATATATGCCTGAAATTAAAGTCTCTTACCGAATAAAGGAGAACCCAATCAACACCTAACATAGAAAAAATAATAGATCACAACTCCCTAGCCATAGTGCAGTGAATAAGAATATGCTCTCTTCATCTTCCCCACAAAGAAAACATCTATTGGCAATAACGAATCCTCTCCTCTTGAGCTGATCCAAAGTCATCACATTGCCCCATGGCCCCCACCATGCCTCCCAAGTGAAGAAGACCGCCTTTGTGGGAACACAAGGATTCCAAATCATCCTTTCTGGAAATGAGACTACCACCGTACTTCAGCTTATCAAAAAGAGATCTTTTTTTTTTTTGATCGGTTCCTTCAGCTCATTAAAGAGATTTTACTAAAAAATAAACCATTCTTGACTTCTTCCACACCAACCTATCATTTACTAGGGCGGATACTCGTGTCATGGGTTAAGCAAATAAACTCAGATTCAGAAACATGCTCTGAATTTAGTGAACATAGTCACTTCTGAGGTTCATGTGTTTCTCAGATTATATCAGATCGAAATTCTAAAAGTTAGATCCTACACAGTGGAATTGTATGAGCCTTAGGCAATTAAGGGCTATTGAGCGTTCCATAGCAGTATCTCAGCCACAGTGTATTCCTCATGTATATATTATAATCACTCTCACCTCTCATTAAATCACATTCCTGGTTCTCAAAAGAGGTGATAAAGGGTTGAAGTTCGAAAAAAAAAAATGAAAATGAAAAGCGGATTACTAGTTAATTCTTTGGTGAAAGAAGGTGCAATCAAGGTTCAATAATGAATTGACAGAACTAACCAGCTTGACTGTTTTTTGGCAAGAATCCAGTAAATGAAGGCAATCCAAAATGAAGTATGTAGCCATGATCTTCAATGCTCTTGACATATGCAGCAAGGACCTGTAATAATTGAACCGAGTGAGATAGAAACGACAGGCTAAAAAAGTTCACAGCAAAATCTTGACTGTAAAAGAAATCAAATCCCAAAAAAAAACAAAAAAAAAAAAGGGTAAACAACTTCGTAGTATAATATCGTCCCAAGAAGTGGGGTTAGTGGACAAGATTAAAAGATGTTAAATAAACATCACCTTTTAATGCCAAAAGAAAATAAAAAATTGTGAGGCACTAATCAACTCATAAAAAATGGAATGCTAAAACAAAACTAGAATAACTGAATCCCCATTTAAATATTTTTTCTAACATTAAAATAAGACAAATACTGAATAAGTAAATCCTTCCAAACAGTACAATGTAGTCAAAGGTCAAGTGGAAACACCATCAATTTGACCAGCCTTGGATCCCTGGCTCCAGCATGCACCACACAAGCATACAGACTACATTGAGACTTTAACACCATTCACACAAACATTCAGACACCAGCTTCAATAATTATGTAAATAACCAAGGGTGTACCCACCTCCAGCTGATTTATAGTGTAAAATAACAAGTTTCACAAAAACAATTCATTTTCCACATTATTTCACATGACATACCATCCCTTCAGAGGACATCCAAGGTGAAGCCCTTATGCAACAAGGAAAGGCGCAAAGAAAGCCAAATCTTCCGTTTCCCCTTCTCTTTCTTGTCATCATCCAATTGCAACACAACTAAAAACTAGCTGCCCAATGTAAATATTCTAGGAAGGAAATTGCCTTCAGCATCCTGATAAAGAATGAAATATAAAAGTGAAAATTGAAAACAAAAACATAGAGAAATACTATTAGAGACAGTACACTGATACAAGAAAACTTATAAACAACAAATGGAAATTTTCAATTTGGAAGTACATAAAAGAGAAAAACAGAAAGGAAAAAGGAGAGAAAGAAGACCATCACAAAGACATAAAAAAGAGCATTGCTTAGATATTTCTTCCTGATTAAACTACGTTAACACCTTAATTTCATCATCAAAAACAGGATCAAATGCTTCACTTGCACGAACTAATCCACGTAAGCCACCTGGGAGACTAACAACAAGGTCTTTCTCATTTACTTCAGCAACAACACCCCAGAGCTTCATTCCAGGAGAAATATTCTGGATACAGTAAAAGATCAGGAAGTTATAGATCGTTACTATCACTGCGATGGCAGAAGAAATTGTAAAGAAAAACTACATTAAGCAAGTAAGAGAGAAACAAGACTTCCACGTCGTTTGTTTTTTGGCTTTTCAACTAAATTTGAATAGCTTTCGACATTGATATTTGTATTTTAACTTTTAAAGTAACTTATTCACTTTGAAATTTATAAAAAGCTTACAAATGAAAAAGTCGAAATATTTGAGCACTGTCACATTCGAAAAAATATCTTCCAAAACAGGAAACACCACTCTTGCCTAACAAAAAAGAGAGCTAGCAGCACTCATTACCCAATATTAAAAAACAAACAACTTAATACTTAATACTATTAAGTATTGTTTAGCATTAAGCAAGAAAAAAGTTCTATTTAGCATTAAGTAAAAAAACATGCGTCTGATAGCATAAATAAATATAATTTTTTCACATATGATTTTTAAAATGAAAATAATATGCATGTTCATTTTCAATCCATATCGTGTTTCCATTTAAGAATTAGTGCTTGAAATCCATATAGAATCACCAAACAGACTTCTAAGCTATTTTCATTCCCTTTTTCCTAGGAAAAAGAACGAAAAGAAAAAGGACTTAGAATAAGATTAACTATCAGAAATTAAAGTATTTATAGACCCGTGATCAAATTATTAGCATAAATGAAAACAAAAGAATCAAAGCAAAATGAGCAGCTCCGAAACATTAAAATAAATAAATGAAGATCAGGTCCTCAATATTTCACTAAACTCAACAAAGCCTAAATGCGAAAAGGAGATGGGCACAAACCTTCAAAGTGATCCTGTTTGCAAACCTAGGTAATTTTCCAGTGATGCCGCCACCAAAAAGTGAACCCATATCATCCCCCATTACATGGATTTTCTTAGTCGTCTTGATTCTTTTCTTCATCTTCCTTTCCCCAGCTTCAAATTCTGCATCGACTTCAGCACGAATCTCATCGTGCTCTTGCCGACTCAGCAAACTCTTTCCACCTACAAACACATAACAAATCAAAAAAACTAATACGTAATAATACTTCTGGCATTTCTCTTCATTATGTTTCTTCCCTCGTTTTACAGGTTTTTTTCTTCTTCTCGCGAACCAAACGGGAGGTTGAGGGTCTAATAATTCTAACCTCTGGGGAAGTCCGGGACTTCGTCTTCCATCTGGAGAGCTATGGCTTCAGACGGAACGGGATCGTTCTGTCTTATTCTGGGTTTAAACGGCTTTTTCGAGGCTCTGCGAAGTTTATCAACGCGTTTTGGTTTTTTCGAATTCGATTTCTTAGACGGCGGTGCCATTGCTTGTTTGTCGGGAGAAAATGGTCGAATCAGCAAACCTAATAACAAAATATTGGGTTTGTCTGCGAGGTCGATTCCCTGCGAAGGCGATGCAGACAGGGTTTAGAAGGGTTTTAGCGAACTCCGCCGAACTGCAATAAGAGCCCGTAGGGCTTCGATTTTTGGGGAGATCAAGTTTTGGTCCGAGGAATGATTAAAGCCCAACTGGTTCCTCGGCCCAAACCTAATGAGCCGTTGGAAACAAATCTAAATAAAATCTTTACCAATCCGTTGAATCTCACGTTCCGAATGAGTGATTTATTTCATTCATTTTTTATTGTTTTATCAAATTTTTATAGGAATTAAATTTTTTTGATATTGGTATATAATTATTCCTAATTATACCTTTAAGATATAATTTTTGATAGGGTTCAAAATGGCCTTGTGGCCGCTCATGGCCGAGGAAAAGATAAAGCTGTGAGAAGTAGGGCACTGTATAGGCCCAAAACTGGAGCCCAGTTCATTCGCCCCAAGGGCTAATAGCATGGACAATCTGAATAGCCCATGTCCAATAAATCAAACCAAATCCAGCTGGTGAGGGAAGTAGAATAGTGCTATGTAATTATCCAGATAAATGTCCCGTCATGAGTAAGGGAAGTAGGATAATTACACTATGGCTTATCCTATAAATCAAACCAAATCTACATGATGAGGAAGAAGGATAATTACCGATAACTTCCCCCTCATTATCCCATATTAGTCGATATGATAAAAAGGCATAAAATATCTCATTCAATGGGAAAGAATCCTTACCACCATCCAATTAGAAGAAACATGTGCTATAAATACCAAGCCACCTCATCGGTGAAAGGTACGCAAAAACATTCGCCTACAGCGATCTATCTTTTATGCCCGGGGAGGACCGGCAGGCATCGGAGCGACGCGGGCGAAGCCCCTTGACCCCTCTTTCTTTCTCATTTTGCGGAGGAGTCTGATCATAGCAACGGATAGGTCAGTGACAATTCAGATCGACCCAGCGACCTAACTCGCTCCGGCCGGTCGGAGTTGAAAAATGCATCATCGGTTGGCGTTATGCGTAGGAACGGCGGTTCCTTTACAAATAAAGTTGATCTACCGATAACTTATGAATCGGCGGGAACCTGGCGGGGCTGCGCCGATCACGAGGATGCGAGGACCCGGTGACCGGTGGCGTAGGCAGTGTCGACTTATCGCGTGGCGTTAGAAACGTCGCAGCCCGACACGGATGAGGTGGGAGGCGCCGTATGGCAAAATGCTGTACGATGGGAAGTTGAAGCGACTCAGCGGCGGATTAGCGTCGGGGCGCGACAAACTGAGCCATAACGTCACCCCTCACGAAGGCGAAGCCACACCTCGGCACTCCCAGAGGTCTTGAAACGAGACGAGAATCCCGGTAGGAGACGGGGCCTGGACCACACCTAACCCACTGGGAGGGAGGGGGACGACGAAGCAACACTTGGGGCACGTCGGAAGCAGATGAACTAAGCCCCCTCGATGAGATGGGAGCGATCATGGGAGCGAGAGGTTAGGGAGCTCAGGCTCGGCATGAAGGAAGTTGTGAAAGGGACCCAGGGGCTCCACGGCTGCATGGACACCTAGTACAACAAGGCGAGTCCCAGTTCACATAGAAGTGCTCCACTTCCCTTTCCGGTAAATTAAGAATACGCCAAATAGAGCGTCGATGATGCAGATCGAATCAATCATCTCGACACTTATAAGAATCAAATGTTTCTGGCTTTGGTTACGTGAATTATTCACCTCGACAATTCACCCCTCTGACAGCCTTAGTGTCACATGTCCTACGCGAAGTACAACATGAAAAGTTTTTGAGGTGGCCCTCCTAGATGAAGTCAGACCCAGCCAAAAGAGACAATACCAGGTACTGCGAATTCCATAGGGACCATTGACATTGAAACAGATGACTGCATCCAGCTGAGAAGGAAATTGAGTACTTGATCCGACAGGCACATTTGCCGCTACGTGGCCTTAGGAGGCTAGGACCAGGCGCAGCCACCACCTGACCAAACCAACCATTCGGCCATAAGCTGACCATGGGAAGATCAGTATGATCTCAGGAGGATTTGTAAGAGGAGGGGAGTTCAACTCAGCCAGGAAGGCTCACTTGCACAGCATCAGGTCAGGAGATATATTGGAGGTACAAGCCGTATCCAAATTCCCTCGACTGGACACCACCATAACCTTTTCAGATTCAGATATGGAAGGCTGCCAACATCCCCATGATGACCCACTAGTGATAAGGGCCGTCGTGGCTAACAAGACAATCCATTGGGTCCTGGTCGACAACGGAAGCTCAGCTGATATTATATTCACATCAGCTTTCGACAAAATGGGTATTGGAAGGGAAAAGCTAGAATAAGTGAGCAGCCCGCTGGATTCTCGGGAGAAAGAGTGCTCCACAGGGTAGATACAATAGACCTTTCAGCCAGGAGACAACCCATGCCGGCTCTGATAGGTGAGATTTCTCATAGTAGATGCCCTCTCAACTTACAACGTGTTATTGGGCAGGCCCTCTCTCAACGCCATAAGAGCCATCCCTGTCGCCTATCACATGGTCGTCAAAATCCCCACAGTGAATGGGGTAGAAACGATTTCGAGGAGATCAGCGTGTGGCTAGGGAGTGTTACTCAACGTCAATGAGGTAAAAAACGGTGGACAACATATGCATGGGCGAGCTCGACATGAGAGATGAGATAAGCGTCCGACTTCACGCCCGTGCGAGTTGGAGCTGTGCGGTGACGATCGGCGGAACACCTCGTGCATCGGGTCGAGGCGGGCAGCGATGTTAGGAGCCTCCTCACTCATTTCTTGAGGCAGAACATGGAAGTATTCACCTAGAGGCAGGAGGACATGGGCGTAATTGACCCTGTAGTAATCACCCACAGGCTGAATGTCAGTTCATCCTTCAAACCCGTCAAACAAAAGAGAAGGAGCTTCACCCAGAAAGGCGAGGCGATAGCGAAGAGTTGACAAGCTCCTCTAGCGGCGCCATTAGGGAGGTCGAGTATCCTGATTGGTTAGCCAATGTTGTCCTCGTCAAAAGGCAAATAGCAAATGGTGGCTTTGCATTGACTTTACCGATATCAACAAGGCCTGCCCAAAGGACAGTTTTCCTCTACCTTAGATCGACCTAATAGTGGACGCCACAGCCGACCATGATCTCCTCAGTTTCATGGACGCTTTCTCAGGCTATAACCAGACCATAATGGACCCCGACGACCAGGAGAAGACCTCGTTCGTGGTGAGCAAAGGGAGCCTGCATTGCAATTGCCCTTGGTATTTGAAGAATGTAAAGGGCCACCTATCAAAGATTGAGTGAGCAGATGTTCGAAGCGGTCGAGTATCCCATGGAGGTATCGTGGACAACATCTTTGTGCAAAGTCAATAAAGGCCAAGCTCCACATAACCCACCTAGCCGAAGCGTTCCAGATCCTGAGGAACTACAACATGAAGTTGAATGCAGCCAAGTGTGCATTTGGAGTCTCTGCTGGAAAATTCTTGGGTTTTATAGTCAACAGCCGAGGAATAGAGGCAAACCCAGACAAGATAAAGGTTGTACTTGACATGCTTCCTCCTTCAAACGTCAGAGAAATTCAGCGCCTGACAGGGAGAATAGCTGCGCTGAGCCGTTTCGTGTCCAAGGCCAGCGACAAATGCCAGCCTTTCTTCGGAGTCACGAAAAAAGGCCTTCCAAAGGATGTGCCTTGCCGAGAGCGTTCACAACACCCCTAAAGACCTATACGAGCTCCGCCTAGTAAGCCTCAGGGGAACTCCTCACTCTATACGAGTTGTTTGATTTCTCAACTTGATCTTTGCCACAGTCGAGAGAAACGAGATAGGGTACATCGGCCAGGTCTTGTAACACCCAGAGCCACCCTAGTCGTTTCGACATGTTTAAGGAGTATTTTGTAAGCCTAATTTGAATGTTTCGTGAGTTAAATACGAGAAACATGGAAATAAGGAACTCGGAAAGTTACAAAACTTAAGGACAATTTTTGTAATTTGTCCAAGGGGCTTAAAGTCACAATGTGAAAAGACTAGAGGCCAAAGATAAAGGAAATTGAAATATAAATGGCCAGTAGGAAGGCCTTGAATAAACAAAGTTAGCAAAAAATGGGTTTTGAGGGCCAAACAAGGCCTAAGAAAATCTGGATTATAAAGACCAAATTGGTCTCATTTGTGAGGGGAGCAAATCGTGAAGGGAGAGAAGAGAAGGAGAAAAGAGAGAAGAAGAGGAAGAAGAAGAAGATGGAGGGAGATCAAGCGAGCCAAGGTATGGAGCCCATGGATTTTGTATGGGCGGGTATGTATGGATTCTATGAGATTATGTATGAATTTCCATGCTTTGATGGTTATAAATGCGCCCAAATCTAGGGTTTTGCTAGGGTTTCATTTAACCCGAAATTTATGTCAAGTAAGGTGGGTAAACCCCACATGGCACAAGATGGGTATGGAATCCTTCCTTTGTCAGATGGATTCATGGTTTAATTATGAGTAGTTGAGTTAGGGTTTGGAACAAACCCTAACTAATCATCATAATTGGTTTGTGTATGGGTCTTAACCCATATTAGAATTGTTTTGGAAGGAATCTTGATATGTTTTGGAAGAAAGATATGTAATTGAGAGATGAAGTGAATAGAAAAGAGATTCCAAGGTGAATTGGAAATGGTTTTGATGTGTGTTTGAAGTGTAGAATTGATTTGAGTATCAAAAGCATGGAAAAATGTGAGAAGACACACATTTTAGGGCATTCGAATTGATTGAGTACGGTACAACGGCTTGTACCGGTACAATTTAGTTATGGTCATTTTGGCCAAGTTGTCTGCGAGTCTCTGACTTGAAGGCTTATGCCGAACCACAACACATTGCAGTTTTCCAATTTTGACCAGTTTTTGTATTTTGGCCATAACTTCCTCATTTCTTATCCGATTTGAGTGATTCAAGTGGACACTTAAAATAGACTTCAAGGAGAACAAACCATATTTAGTAAGTATCTCCAAATTCTGACTCTAGATAGCCCAAAAAATTCCACTCAAAGTGGGACCATGTGCAAGCCAAATTACGTTGACTTTGAACATAAGTCAGGGATGTTCGGACGTAACTCGAGGATCCGGTGCTCAATTGGGTGATTCAGTTGGAATAGAACCCTTAGCACATAACTTTAAAAAGTACAACGACCCAGTGTCAAATATCGAGACAAGGCACTGGAAAATAAATATTTCAAACTGTCCCTCGGTAAAATCGGTAAACCGACTAGTTGGCATGAAAATGCCATAACTTGAGTTTGGATGATCCGATTGGATTGATTCCAATTCCTAAGAAAAATATATTCATAGAAGGACTAGAATACATGAATGATGTGTGGATAGACATCATATCGTACAAGTATCTGAAATGCCATATGGAATAGGCATGAAACCTGAATATTATATGAAACCTGAAAACGAACTGAAACATGAACATGAACATGAAAAACAATATGTCATGATCACAGAATGTGATTAAGATGGCTTATAAGTTATGAAAGATATATGATCATATGACTACCTAGGACCAAAGAATGAATGAGTGGACGTCCTGATTAGTGCAGCACTCTGATTGTCTCAGAGTACTCCTGATTAGATGCTACGGCACTCTGTGTGATTAGTGCTCGACATACATTGATGCCCGGTACTCCTGGCGGTGCTATAACAGTCTTGTCTCGTGCCTTGGTGCTTATTGTCTTGCGTCCTATTTCTTATAATTGGTCTAGGTAGTCAGAGACGGACTATATGATAAGACCCGAATAAAGAATAAGAGTAAAGATCACAGACGTATCGACCACACGTCTGTAGGTACTACGGGTACTCTGTATCACGATAAGTCACATTATCCCCGAACAAGTCTGTAGTACCCTAAGGTACTCACTTGTATCGATTAAGTTTCGTATGCCTAAGGAATATCGTATTTGATTAAGTTAAGTAGTACCTACGGGTATTCTGTATCAGATAAGTTATGTATGCGAGATAAGTCTGTAGTACCTACGGGTACTCCTTTATACGATAAGCCACGTATGTCTGATATCCTGTCTACGATCTAGATCTGTAGTACCTACGGGCCTCCCGAATCTGAATAAGTTACATCACGTATACAGTTAAAGTTATGCTTGTACCTAATGGTACTCTGTATTTGGATTAAGTTGCATGCGCCTCGATTAAGTTTTTGCTTAGTACCTATGGAATGCTCGCATTTCATCAAGTTACGAAGTACTGGGGCCTCACGTATACGATTAAATTACGTGGTACCTCACGGGTACTCATGTAGGTCAAGTTCTGTAGTACCTACGGTACTCACGTATTTGATAAGTTACGTAGTACCCAAAGGGTGCTCTTGTCTCGATAACATAGTATAAGTTACATGTACCCACGGGTACTCTCGTATCGGTAAAGCAAGTCTGGGTTCTGTAAAATAAGTATAAATCGGTAGTACCTCTGAGTACTCAGTATCGATAAAGCGTATAAGTTCGGTAGTACTAAGGGTACTCTCGTATCCAAATAAAATAAGTATATAAGTTCAAGTAGTACCCACGCGGGTATAAGTAGCAGTAAAATAAGTATATGTATGCATTACGATCACATGCACGCTGTAGATACAATGTCCATGCACGATAATGTATCTGCATCGTCGTCGACCTTATGTGATACTATGATGAGTGGATTCCGACTTATTGTACCTCACGGATACCTTCGACAAGGATAAGTTCATAAGATAAGTATATGCTCTAGTAAGATACGGTATAAGTTACGTAAGATAAGTATATGCTCACGTAAGACATGTATAAGATGAAATACATGTCAGTTACGCCAAGACCGATTATAAGTTCGTAAGATAAGTATATGCTCATTAAGATCAGCATAAGTTAATTAAGATAAGTATAAGTTACGTAATACTCGTATAAGATTTGAAATACCGGTATAAGTTTAGTAAGACCAGGTATAAGTTTTGTAGTACTTACAAGTACTTAGTATAAGAATAAGTTACGTATTATCGGTATACATTCAGAAGAATTTCGATACTACGGGTACCTCAGGAATAAGGGTAAACTCCGATAGTATAAGGATAGGATTACGCCAACTCCCTACGGGAGTCTGAATAAACATAGAAAGCACATTAAGTATAAGTTACAGATAGTATAAGTTACGTAACTCCTCACGGGAGTCTTGAATGAACATAAGTGTGTAGATGACATAAGTTCTTGCATAAGAATAAGATCACGCTAACTCCCTACGGGAGATCGAATAAGCGTAAGCACATTATAAGAAAAGTACTGCAAGTATAAGCTCGTAATATAAATGCATGAAATTTATATTATCTTATTGTGTTTATGTTAAATGTGTATATGCATAAGAAATGTTTCCTGTGGCGTAAAGCTTAGCACGGGTTTGTCGGAGTGTGGTACGGAGAAGACATCGTGAACATCAGCATAATTTGGGCTGACACACTTGTAAGGGTTCACTACATGTAGGTTCCGTGCTACGATTTGTAAATGTAAAGGTTCGGTTTTGTATATTAAGTAGGTTTCAGTTATATGTGTATAGATTTTGATGGACACCACTCGGTGGTAGTTCTTGCTTTTGATTACATTTATAAGATGTGGGCCATACCCACAGGTGCCAGTTGGCTTTTTAAAAAAAAAAAAATCAGGTCAAGAGTCCCAGTATTTGGTCTCGCGTCCGAGAGCCGGTTCGGATCAGCCGATTCGGGTCGGATGGAATCGGGCGTGGCAATCCTCTTTGCCCGGTAGAGGCTGCGAGGGTGAGGAAGGTATCGAATGGAGAAGTTGATCTTAGCATTAGTGACCACCGCGGCTTTCAGGCTGTATTTTCAAGCTCACACCATCGAAGTCCCAGCGGGCATCAATGGAAGCAAAATCTTTGGCCCCGGAGGCCTCGGGAGGTGATAAGAATGGGCTATGGGCTAAGTGGGTTCGACATCGAATCTGAGCCAGGGACAACGATAAAAGGGCAGGTATTGGCATATTTCATCATGGAATTCACACCGAGCAGAGCTTGCCGAAGCTGCCCAATTAACGCCCGACCTCCCCATCTGGAAGTTGTATGTGGATGGGGTCGCCAACGCCCAGGGGAGTGGTGCAGGTCTGATTCTGACCTCTCCCGAGGGAATCGATTTAGAGTACGCCCTAAGATTTGGGTTCCCGGCCTCGATACTTGAGGCCCGAATCTGAGGCTGTCATAGGCGGGCTTAACCTCGCCCACTCCATGGAAGTGGTTGAAGGTGTGCGCGGTGACTCCCGATTGGTAGAAGAAATAAAGACTCCTACCGGACGGAGCGAAAAGTATCATGTACCTCAAGAAGGTGTGAGAATTGCTTAAGAAGTTCGTACGAGTTCAGATCAGACATGTACCCAAAGCCAGTGTTAAAAATATTGGTTTCGATAGATATATCGGTACTTGGATTTTATGGATATATCGGATATATCAGAGATATATCGGTGGATATTTTTACATGAATATCGATATATCATACGTGGCAAATGCTGAAATTCCCTTGGAAATACTTTGTAAAAATTATAAGGATGACATTAATAATGAAATATAGACATTAATATTACATTGCTATGGTCTTTCCACCACAAAATGAAAGATGAATGTAGCTCATTGCATGTTTAATAAGATCCGTCTAGTGAACCAAAACTCTTACCTAGACATGTTGTTGAGTATGTGATTTATAGATGCTGAACATGCCAAGTATATCTTGACTTGTACCATAACCTCTCCATGGATAGGAAATTCGGGGTTCACCCACATGCTTGTTTGAAATCCTTGTTGCATTTGATGTAAGACTCGAGAAAATTCTAATTTTCTAAAAAAGGGAAAAATCGTAATTTCGGTAAAAAATCTGAAATTTTTCTAGATCTCGGATGATGAAATGAACTTCATAGTTGGAATCGTCTCATGAAATCCTGACTCTGCGTCGAGATTTCGTGGTCCAGGACGGTCGGAATTTCACATTTCGAGGCAACGAGTGTCGGGTCTTGAGTAAAACGGGTTTTGAGAGACATGTGATGTGACAAAGTCACCCACTACATGTACTCTTGTGACACGTATTTACAAGATTAGAGATGATGGAAATGGAAGGCTAGAGTGTACGAAGTGTCAAAATCAAAGAGAAAAGAAAATGGACATGATAGAATTGTATGGAATTGTTAATGATAATAAGGCGAAAGATGAGCAGGTGTCATCTTCTCCATTTGAAACACAAAAACGTGATGGCAATGTGGATCTGGTGGAGTTGGGTTTTATGTGATTTTAGAGAGAGAAAGTGTCTTCTCTTTAGATTCCGTGCCGTCAGACGGAAAGTGGTTCGACGAAGCGAGCTGCGAGTGATCTACAGCGGTGAAGACTCGTAGACATAATTTAATTGGGTTCTAACAACTCAAGAGGTAGAGATCTTTTCCTACTTGGTTTATTCTTTGGCTAAGAGCCATGTATTTATAGTTAGGGATATTACGAGGCTTGATTTGGCTAGTAAATTAGGTCTCGAAACCGCTGACAAGGTGGAAAATCCCAAGTTGAGGTGGCCGTGAGCGGTAACTTAGAGGTTTTCCTTTGTTGCATGGTATGACATGATTTTCTTGATTGAAATGTGTTTTATAGTGATCTGAAATGATTAACCATTTTACTCAAATAGTCCATTATGATAATTTTGGTGTTATTGATGTGAAAGTGAATAACATGATTGTTGTGAGTAAATATGTTAATATATGCATGTGAATTGTATTAGCATAAATTATTTGGAATTGGCCTTAGTGTTTCGTATCTGTTTGAAAACGTCTAGTATATTAGGAGTGAGTTACATGACATGGAAATGAAACAAAAATGAAAATGTTTGTGAAAGGAATTTTGACAAAGATTTAGAAGGAATTGTAGTGTAGGAGATTGTCCAACAAAATTTCAGTTGGAGAACCCATAGTTGTTTGAAGGGTTTATCCATGAGTTGCCTGGAGGATTGTCGATCTTCCAGAAACTCAGTAGTGTGTTTTCAAGAACAAAAAGCTTTGTTTTGGCTTGATTATTTACTGCATATTGGCTTGGCGTGTGTGAAGGAGTCGGTGAGGACTCGAGACCGCGGGATCCAGTCAGCAATTAATTGAGTTATCATATTTCATAGATGTATTTAATTTACCGCCTGTGCACTTAGGTGGGAGTAACCCATGTAGGAAATTATCTCTCACGGGCTTTGCTAGCCACAGTCGAGGGATCGCTATTTCGGTGCGGAGGTGTGCACGGGACGGCTGTGGCGCGTATGGCCCAGGGTTGGCTTTGGAGTATTGATTTTTGTATAACATATGTTTCCAGTTGTCATAAGATTGCAATATATAATATTTAGATTAAATGTCATATTAACTCTTGATATGTATAAGATCAGTTGGTTCCAGTGAATATTTTATTGTTGTCATTCTAAAGATTAAGTGGCTGTTCTTACCCCCTTCATATGAGCTCACAATGTGGTCATTATTGGTCATGGGGACGTATTTTTGGGTAGGCTAGGCACAAAGGAGGCTACGCAGATTTTAAAATGAGAGTGGTGTTGGGTTGCAGAGCATTCACAAATATTAGTAGTTGGCGAGTTGTCAACGGACACCCGGTTTTGGGCGTCACGACTTGGTATTAGAGGCTAAGGTCTTGATTACCTTGGGGCTTTCGGTGGGTGTAGAGCTTAGGTAAATGAAAACCTAGGGCTTGAGGGACTTGGGCTTAGACCATGATCATTAAGGTATAAGAACATGACAGCTTGTTATAGCTCGATGTTAGAGTTTAGGTATGTGATTACCTAGGAAATCTGAGACGGGATTAATTCTTGCATGCATGGTGTTTATGGGTGATTAGTGTATATAACATGAGTGATGTGTGATCATTTATTTGTATGCATTGTGATTGAAATTAACCATAGCATTTGAATAGCATAGGAGAGATGTTGAACACTAGCGTTAGAAAGTATAACGTTAATTATTAAAAGTGGATAATGATCCCGAATTAAATGAAAAAAAAATGATGTGAGAAAAAAAAATTTCTAAGGTTTTACAATGTGCGAAACTTTTTATGGATAAAATATTTAATAGTTGTTTGTTTATTAAATCGAAAAATAATAATATTTTTTTTTTGGTGGTTTTTCCAGTATTTGGAATGAAAAAAAAGGATGATGATGAAAAAAAAAAAAAAAAAAGGAAAAGTCCACAGGAAGGTTCTTTGTTCTTGCCATTTCGGTTCTGCTGGTCAGTGATACCTTGATTTGTATGCGTGACACAAGAGGCACAGGAAAGGTGTGGCTGGGGCGTATGAGGGGCCCTGACCAGGCAGGACTGAGCCACGTTCTGGCCAGGAGCTGCGCCACGATATGGCTGGCACACGCGGGAGGCGACGGTGCGCACGCACGCGAGGGGCTGGCCAGTTAATTCGCGATACAAATTGTATTGTAGTGAGGGGTGGCGCCGCGGTGCGTCTGTGGCGACTGATCGCTTGGTTGGCCTCCGCGAGACGGCGCGAAGCGGGTGAGGAGCGCCACGATATAGCATTGGAGGCGTGCGGCCGGCGCCACAGCTCGGCGATCTGATGCGCGGCGGGCCGGGCTCGCGACAACACGGGGGCCACGACACGACGATACGGAGCTGACCGACGGCGCCGTGCGCTGGCGCGCTATCTCGCTTCGAGGCGGGGTCTGTTGAGGTGTACCTGACAGTTTTGACTTCCGAGAACGCATTACGGTCATTGTTTGGTTCTTGTTCATGAGCCTTGTTCATGAGTTTTTCAAAAAAAAAAAAATAATAATAAATAAATAAATGAAATAAAATCTTTCAAAAATGAAATTTCTAAAATAAAATTTTTGTTGCATATGATTTAATATGTGAAATTGTGGTCTTGCATTACTGTGAATGCATGGACATTCAATGTGGAATGTTTTATGTCAATAGAATGATATCTCGAGAAATTGTGTTTATGCCTTAGAAGTACTTTGCATTAAATTTAACACCATTTGACATGTGTAGATGGCTAGTCGAGGTTAGGACGTAGAGAGCGTCGGGGTGTTGGTCGACGCCGCGAGTGTTGATCGACAGGCTTTTCTTTGAAGTTGTAGGTATTACATTCTGTTCTTTGCTATTGCGAGCTAGTGCGTGGTAGCTAGGAAGTACATGAAGGTATATGTGACAATCACATCGGAGCTCGGGCACTAGCAGGCAAAGCCTTGAGGTTATTAAGACATGAATCTCTGTCCCGTCGGATGTGAAGCGTCGATTACAAGCCCACGGCCCTTCCCGATAGTGGAGATTGGACATATTAGGACCCCTACCCATCGGAGGGCCAATGCAGTTATCATTGTGGCGGGTGGATTATTTCACTAAATGGCGTAGAGACCCTAGCGACAATCACAGAATAGAAGGTACGTAATTTCGTTTGGCGCTCCATAATATGCAGATTTGGTATCCCAAGAGCCCTGGTGTCAAATAATGGGAAACAATTCGACAATCCTAATTTCAGAGATTTCTGTGATAAATCCAGAGCTAATTATTCAAACTCATCCATAGTCCAATGGGCAAGCAAAAGTCACTATAAGGACACTTAAAATGACAGAAGACCCGAGTTGGAGAATCCCCAAGGAAAATGGGTAGAATGCCTCCCAGTGTTATGGGCATACGGAACTCTGTGCCAAGTCAGCAACTCGGGGGCCCGTTTGCCACGGCCTTTGGCACCGAGGCGGTAGCCCCTGTCGAGGTCGGATTAAAGTCTCCAAGGGTTGAATTTGCAAGTGTGAGCCTGGCTTGAAGGGTTCTTGCTGGGAACCTAAGACCTCCTAAAGTGCAGAGCCATCATCACGAGCTGGACTACAGGAAGGCTGTGAGGTACTATGTGAGAAAGGGTTGGATCAGGAAGTTACAAGCTGGCGACCTAGTTTGAAAAGTAGCTTCTACGGGAAAGATCCTACACATGGAAACACAGGGCGATTAGGCCTATGTCGTGTCGTAGCATTAATTAGGTAAGTGGCTCTGAACTTCACAGCTTGAAGAAGGAAAAACTCTCTCATATGAGCAGTGAACACCTCAAGCGATTTTACCAATAGACTGGATTGTAGTCTTTAATGAAGTATCATCGAGTTTGATTTTGAATCTTTATCTCACATGTTGTTTCTTTGCTTAAGGTCTTATCAGTTCAATAAATCCATATTAATAAAAAGAGCTTGGAAGAGCACAGGAAAACTACACATCTTAAGTCTGAGACCTCATGCTTCACAAGAATTGTTCTTATTTCAATGAAGATCCTGTCCATTCGAAAGTACAATCAATAAGTACATTACATCCCGACTAGTGATGCAAGCGGTTCCCACCAAGCAGGGGGGAAAAGAAGAAGGATAAGAAAAAGAAAAAGAAGGAGGGAAAGAGAATAAGAAGAGAGAAAAGAGGGGAGGAGATGTATAATGCGAGAAGCGGACTTAAGATTGCAGGCACGCCACTTCTCAGAGCCTTCCCATTGACTCCATGCAAAGCGGGGCTAGGGAATAACCATGACTCCAGTGATGGGAGGAGATTAGGGGAGAACACAGCTCAGACGAGCGGCGAGTCACGGGGCGGGCGTCGACGCTGCGTCCACCGGGCGGCTCGGAGAGTGGCTATTAGGGACTGGAAGCCGTCATGTCAGAGCTCATTTGACCAAAGCAGGGGGAGGAAAGCCAAATCTTCGCGTGGCACCTCTATAAAGGCAGATAATTCTCAAAGATTTAGGATGCCTTGGGAAGCCCACATGTCCAGTTCGATTCTCCATAGTGGCGTTTAAAAGCACGCACTGTTCCACGAGAGAGGAAGAAGGCGCGCTGAGAACTGTGGCTCAGTTTTGAGCTTGGGCACTCGAGAGGCCTTGTCGAAGAGCCGAGTTCGGCTGAGACAGAATAGCAAAGGAGCCTTAGTAGCTCATTTTTTGAGAGGCTTTAGCGCTCGAAAGAGGCCTTGTAGCCCGGGGCGGTTCGGCTAAGTTTAAGGCTGCCCAGCCCCGAAGGCTGGCGACTCTGGTTTTGAACTAGGCGCTTTCCAGGCCTTGCGAAGAGCAGTTCGGCTCGGGTAGAATAGCCCGAGGCCTCGGTGGCATGGTTTGAGCGGTGCGAGAAAGGAACACTTGTGGCCGAGAGCCAGTTCAACAGTGAATATGAAAGGAGCCTGTTGGCTCGGAGTTTTCATAGCTTCAAGCGCTCGAAAGAAGGCCTTGTAGCCCGGGGGCAATTGACTCAGTTTCAGGGTGCCTTGGCCAGGAGCTTTGATAGCTCAGTTTTGAGGCTGGGCGCTGAAAGGCGCCTGCTGAAGGTACTGATTCGACTCGACAGAGCCAGTACAGGTCTGATAGCTGGTTTTGAGCCGACATCGAAAAAAACTGTAATGGCTGTTTAGGTGTTCGTTTAAAGGCGCGGCAGGCCCATAACTCTCAGTTTTGAGCGGTACCGCTGGCAGTGCCCATGGCGAAAGGCGTTCGACAGAGGCGAACCAGCTACGGGCCCGGCATTGGTTTGTTTTAAACGCGCGAAGAACGATCGCTGCGGCGAAGCTGATTCGGCTGAGCTGAAATAGCGAGCCTCGGTAGCTCGATTTTAGAGCTTATTTCGAAGAAAGGCCTTGTAGCGGGGAGCAGTTAAACCCAGTTTCAAAAAGGCCTTGTAACTGAGGCCCAGACTCATTTTTTCAAAACTTGGAATTTGCTCGAAAGAGGCCTTGTAGCCCGAAAGAGCCAGGTTCGGCTCAGTAGAATGGCATGAGGAGCTCGGGGAACCCGATTTTTTGAGCTGCTTTGCTCCAGTAAGGCCTTGTAGCCCAGGAGCCAATTCAGCTTAGTTTGAAAAGGCCTTGTAGCCCAGGAGCTCCAGCAACTCAGTTTTTTAGAGATTGGATTGCTCAAAGAAGGCCCTTAGCATTTGAAACTGTTCATTTCGAGTGAAAATGTGAGCCCCAGCTGACCCGATTTTGAGTTTGAATTGCTTTCAGCGAGGCGACATAGCCAGTAGAGCCGGTTCATTTCGAGGCGGGGAATAGCCCGAGGGCCTCGGTAGCTTGGTTTTGAGCTTCCAAGCTGAAAAGGCCTTGTGGCACAGGAGCCCGGTTCATTTCGGTTCAAAAAGGCCTTGTAATGAGGCGATGGCTCAATTTTCCAAAGCTTGAATTTGCTAAAGCAAGGCCTTGTAGCCCGAAAAACCGAGTTATTTCAGGCGGGAATATCCCGAGGCTTGGTAGCTGGTGTTTGAAACCCAGATTTCCAGAGGCCTGTAGCCCAGGCGGTTCGGCTCAGACGAGAATAGCGGGCCTCGGTAGCTCAATTTTCGAGCTTGTTGCTCAGCGGGCCTTATAGCCCGGGGAGCCGAGTTCATTTCAGTTTAAAAAAGGCCTTGTATCCCGGGGCGTACTAGTTTAAAGGTGGAGGCCCCTTTCGGCCCTTGTAGCCCCCGAGCGGTTCGGCTCGGCAGAAATAGCGAAGACTAACGACTGGTTTCGAGTTTGAGCGCCAGAGGGTAGAATAGCCCCGAAGAGCCGGTTTAACTCGAGCGAGAACAACCAGACCTTGACCGCCTCAGTTTTCGAGGCTTGGACTACTCAAAGAGGGCCTTATAGCCCGAAAGTCGGTTCATTTCGGGTAGAATGTCTTGAGGAACCCCGGCAACTTAGTTTCGAGGAGTTTGGGCTTTATGAAAGTGAGAATAGCTGAAACACATTTGACTGGAATAGCGAGGAACCTCGGTAGCTTAGTTTTAGAGTTTGAACTCTCGAGAGGCGAGGAATAGTCGAAGAGCCGGTTCGAAGCAGGCGGGAATAGCGAGGGCCTTGGTAGCTCGGTTTTCGGGCCTCGACTTCTCGAAAGAGGCCTTGTGGCTCGGAATGGTTTGGCTCGGTTTCAAGGCGCTGGCCTGGGGAACAACTCAGTTTTTCGGAGCTTGGACTCTCAAGAGAGGCCTTGGCTCAAGGCAGTTGAGGCTCAGCAGGCGCCCGAGGGCAGTGGCTCGGTTTTTCGAGCTTGGATTGCTCGAAAGGCCTTGTTGTAAGACTTAGGAAAATTCAAATTTTTACGAAAAATGGCAAAATCGTAATTTCGGTAAATCGAAATTTTTTAGATCTCGGATGATGAAACGGACTGCAGTTGGAATGGTCTTCAAATCTAGCGAACATGTCGAATTTCATCGAATTAGAGGCGGTCGGAATTTACACGTTTTCGAGCGTCGAGTATCGGGTCTTGAGAAAACTTGACATGTGTGAGCAAAAGTCACTTATAACATGTACTCATGTGACACATGTTGCATGAGTAGAGAGATGATGAATATGGACGACCGAGATTGTGCCAAGTGTCAAAAATTCAAACTTAGGGACATGATTGACATTATTGGAATTGTTTAATGATAATAGAACAAAAACTTAAATAGTGTCATCTCCTACTTATGAAAAAGATCCAAAAAGAAACGGGAAAGGGGGAAGATGCAGTAGGTTTGAGATTTTCATTTTTTAGAGTGAGAAGACGTGCCTTCTCTCTAAGATCCCGGCTAATTTGACCTTGGTTTCTTGAACCAAGAAGAAAAAGTCGTTCTGTGGCCCGAGAGACCTTAGCGTGGGCTCACAGTTTCGAGTTTTTGACAAAATCGTGAGGTGGGTTTATCTGTAAATTTTATGTTTAAATGCTTTGTGGATCGATTGTGTTGGTTAAGAGCAGTGAGGAGTGGTTTGATCGGTTCCCAGCTGTGGAAGTGAAATGTGAAATTTTTGGAGCCCCCTACATGCAGTGGCAGCGGTGTGAGTACATTTGGGTTCTTGTGTTGTGATTTATGCATTAATCATGTGTTGATGTGTATGGTAGGAAATGACCATGGTTCGGGTTCCTGAAGTGTAGCCGATGTTGGGTAGTGGCCATGAATAGTAACAGGGTTTCCTTTGTTCATGTGAATAATTATTCCACGAAATATTTTGTGAGAATATGTGTTTGGTTGAGTAATTCCAAATTGAATTGCTTGTGTTTATTAATTAGCCATGAGCTAATTTTGGTGTAATAGTTGACGGTTTATATAACATGTGTTGTGATTTAAATCATCTCCATCTCGTGGCCTGATACTCTCGCATGTGTTATATAAATTGTGTTGAAATGGCATGTGCATTTCATATGCAAGGATAACCTAGAAATTAGGTGTGTGTGCATGAAATGAATTTTCGAAAAGAACGAGACGAGGGGTTGCGAAAGGAATTTCACGGGATGATTTTTGGAGAATGGGGTTGGGGGACGGTCAGCGAGATCATTTCGGATGAGGGCGTGGCCCATTTGGGAGGTTTTCGACACATTCGCCTGGAGGTAGTCCCGTATTTTATGTTGTTGATCATGTTTTTTCAAGAACAACAAGTTTTGTTTTGAAAATGATGTTTTCTCATGCATGGCTTAGGCAAGTGTGAGGGAGTCGGTGAGGACTCGGGACATGGGTTGATCATTTAGACATTCAAGTAGGATCATGAATTTACTTGAGTGTGTGTTTACTTTGGATCATTGCATATGCACTTAGGTGGGGAGTAACCCATTTAGGGTGATTCCACTATTGGGCGATAGCTCACCTGTGAGGAATATCATTTCAGTCTGGGGAGCGTTCGAGAGGCGACTGATTTAGAGGCTGATTTTGAAGAAAGCCGGGTTGGCTGATGTTTTCTGAATAATATGTATTGTTAAGATTATCATTTCAATATATCATTGTATTAAGAGTAATGTATAACTCTTGAACCATGTAATATAGTGGTTAAATTGATTTGGATGTGTAGGACATGTGATTTAGTGGCAAATTTACTCATGTGTGTCTCGAGATCTGAGGCGGTATAGGTTCCGCGGGTTGTGGGTAGTCAGCGGTTGCTCTCGGGTTTTGGGGTGTCGCGGCTTGGTATTTATCGAAGGCTAAGGTGCTTGATTACCTTGGGAGCTCGGTGGGTGTAGAAGACTTGAGTGGCCAGCTACAGGTGAGGACAGGTTAAGACTAGAGTCATTAAGGTGTAAGAACATCACCACTTGGTGTGGTTGAATATGGGATTGATTATGGTGCTGGAAATCAAGGCGGGATTAGAACCTTGCATGCATGGTGTTTTTATGTGTGATTAATGTATATAACATGAATGATGTGTGTGATCATGAGTTAATTGACTTGTGGAGTATGAATGATGTTTTACCAACATAGAGTGTTATATGTTTGCATGAATAGAGTTGTGGGTAAATAGCATGATATGTTGTTTTAGAGTTTTACGGTGTGGCGGAAAAAATAAATGAAATAAATTTTTAATAGAATTTAATTTGGTTTATTAGATAATAAATAAATTACTAATAAATTTTGAGGTTGAGCACTAGGGTTAGTGTGAGGAACAAGAGGTTAATAAATTTTAGATCAAAGTGTTGTAAATTAATGAAAAATAGGGTGAAGAAAATTGTTTTATAAGGTTTCTGAGTGTAAGCGAAGAAAATAAAGAAAATAAATTTTATAAGTTTATTTGGGTGTATTGGAGAAATGAAAAAATGGATATATTTTGTGTGATTTTCCGATGCATTGGAAAAATGAAAAAAAAGAAGTGTGATGAAAAAAAAAGTGCGAGAAAATGGGTTGAAATTTCTTTATGACGTATCCTGTCTGATGAGAAGTGTGTGTGACCACGGCGAGTAACAAGAAGTCGATTATTATTGTGAGTGTGTCACAATACAACCTTTAATGTTGTGACTATAGCCGTTTGGTGAGAAGTGGGAGTACGGAAATCGTATTGCAACCTTAGGTTCTTTCCCAGGTTCGAATGGCCATTGCGACATGGGCGGTGGGTTGCGGGGTGAGTGTGTGTCCTGTGCACGAGTGTATTGTGACGGGGAAACAGGAAATTTGGAGGATTGTGTGTAATACACTCAGATTGTATTTGTATGATGGTGAAAATTTGTAATTTGAGGATTGTCCGCATTTAAAGTGTTGTGTAGACGGAGGTTCTTCAGGGAGGTTGTGATACGACTCTGCCTTGAGGTGTATTATTGTAACCCGGAGTTAACGAGGCATTGGGTCCGATACAATTGAGTGTAATGACGGGGCTGAGACTATGCGAGGCTAGGGGTTTGTATTATAATCATAAATGTATTGTAATGACGCGATGCTTCATTTCAGGTCATTGTTTGAACTATTTGTTGAAAAAAAAAAAGAAAGAAAAATTAAAATAAAATGACAAATTTTAAAAATGAAAATTTAAAAAATAAAATTTTGATGTTAAATATTGAGTGATATATTACGAATAAATTGTCTATATTATATAAATGCGGTTTTATAAATTATATAAAATGTTTTACGTATTGTGAATAAGTGTCTGGTATATTTTATGAGATACGTCATTAATGTTGCGTGTTTTTGATTGCGTGATTTTGTGTTTCAAATTGCGTGAAAGGACATATACACGGTGTGATGTATATGGGAATTATGATTGCGCGGTTGTTGTGCAGGAAATTATATGCATAGTGTAATGCGTATAGGAAAAGGGTAAATGCTAAGTTAGATATGGCTGGCGGGTTTGGATAATGAAATGAGCAGGAAGCTTAGAATTTATTAAATAATGAATTGGAATAGTTGAGATTGCGCCATATGGAAATAGGCAGGTGGTTCATGGTTGTCCAAGTCTTTGTGTTGACATGTGTATGATTCAGTGGTAATTAAATGATCGTGTTGCCATTTGATATGTAGATGGCTGGTCGCGGGACGTAGAGGGCGTCCCGGGTGCTAGTCGAGGCACCAGGTGTTGATCGACCAGGCTTTTCTTGCGGGAGTGTGCAGATATATGGCGAAACACATCGCCTGGCATGTCACGATAGTGGTAGGGCGGGTCAACGACCTCTAACGTATAGAAGCACATCGTCCTCCAATGGTTAGAGGAGGAGTGGACTCTAGGGTCAGGACGACTATGACTACAGAGGGAGAGGTAGATGACATACGAGGCATCCAAGATATGGGTGTTGAATGCTTAGAGAAGGAAGATGAAACTGGCTGACCGGGAAAAGCAGAGAACACATTTATAAGATATCCGGGGCGGGGCGAGATATTGGGGACAGGCGGGATGGTTGTTGGTCAATGAAGGCAGATGATGTGTTATCTAGTTTTAAGTGGAGTGAAAAGTGTCAAGCTAGTTTTGAAAAGTTGAAATCCTTTTTAATTGAGGCACCAGTTCTTACCAGGTGACCTGGTAAAATACGTGTTTTAGTGATGCTTCATTAAATGGACTTGGATGTGTCCTTATGCGAGAGGAGGGTAAAGTGGTAGCTTATGCTTGAGGCGCGGTTGAAGCCACATGAAAACTACCCCTCGCTGATTTGGAATTAGTGCCATTGTGTTCACATTGAAAATATGGAGACACTATCTTTATGGAAAAGTGTTCATCTTTGATCACAAAAGTCTTAAGTATTTGCCCTCATGAAGCAACGAGACAGTAATGATCAGATCAGATTGATCCAAGGATTATGTTGTGTGATGGTTATCTGTCGGCGAGTGATGTAGTAGCGGATGCTGGTGAGAGTGATCTAAATAGCCGGGCGTTGAATGCTCATTGTCATTATCGAACTGTCGTCATGTAATTAAATGGAATTAATAACAAAGCAGGATTTGTCTGTCAGTGCTAGAGGCACAAAAGAATGATGAGAAAATTACTAATTCTGAAATCATAATAGTGGGGAAAAGAAAGCGAGTTTACTGAAAGAGAATGATTCTTATCTTATAGAGATCGGGTTTATTGTACCCATGATGATGAGATTAAATCCATATTTAAAGAGGCACCACGATGGATCTTTTCTTTTAAATCCCGTTAGCCACAAGATTTAAAAAAGAGACTTCATCTTGGTGGTCAGAGTGTGAAAAAAAAGTCTCAAGGAATTTACTTAATCTAATGTGTAATTAGTGTGAAAAATTAGTAAACATTAAGTTCCTTTGGGATTATTGCGACTGATAAAATACTAGAGGTAAATAAGGACCCCAATCACAATGGATTTGTGGTGGGTTACCCAGTGACATGAAGAAAGCATATGACTCGATTTGGTCGTGGTAGGCGGAATTAACTAAGACGACTCCTTCCTGCCGGTGAGAGCGACTATTCATGATAAGATTGGTAGAAGCTTTACATAAAGGGAAATGGTTGGTTACATGGGATTCGAATATCGGATTATTTCATATGAGGCAAGAGTTTTACCCCTCAGAGATTTGAGAGAAAATTACAGAGGCTTTTTGGGTACTCGACTGTTCAACTGCGTTCCTTGAGACGAGTTTAAAGGCAATAGTAGAGAGGTAGATCCGTGTTTGGAAGATATCTTTGAGAAGTTGTGTGATCGTATGAGGGTAGTTGGGATAGACATATACCTCTAGTTGAATTTGTTTGCAACGTGGCTTCCATTCGAGTATTGGAACAGCGACTTCTGAGGCTCTCACGGAAGGAAATCTGAAGCAAATTGTGTTTGATCGAGTTAAGCGAGAAGAAGATAATTGTATTTTGATTTGATTGGCTTAGGGAAAAAGGTAATGATTAGAAAGATTGAAGTTTCCACGGGTAGACAAAATCCTATCATAGACATGAGAAGAAAGGATGACTGATAGATAGTGAGAGTCATTTGAAAGTATCGCCTTGGGAAGAAAGTAATGAGATTTAGGAAAAATGCGAGTTGAGCTAATTCAATTGGAGCGTATGAGGTGATAGAAAGTGGGTCCAGTGGCATACAGATTAGCTTTACCTCCCGAGTTGGAAAAGATACATAATGTTTTCCATGTCAATGTAAGAAGTGCAGTCGGACCCATCATGTAGTCTCTTCATAGACAATTGAGGTTAAGGCCCAGAGATTTGATATATGAAGAAGAGTCGATTGGAGATTTTTGGTTTGGGAGGTAAGTGCGAAAAATCGAATCTCATTGGTCGAAGTGTTTATTAGAAACCACAAGATCGAGGAAGCCACGTGGGAAAACGAAGAAGTTATGCGGCAACAAAACCCTCAATTGTTCAATGAAGGTAATTTCAAGGACAAAATTCTTTTAAGAATGGGAGGATTTATGCCATGGCCTGGTTGATAACATGTTTAGGGTATAAAATAAGTCAGTTGTATTTTTCGACTTTTAAATTGATAAAAAAATAAATAAAAACCAAAATTAGTGAAAATAAGGTTAAGGTAGAAAATTTTAATTAGAGCCCAAAGTCCTTGTCAAGAATCCAATATATAAAGTGGAATAATGGGTTAAGTTGAAGTGTAAATGAAAGAGAAATGAAGGACCGAATAAGTAGGGAAAAAACTTAATTAAAAGTGAAGGCCAAACAAGGCCTTAATCTTGTAAATAGAAAAGACCAAAAGTGGTCTTGTAAATAAGGAGGTTTCTCATTTCCACAAGGGAGAAAGAGAGACACGGGTAGAGAGGAGAAGGAGAAGGCAATTCCTTGGTGTTTTCTCTCCATCTTGTAGAGATCAAGCTTGGTTTAAGAAGAAAGAAGAGGCTTGTAAGAGATTAAGGTATGGAAACCTAACTAAAACCCCTATTTTCTTGTGTTTGGGTTGGAGAAAAACCCTAGCTTTGTGTAAAGTGTTCTTGGATGGTTTTAGTTCAGTTTGAGGTTGTTTTGCATTGTTTTGATTGGTTTTGAGGAATTTGTGCAGACGTGAGTTTCAGTATTAATCAAAAATACTAAAAACCATTACATTAACCTGAATTAAACATAAAATCATATGATGAGTAATTAATTAAGACCTGCAATTTAGAGCTACAAATTTATAAGGAAGGAACCAGGAGCAAATTATAGCTCTAAGGCTCCCAAATATTGGCTTAAATGTGAGTTTTGGGTAGCTGACGAGTATGCTCTGTTTTGGGTGTAGTTGTGGTGTTTTGGTCGTAAGTTGAGTTTCACTCATCCAAATTGAGTATTCAAAATTCTGGGTAAACTATACTTATAGGGGAATAATTTACTTGAAGGAAGTGCATGCAATTTGTAACCCTAAAGTGCCCAGAAACCCGTCAAAGTGGAGTTATGTGCAAGAACAATCTGATTATGTTTTTCAAATTAAGTAGTTTTGGATGTAAAATGGAAATATGTGAGTTTTAGTGATCGAGTGGATGATTCGGTGTAGAAAGCGCTAGAACCGTAGCTTGAATGAGTAGAAGGAACAATTACCATTTATTGATTTAATGCCTGAAGTAGAATATAACGTTAGGTAAGTGGTACAGGGCATCTGCAGACTAGTTGGCATTAAAATGTCGTAACTTGAGTTTCACGTGATCCAAATGATTATTTGATCCCTGCGAAAATAGACTCATGGAAGTATCATTTTCTTGAAAGGAATCATGAGAAAAAATGGCTCATGTGTCCCTAGGAAAATTTTGCAAGTGAAGGTGTGATGGTGACGTCTGACCACACAACCAAAATCACAGAATGCACAGTGATTTTTTTTTGGAGTTGTTAACTGATTGTGACATATTTGTGATGAGCTGAGGTTGGTAGGCAAGGGCTTGGCCAGACGGGATTAGAGGATAGGAATCGAAAGAGCGACAACCTTTGGGTTTTATTCTTCACACTTCTTTCCTTGTTTCGGTTTGTTTTTTGTTTGAAAAACTAAATCTAAAAGGTTTTATATGAATATTCATGTGTGCTCCGTTTAACCCATAAATGAATTGATTTGTTCTCCACTTCTCTCTCTCTATTTCTAAAATGTTTGAAGGATTATGGAATAAGTGGATTTATTGAAATGAATTGCGATAAATTGCATATTGATTTGTTTTAAATTGATTTGATAAAACTGATTGTGAAATGGATTGCACATGAAAAATTGCTTGAGTATTGGAAACCAAGTATTTGGATACAAATGTATATACACTATTGTAAGTGCTATGTACGATGGTTGACCTTCGCTAATAAAATGTGCGTTAAGGTGCAGTTAAGGATGAATTGGTATACAGTGAGTCAATAAGGCGTCTACTTTGTGAGACGTAATGATGTGTGGCTCAGTGCGACGGCGAGAGGCCGGTATCGATAGTGTTCACGAAATGATTTTAATAACCGAGTCGATGGCCAGCCCAGGACCGTGCTGTGTTATAAAACCTTTTTATATATCGGCGCTTTTGTAACCTAAGCGCGGCCAGGTGCCGAGTGATTCATTATCCGCATTGCCTTGAAAGTATAGATTAAATTCGCTTAAGGGAAAAATGAAAATAAAATTGTGAAATGTATGATTTGTGTTATAATGATTTATTGCACATGAAGCTGCATGATTGAAATGACCAATGAATTGTAATTTGAATGTATAGACCAATATATATATGTATTATCTGCGTGATCATTGAAAAATTATACAAAGGCATTGATTTAGAAAAATGCATGATTTATAAGGCGAAATGAAGAAGGCGTATGAACCACTAGGCATGAAAGAAAATGCTTAAGCGCGTTGTTTTGTCATCGCTCAGTGCGAATGAGCAGTGCGAGAAGGAAAGGCGCGGCGATTCGGAGTAGCGTCGGGGCCTCACGGGTTGAAGGTAGACTCAAAGTCATATGCATACGCCAGTTTGATTTGACTATTTTTGTATTGAAACTATAATTCAAAGTGAACTACGATTTTTTGTTTTGTAAATGTTTTTATATTGAAAGCGGCTAATAATGCGTATTATTATAAATGTAAAACCCAGGAAAATTAGAAAATTTCAAAAATGGAAAAATGATAATAATAATAATAAATTGTCATAATGGTTGAGCTGAAATTCTCTAGATCTTGGATGTGACGGTACATCGTTGGATTAGTCTTATAAATCAGTATTGTAAAAGTTTCGTCGAATTTTGAGATAGTGGGTTCTTTTACGATTTTCACAGATAGTCACTGATGACTCTAATAATGAATTTTAATCTCAGAGGTAGGAAATGGTTTGAATTAAGTTCATTTAAAATAACTTGAAATTTGAAAAGAAATAGAATTGTTTAGCGGATTTATTACAGTGAGATCTGTGGACACATGGCGCAATATAGGCATATATCCAAATTAAAAAAAAAAAAACAAAGGATAAAGAAAAAGGGAAGTCAAAAGGAAAAGGAGGAGGAGGGAGACGGACGAAGTGAAAGCGGAGAGAGAGAAAGGGAAAAGGTTTTAAGCTTCTCTACAAAATCCTCTGAGTGGTAGTCGGTTTTCGTCGGAGCAGGAAAAGAAAAAGTTGAGTCACGCATCTGAAGGCTACGTGTAGGTGCCAAATCTAGGAGTTTCGTCAAACTCCAGGGTAGAGGTGCCTCATCTAAATCATTTTTCCTTCAAAGCCATGTAATGACATAGGTTGTCATGAGGAGTGTGATGGCGGGTGGTTCAGTCACAGATTTGGTGAATCTTCTTTTAGGACTAGATTTAAAGGCTGATCCCAAAGCTATGTTAAGGGGTTCCAGTTTTGATCATGGGTGATGTCTTCGAGGTTTTGTTTATTGTGTTTTAATATCATTGGTGTGAATGGAACCAAAAAATGGTTCATGGTAGTGAAGGGACGAGATTTTGTTTTATATGGGTGAATTTGAACCATTTTGTGTGTATTGTTGGAAAAATAAATAATATATTGTTGTTGATAGTAATAATCATGTTAATATGTGTTTTGCGTGATGTATTATGTAAATTGTGATGAATGGAAAGTATATGTAGAAAATATGGTATCAGAATTTATAAATAATATGCATGTAACAATATGAAATGACATAAATGCATTCATATGCACTGACAATGTGTCAAGTCGAGGTGTGTGTGCATGAATTGTTGGTTATTCACCATTCTTGATGAATGTGTGGTGAGCTCGAAAACGGGATAACGTCCAAAATTGAGACCCACGGTTATGTAAAACAATAATAATAATAAATCACGTGTGTTTAGGTGAAACGAGATGGGCGTGATTCCCCACAGATTTGAAACACCAAATTTTATTCTTGGTTAAACATATGTATCCAGCGATGAAAGTTTGTGAGAGCGTGCCAGGCGTCACGAAGCCCTGGTGAGACCCGAAATTCCTGACCGAATAAACACGAGGATTTGATAAAAAAATTCAAGTGAATATTGGAGGTTATCGATAGTTTAAGTCATTGGGTGAAACACCCGATGGCCCGGTTTCCACACTTGGCATTGCGGGTGTGAGGGTCGATCGGGACTCGGGTTATGGGCATGAGGAGTCTCGTCTCATCGCTGACATATGAAATATTCCATATATAATTGCATTATTTTTATGGAATGTGATTAGACGTTTTCATGGTTACCATTGCATGTGCATTTTAGGTGGGGAGTAGTCCTTGTAGGAGAATTTTCTACTGGGCATTGCTCACCTTGTCGTGGGACCCCACTTTCGAATGCAGGGAGGTGTACGGGGAAACGGCAGCTCGTGGCGTGATTATGAAGAGGCGATGTAAGCGCTGATATTTCCTTTGTAAAAAAGTAAGTTGTATAAAAGAATTGCTTAACTAAATTCTTTTGGGACTATTAATACAAATAATAGTCGGGTGTGTAATTGATATGGTAGAGAGTACATGATCGGACTCTTACGAATTTTGTAATTAAGTGTTTTATTTTCATTTTTTAGAATTAAATGTAAATGAATAGGTCGGTAGAGGATGTATATTGGGGATATGGACGGATGAATGCGTAGAGTGACTACCTTACATTGAGACCACAGATGGGTTATGATTATTCTGTGATATAGGTTGTATGTTGGGTAGAGCTCACGAACAAAGGAGACTCATGATTTTTATGAAAATATGGATCCGATAAATGGGACAAAAGCAGGTATGGTATCGGATCACCCAAACCACGAATTCCACAGGTTGACGGGTTGTCAAGGACCCAGGATTTGGGGCATCCACATGATAAAGGTGGAAATGGACCAAATGGGGTATGAAATGCCATCAGAATGAAAAAAAGTTTGTGATCAAATGATGGAGCCCTTTGTTGGCCAGGACCAAAATACATGTACAAATTTATGACACTATTACCAGACTATTATCTAATCCCGACAGGCGTAATAAAACTTGTTGAGTCCAAAACATGTATAAACCACCAATCTCTTAGAGTAAATCATTTTTTTAAAGTTGAACTGATGCGATAATGCAAGTCTTACGAATTCGACCAAGTAATAAGTGGTTTAGATCAAGGATAACTAGATCCCCTTGAGGATCTGAGAATTTTAAATCCAACTACCACATTTTACTCAGTTGCCATCTTATTTGGACCACAAAATGATAATAGGATCCTGACATTGAGTCAGGAAAATTCATGAACAAGGAAAATAAGCGAACTAAAGAATAGAATAAAGAATAATGAATTTCTAATAAGAAGCGAATCTTGACAGTTATCCTCCCAGGAACTACATTAATAAACTTGATTATAGTAGAGCTATCAATTCCTGTGAATTTTCCTAATAAAATTTCTTGATCAACTCCGGTTTCAAAATCTTGTCAAGGCGTTGTAGTGCGAAATTTGGATCTCTCCCATACTCCATTTCATTATCTAATTTATGACTGAGATCTCTGAATCAGAATTAGTCTTCTTTAAAGAGGACTTCCTTAATCTGGGTATTTTTCTTTTTGCAATACTTCCATGCTCTGTTTATGGGTATGACCTTAGCTCCCCGAGTTATCGGTCAAGCAGGATATACAACTTCCAGTTGCTCCTCCTCGAAATTAGAATAGATCAACCTTTCCTTGATTAGATCTCGGCTAACACGGGTTGGCCTCATATCGAATTGAGGTGAGCTTCTTTGCTTGTTTAAATAGATAACTCATTACGACTCGTTCTTGATTTCCAGTGAGAAGAGTTATCTAAGTGAACTTACAAAGCTCGAGGATCCGCAATAAGCGGGTTAATATACCTTCAAAGAAATGTACATTACTCTCGGGAGTATCTTCCTGTGTCACTCGAGGACCTCCTTGAAATCGAGCAATGGCCTTAAATCTTAATTATAAGCGATATTAGTCCAAGAAAATAAACCCAAAACCAGGTAAATTTATTAAGCGAAATTAACAATTCTTGAGAAAAACTACGAGAAAAGATAAATTAAATATAACGTTCACTTAATGAAATTTAGGATTCCTCAAATTCTTGATACGATACAACATTCCTCGATCTTAGGAATGGCTATGATTGAAAGCGAAACAATGAATTCAGAGAATTTTACGAACTTCAAGCATTCAATTAGTAATTTGAAAATTAAATGAGTCGGCATTCGGCAGACTCAAGCGATAACATCGGTCGGGAAATACAGCGAAAAAAATAAAAATAAAGAACTTGATCACGCTCTAGCGTGAAATGAAAAATTAAGAAAATAAAAAGAAAGAAAAAAAAATAAAGAAAGAAAATGAGCTTCGGCCTATCGGACCTCGTTTGTGACGTAGTGCTTGAATGGTTTGGATAGGCTGCGTGTTAGGGTTTCGGTTGGGCCCTAATCCCGATGTAGCTGTTATTGGATTTTTGGTATCCGAGGCCAAGTCAGCGTTGTCGCGCGACTCGGTTTCCTTGTGCATTTGACATCGTCGAGGTCGCGACATCGATCCGTCGCGACTTGACACTCTATGTAGCCTTGATTTAGTCATTCTTGGTGTGCGACATCACTATCTTGTCGCGACATCTTCTGCGTCTTAGCGGGTTTCAATTGTTCTCTCCACGATGTCGCGGCGTCGATATCTTGTCGCGACCTACATTTCAAATCATCTGCAGTCTTCAACTATTGTCTTGGATGTCGCGACATCGATCTCTTAATCAGCGACATCATCTAAAATAACCGTAGGCTTCAACTAGTTGCTCATGTTGTCGCGACATCAATATCGTGTGCGACATCTCTTTCAAACTTTGCATCATTGATCACGATGCGTTCTGATGTACGCGACGATCTCGTATCAGCGACGCCGGCAGATCTCACGAGCTTCGGTAGAAGTTTGCTTGATGCTTCATGACCTCGATCCCGTAATAGCGACATCGAAACAGTCATTTGCGGTTTCAACTTGTGCGGTCTTCAGCGACTTAGTACATTGTCGTATTTTCGCTTCATGAAACTTAACATGTGGCGAGTCGATGTCGCGACTTGATCGTGTGCGACATCGACTGTTTCAACTGCGGCCTTTCTCAAGAGCAGTCTCAAGTCGTGACCTCAATATTTTGTTATCCATGTCGCGTCTGAATCAATTCATAAATTTCACGATGCGACCTCGAATTTGGTAATGTAAACCCAGCGCATCAATGAATCAGCCAGTTCTTTTCATTTCTGCTCTGCCATTCGATCTGCACCTCTCCTCCACTTATTGCTGTATTTTTCTACTTTCTTTCTCTCTTCTTTGCTAACAATTTGGTGAGTTTCTTCATATTTACTAATATATTAATTATTCATTTCTAGATGAAAATAGAACAGAAAATGGACTAAAAATAGATGACTTTTAAGCTCATCAAGCTGCGACTTAAAATTTTACCTTGTCTCAAAGCGAAAAAGAAAGAATTGTTTGTCACACCTTGAAACAAAATAATTTTAAGGACATTTTGCATTTGTTTCGGTTTTATTATTCCCATTTCTTATGCGGAATTAACAAAATATAAATTTGTTATTTCAAATTTCAGTTTCTCTTTCTTAAAAACAAAGCATGGTATCCTTACATCCATAATTTCTTGATAAACTAATGTATTTAAGCAGTTTATTTATCAAGTCTTGTTACGTATTATTGTGTGCGAGTCAAGTGAGTCCTTCTCAACTTTGACTTGAATTTAGTAAAACTTAGGAAGTTTTTCTTAAAGCTATTTATTTAAGTCCCATCGCTTGTTTTCTCATTGATCTCCGCTAATGTAGAGTAGCTTCAACCTTGAGAATCATGAGGTCTTTCAAGCTTGTAATATTGGGCCCTAGGTAATTGGGTAGATAAATGGAGAATTTAGGTTGTAAATTACCCAGACCCTTTATCTCTTCTTACGCCTTTCTTCACTTATAGTGTCTCCTAAATATCTCTCATAGAAGCTTCATGTTTGGGACATCTCTTTGATCTCACTTGATTCAGGCTGTATGCCCCCTATTTTTCACTTGTAATTTCACTGGGGAATTTTTCCTTTGTTTGTCACCATATAAGGATAGTGCAATGTTTTAACTTTTTAGGCTTTCTAGCACTCTTAGAGAACTTTGGGTTAGTAACTCCCATACCAGATGACATTAGGGTACTAGGTGTTGAAACACCCCTACGAACTTAATTCGAGAGTTAGGCCTGAGATAAAACTTATCCTATAAGCAACCTACTCTTAATGCATTTTCTGCTCTTTGTCTTTTTCTTTCATTCCCTTTTTGAGTTCTTCGAAAATATATACTCCCCCAAACTTCATTTCTTACTTCCTCCTTGGATTCTTGGGTAATCATAGGTTCTTTACTGGAGGATTGATTTCTTAGAATGGGTTGAGGTTTCCATTGGTTATTTTTGAAAGATAAGCTTTTTGGTTCAATTTATGGAACTAAGGCATATGCATCAGCATATAAGTAGGGATGGCTAGAATGGCTCAAACTATCCAATGATGGCCTCGATCATTTCCTGTTGGTTGTTTCACCTAAGATTTCGCCTCAATCAATAATCAAACAAGTTCTAGGACTGTGACTCTAAATCCTGAATTTCCAGTGATTCTGGTCCTAGCGAAGTTAAATCGGTGTTGTTGTGGAGTGTACATCATTCCCTTCAAGACTTGAATTTATTCTTGTCTAAAGACATTATTTTACTCGAAACATTTTGTTCCATCGCGCAAACCAATTTCTCGATTTTGTAACTTCTGCTGGTCTAAACAGAACGAATATGCTCCTAATTCGGTTTCTTTATTCATGATTCTAATCTTTACGAACAATTGACAGGCAAATTATTAATTCGATTCCTAAGCGAGGAAAATAAACTGAAAACACGAAACAAAATTCAAACATCATGATTAACTTAATTTGTAAAAGTCATGATTAATTTATTCAAATATCCAAGGACTTCAATATTGTCGAACTATTTCAATTACAAACATTTTTTCACTAAGTTCATCACCTGCAAATCACATCTTTTCTCAGTTTGCATCCCACTTCCAAAATTTGGTTCTCGGACCTTGAGCTCCTAATGAGTGATTCGGCCGTTAATAAGGTTGTGCGACAAATTGAAATTCACTTCACATTCTTTGGAGCTTCTTTATTGATGGATTCTAACTAATCCATATTCCCCTTCATCCACCGTTCTCTGGATGAAACTGTTTATGGAACAAGCGGTCATTTGGTTTTGTTTAAGGCTCAGCTCATTCCATAAAACGGTGTTTCACCATTCGAGACCCTTCCTTTGCTCTCCTTTCTTTCTTCCCTTCATTCTTTTACGCTTGTTTCTAATTCCTTATTTCATTCATCCTTACCCATAATGGTATGTCTCTTGGGAAAAGCAGTCAATTATGATCTCCTTTTATTTCTATGGGAGAAGATTAAATGAGATTCTATCGTTTATGTGCCTTTTTGTATTTCGATCCCGATTTGGCTTTTACGGAAATTTGGAACGTTTTGCTTGAATCCTTAGTTTTTCCTCTGATTATGCTCTTTGAAATGAGAATTTTCCACAGATCGGTCATCGAAAAGTTGGATTTACGTTTGTAATTTATTACTATTTATTCTCGCATAAGTGTGAAATTTTGGGGTGAATTAGTTCCATGGATCTTGAATGAAACTAGACACTAAGTTAATGCTTTGACATTGCCTTTTGAAGTTAATACATTATCTGATGAGCAATAAAGTCTAGACAGTAATTACTGGAAGTGACGTTATCGGGTTTCTAAGTTATGACAGATAATGTTCTTTATTTCGGTTATGACTAAATTTCATCAATTTGGCTTTCTTTTCCACTTATTATTCTTCATTCTCTCACATCCTTGGTCAATCCTCTCGAACCCGTGTTATGTCTCAAATCAATAAACAATCCAACTTAAAGCAATACCACAGTTGTTCAATGTCACTCAAATCAACCACAACTCAATTTATTTTTATCATGCAGGAAATTGACAATTTCTATTATTTCTCATATGCAATAGTTAAGCATTTCATGCAAGATAAAAATAAATTCCCCAAACTGCAATCATGCTACTTCAAATATAAAATCTAACAATTATTTCAACTCCAAATGCAATAAAAAAAGATAGAAAGGAATGAGAAGACTCCCTTTTATTCCGGTCATGTAATCTGTGCATCTGAATGTGTTTAGGAATTTCTTCTTTACATGCAATCTTCATTCCTTCCACAACTCTGCTTCGTTTGGCTTTTAGTTGGACTTCCTTTCATTCAACCAATGTATCAATGCATCCAATTTGGCCTCTATGGCTGACAATTTGTCCATCACATTCCTTTTGCTCTCTTCAGCTCTGCCATTTCTCCCTTCCTCATGTTTGAAATTAGTATTTTCCCTTCCTTGTCCAGAAGGAAGGGGTGGAAATCAGAATTTATGAAATAAGCTCTCATTAGCTCCTTCCATGTGTTAACGATTCCTTATGGTAGGGAGTTAAGCCATGTTGCGGCCGTATCTCGTAAGAGAATACAGAACAAGCGCAGTTGAATAACCACGGCTCCACACCATTCAATTTAATTGAATTTGCTATTCTCAGGAATTGCCCCAAGTGTTCATTGGGATTTTCTGTGGAATGACCAGCAAATTGGTTCTGTTGGACCATGGTTATCAGTGCTGGTTCGAGCTCAAAATCATTAGCATTGATTGCTGTCTGTTCTATTGCTAAATATTTATTGTGGATGAATGAATTCCATAAATTCTCCATAGTGTCATACTCCTTGAGGTCTTTTGCTGCACATTCCTGATTGGCTACACCGTCTAATCCTTTATCTGTCATGACTGTATGAGCTGTCTTCCTGAAATCAAAGTACACTCAGATCAATAGGATTAGCCTACTCAACAAACATTTTCAATGTGGTTTGTTAAAGGTCAGTGGCTAAAAAAGTCCTTTGCTTGAAATAATATTTTTGTTCTTTTCTTTTTAAAAAATGTCAGTGGTATTTCTTTCTTTCATCTGAATATTGATTTATGAATTCTTTCAATCCCAGCAGCGCCATAAAACTTGTTGTGGGACCGGCTCACATGTACAATTTATGACACTATTACCAAGGACTATTATCTAATCCGCAACTGGCATACATAAAACTTGTTGAGTCAACATGTATAAACCATGTCTCTTAGAGTAAATCATTTTTTTTAAAGTTGGTTTAGTCGATATTCTGCTTGAAGTACCGCAATTAGACAAGTAATAAAATGGTTAAGTCCGGATATAGATCCCACGAGATCAGAATTTTAAATCAACTACCACTGAATACTCAATTTCCATACTATTTGGACCCACGAGAATGATAATAGGTCGACATTAAAGTCTTTGGAAAAATTAAAACGAAACAGAGAAAAATAACTGGTATCGTCATGCGAAAGAATCAAGAATAAAAAGAATAATGAATTTCTAATAAGAGGCTGAATGCGAGCAGTTATCTCGGAAGACACATTAATAGAAAGCAGGTTATAGTGAACTATCAATTCCTGTGAATTTACTCTAATAAAATTTCTTGATTAACTCCGGTTTTTCAAAATGCATCGAGCGTTATGGAGTGCGGGTGGATCTCTCCCGTACTCACGCGTTCATTCTCCCAATTTATGACTGGTCTCTCGAATACGAGATTAGATAACTCTTTTAAGAGGACTTCCTTAATCTGGGTATTTTTCTTTTGCAATACTTCATACCCATTTTATGAATTTGTAAACATAGCTCCCGAGTTATCGGTGTGAGGATATCTGACTTCAGATTGCTCCTCCTCGAAATTAAATAGAATAGATCGACCTTTCCTTGATTGAATCTCATTGCGGAGTTGGCCTCACTATCCAGGGTGAAATTGAACTCTTTACTTGTTTAAATAGATAACTCATTCTTTCGTTCTTGATTTCAAGTGAGAAAGAGGATTTATCTAAGTGAACACAAAGCTTTCAAGGATCCTAATAGCAGGTTCAATATACCTTGAAAATGTACATTACTCTCGGAATGTCTTCCACAATGTCACTCGGAAGGACCTCCCGAAATCGAGCAATAGCCCAGCAATCTTAACGAATTATAAGAAAGCGATATTCGGATCCCAGAAAAATAAACCCAAAACAGTATTTGTGCTTGAAATTAACAAGCTGCTGAAAAAACTACGGAAAAGATAAATTAGACTATAACGTTCACTTAATAATTTGGATTCTCGATTACTAAATTACGATACAACATTCCTCGATCATAGAATGGCTGGTGGAGGCGAAACAATCGAATTCGAAATTTTACGAACTTCAAACATTTGGTGTAATTTAGAAAATTAAATGGTCGACATTGACTTATTTCAACTGATAACATCAGTTCGAAATACGAAAAAAATAAAATACGAGCATGAAATGCGCTCTAAGCGGCCAAAATGAAAAATTAAGAAAAATAAAAGAAAGAAAAAAATAAAGAAAGAAAATGAGCTTTATTTATCGGACCTGCCTCTAAATGCGTGGCCATGGCTGAATGAAATTGGATAGGCTACAACGTATTTATAGGGTTTTCCGGTTGAATTTTTAATCCCGATGTAACATTTGTGGATTTTTGAGTGTCCCAGGGCGTCGACATTGATCAGCGTTCAGGTTTCCTTGTCGTGACATCATCGAGGTCAGCGACATCGATCCCCGCGTCGCGACCGACACTGCAGCTGTAGCCTTGGTTAGTCATTCTTGGTGTGCGACATCAACATCTTGTCGACATCTTCTCACGTCTTGGCAGGTTTCAATTGTTCTCTCCTGATGTCGCGACGTCGATATCTTGTCGCGACCTCAGCTCAAATCATCTGCAGTCTTCAACTGATGTCTTCGGATGTCGCGACATCGATCTCTTGTCGCGACATCATCTAAAAGAACCATAGGCTTCAACTAGTTGCTCATGTTGTCGCGACATCAATATCGTGTCGCGACATCTCTTTAAGGCAATGCATCATTGATGCGGGTCGTTCGATGTCGCGACTTGATCTCATGTCAGCGACATCGACTAGTTCACGGGCTTCCGGTGGTTGCCACGATGTGGCGACCTCGATCCCATGTCGCGACGCCGGCTTAAGTCATTTCGCGATTTCAACGTGCGGATCTTCGACTTGGTGGTGTCGTGACCTCACTTCGCGAAACTTCACCCCGCCAGTGAAGCGGGTCTGATGTAGCGACTTGATCTCGTATTAGCGACATCGACATTTCCTTACGGCTTTCTCCGCAGGCGGTGCCAAATGTGACACCGATCTTTGTTATCCATGTCGCGACACGAATCGAATTCGCCCAATTTCGATGCGCGACCTCGAGGCTGACTATGTAAACCAGCGCATGATGAATCAGCCCGAGTTCTTTTCATTTACGCTCACGCCATTGGCGCATCTTTCCTCCGCTATTCTTTGTATTTTTACTTTCCTTCTCTTTCACACTTCTAACAATTTGGTGAGTTTCTTCATATTTACGTATATTAATTATTCATTTCTAAATGAAAATAGAACAGAAAAATGGACTAAAAATAGATGACTTTTAAGCTCTCAGCCACCTTTATGTTAAAGTGGTATTTACGTGTATATATATATATATATATATATATATATATATATTTGAAATGTGTTTGGAAAAGAAATTGTATTTGGATTCGTAAAACAAAGGACCATGTCCCGGATCGGGTTCGGCCTCCAGGTCGGGTTTGGTACGGGAGAGCGGGCTGTCACAACTCGAGTATAATGGGAGTCGGTAAAGACTCGATACATGATGCATGGGTGAGTGTCATCTTATTTCATAGCATGACATCTAGGATTCCATTTAGAATTAGCATATTCTTCATTGGAATGTTGATGCGAAATGTTATGTGCAACATGACTATTGCATGTGCACTTAGGTGGGAAGTAGCCTCTATAGGAAATATTCTCTATTGGGCGTGGCTCACCCTATATGGGAAAACATTTCAGGTGCAGGAGATACACCGGTGGACAGTGCTCATTCTAGGCTACAAGAGTGAAGAAAGCTGGTTTATGGCTTTTAGGAATTATTTTGTAAAATTTTTGGAGCATACTAGCTTTGGCTAGTGCTTTTATGTAAAAGAGTTGTAATCGAACTCCTATTGACTGTTTTCAATTTAGTCTTATGTTTTATGTAATATATTGAGCCTTAGAGGGGCCAAGCTCTTGTACATCGTGCAAGTCGGGCTCTAGGTAGAGCCCCATGCCAAGGCAAAAAGGGCTAGATCCAAAAGAGAAGAAAACGGAAGGCCATTAGCCAGTTCCAGCCGATGTCGCGACATTGTCACGACATCAGACAGGCAGAGTGCTTGATGTCTCGACATCGGACGGGCAGAGTGCCTAATGTCTTAACATCGAACGAGTAGAGTGCCTGTGTTGTGACATCGAATAGGTAGAGTAACTGATGTCGCGACATCGGATAGGCAGAGTGCCTGATGTCGCGACATTGTCATGAAATCGGATAGGCCAAGTGCCTGATGTCGTGACATCGAACGGGCAGAGTGCCTGATGTCGCGACATTGTCGTGACATCGAACAGGCAGAGTGCCTGATGCTGCGACATTGTTGCGACATCGGATAGGCAGAGTGCCTGATGTCTCGACATTGGACAAGTAGAGTAGTCGAGGTTGCGACGTCATCGGGACATCGAGTCGCTAATGTCGCGACATTGACTTGATGTCGCGACATCCGACTATTGTTTTGATTGGGTTTCTTTCCCTAGGCAAGTTCTCATTCGTCTAGGAGAATCCAGAACTTGGAAGTTGGTGATTTCGTAAAAATATGGATCCCAGTACATGGGACACAAGGGTGTGGTATCAGGTTACAAGATATCCACTAGCATTTTGCGATTGATGGGTAGTCAACGGGACCCTCGGGTTTTGGTGTCACGCCCCGAATCCTGATCCAGGCCGATTAGGCGGATAGAGCGGGTTTAAGGCGAGACTTGGTACGGGACTCTTTACCTGATTTTTTTTTTTTTTTAAACCAACTGGCACCTGTGGGTATGGCCCACATCTTATAACAGAGTCAAAATATCATATACATTAATCGAGTCCCATTTACAATTACAAACTATACTTTTACATTATATGAAATCGAATGCTTGAACCTCGTATAGTGAACCCTTACAAGTGTGTTGGCCCAGCTGTATGCGGATGTTTGTTGACGTCTTCTCCTGTACCTACATGGATTAAAAACCCGTGCTAAGCTTTACGCTTAGTGGGCTGCTACTCATGAGTATAATCAGAGAACATTAACGGTATTAGAATATTCAGCGTTCACATAATGAACTTAGGCTTATCACAGGACTTATCGTATTCAGACTTATACTTATCGAGATCCTCACAGCTAGGATTCTGAGTTACTTCTTATGCAGAACTTATACTTATAACAGACGTATGTTCATTCGGGACTCCCGTAGGAGTTACAGAGCTTCTTCTTCATTAAGGACTTATACTTATACTACGGAGTTTACACTTGTTCGGGGATACTGTGGAGTATCCGCAGTTGCGGAAAGTTCTTTGGTATTCACGAGCTTATTCTTGTCTTATACAGAACTTATTCTTATACGGAAGTACTTGTAAGTACTACTGAGTTTATCATTGTCTTCTACGGATCTATCTTTGGTATCTGAACATGTGCTTGTCTTCACGGATCTTATACGGAGCTTGATACGAATGAAAGTACGTAGGAATTCTATGATTCATTATCTGAAGGTACCGTAGGTACCCTTTAGTTATATACTTATCATCTGGATCACAGTACTCGTCGGTACTACGGAACTTATACAGAACGTATACTTATTTTACGGATACGGGTGTACCTGTAGGTACTACGGAACTTATACAGAACTTATACTTATTTTATGGATACGGGAGTAGCCGATGCTAGGAACATACGAATCTGATTTATAACTTTAATCAAATGCAAGAGTACCCCTAGGTACTACAGAACTTATCAGATACAGGAGTACCCGTAGGTACTACCGCATATCGGATAAGGTACTCGTAGATTGCCTCTGAACAATCGGATCTGAGAGTGCGTGGGTGCTCGAACAGTTCGGATCTTGAGTACCAGTAGGTCTTCTGAGACTTAATCATAGACGGGACTTAATGGGACGGGACTTGTCGGGGGACGTGGAGACGGGAGTGCAGTAGGTGCGACGAGGCATATCGGTCTCTGGTACCCGTGGGTACTACGAACTAAACCCGAGAGACGGGACTTATCGGATCGGGACGGAACTTATTCGGATGCGGGGTGCCGTAGGTCTTACGGAGACTAATCAAATACGGGAGTACCGTGAGTACTGCGGAACTTAATCGAATCTGAGGGTACTAGAGTAGGTACTATGGGAACTGTACGGATGCGGGAGTACCCGAGTACTCGGGACAATCGGATCTGGTGCAGGTAGGTCTTCTGGAACTTAAGCGACTGAGGGCTTAATCGGAAAGCGAGACTGACCGATCACGAGAATTGCGAAGTAGGTACTACAAAACTTAATCAGATACAAGAGTACCCGTAGGTACTACAGGACTTATTCAGAAACAGGAGTACCCGTAGGTACTACAGAACAGATACAGAGGTACATGCAGATCTTTACTCTTATTCTCTATTCAGAGTCTTATCATATAACTGTTTGACTTCCTAGACCAGTAGTACAGAATGAGTAACACCGCAGGAACAATAGTACCACTAAGATACTATCACGATGCGGAAGTGCCGTAGCACTAATCGGAAACGGGGAGTGCGTAGCACTAATCGGTGGAATAGCCGCGCGGGACGAGTGTGTTTTAGTAGAATCTGAATGTAATGAGTCGTTATGTGAAGTCAAGTGTGGAGTAAAGACATAAAATCTAGAAGTACAATGAGTGGGACATGAAATACGTACGTGGAGGTGTGAACATAGAGTACAAATACTGTCGGAGCAGGGTATACTGGATTAATCGCGTGTGTTGATTTCTGTTATAACGGTGGTAACATATTTATATGGCGGGCATTTGGCCATTATCGTTGTAGCAGTCAACTATTAAACATCTTGTAAGTTGATGAAGCATATCAATCACCTGTATGTATTAACCTATGATACTTTGCAGGTGGATCAGTCGATGGATCTTCTAAACTAGGACTGTGACTCAATGTATAACTATTCAGTTCTGATTAAGGATAATTTAAATATTGCACCAGTGCCATATCTCCATATTTTATTATTTGTATCCTTTAAACTAAAGTGCTAAAGTTCCATTTCAAATTGAATCACCATTGGACACAGAACTCAAGTTAGTTAAAGCTCAATTTGGACTCATTGTGATCATGATAAATGACCTTTATTACCATGAAGTGGAACTTTTGGTAACAGTTAAATTGACGATAATCTTCTGGATAGTTATGGGATCTATTTAGTTGAGCATTGAATCATCAGTCAGATAAATGGTAAGGGTGCAGTGAAATCAGCTTGTTGAAATGGGAAGGCAGGCAGAGGTGTCTGGGTACACACTAATGTCACCGGTACTTGTATTAAATGACAAAAGAACCGAAAGTGCTTCGGTACAAGCTCAAAGTGTATAGTACACATCACCGGAAATGCACAGCATGTGTATTTTCTCATTTTTCATGCACTTTCATCCATATATCACTCTAGTATCTTAAATCATGCTTTAATGAATCCTCTCAACAGCTCACATTTTTTAATTAGACAGAATCAAGATTCACTAATCCTATCAAAAATTTGTAATTGTGAAGGATTCACATATTTAATTATGATCAGCTGAGATTTTCAACGAGAAGTTCCTCGATTACAGAGTTAGGATGGGTTCCTAACAAGGCCACAGAAAAGAGACCAATTCACTCTTCAAGGCAAACCCTAACCATCTTACCAGGAATTCTTGTATAAAAATCATACCCAAGTCATGTGCAGAATCCATACTTCAGTTTCCATACCTTGGATTTGCTTTTCCTTCCTCCACTTCTTCTTCTTCCTCTTCCTCTCCTTCCCTTTTTGCTCCATACTTGAAGCCCTTGTTTGGAGACCAAAATTAATGCATTTTTGGTCTCCCATTTATAATGAAAGTTTTGATTATTTAGCTTTTAATCCTCCAACTTCCATTAATTACATTACAAAGTCTATTGTATACTTTGGCCTCATCGGCTTAATTCATGTCTTTGGTACCCCTTTCTCTAATATTCATTTCGGGTCTATTTTATTTCTTGAAAATTTCTATTTAACTTTTAATATACCCTAAACAAGTCTGAAAACTGCTAGGGTATATTTTGGGGTGCTACAATTCTCCCCCCCTTATAAGAATTTCGTCCTCGAAATTCATACTCTGTCACTTGCATGTTCTATGTCAGATCCTTTCTTTTCGTGTCTTTTACAGAAGCTGGAGCGTGACTCTCACTTGAACCATCAAAGCTCCATCAGAACCAATTCTCCCGTCCTAATCTTTCAAAGATGGATTGTGACTTATTCATTCTAGTCAATATCTGAGGACGGGGACATCGCGTGACGGCCACATTACTATGTAGGTACTTCAGCAATCAAAAGACTCTTCGAAGCATAAACCTAGGCTCACGATACCAACTTGTGTTGGTATCATATTCCATATTGTAGGTTATCATTATCTACATAATATCGTCTCGCTTGTCACGCCAGAATCTGGTCCGACCAGGTGGCGGATCGAACCGATTTCCGAGATGAGGCTAGGGGGTGGGACTCTTGCGATTTTTTTAACCAAGCGCTGTGGGTATGGCCCACATCTTATATGAGTCAAATATCATATACATTAATCGGGGTTCCATTTCTGATTACAAGCTATGCTTTTACATTAACAAATGAGGAGGACGGAACACATGTAGTGAACGCACAATGCCAGCCTCTCTGAATATTCATAACATCTCTGTACACGGATTAAAAACCGTGCTAGCTTTGCGGCTTAGTGGAAACACTTCTTTCACGAGGAACATAAAATGCAGAGAACGTACGGAGTATCAGAATATTCGGGCATTCACATAATGAACTTAGGCATACGGACTTATGCATATTCGAGGACTTATACTTATCGGGGATCTCACATGGAGATTCTGAGTTACTTCTTATGCAGAACTTATACTTATAACAGACGTATGTTCATTCGGGACTCCTGTAGGAGTTACAGAGCTTCTTCTTCATTAAGGACTTATCGCATACTCACGGGTTTACACACTTGTTCGGGGATACTAGTAGGTATCTGAGAGATTAGCGGAGCGTATCACAGTGATACGAGCTTATTCTTGTCTTATGCGAACTTATTCTTATACGGAAGTACTTGTAAGTACTGCGAGTTTATCGGCATTGTCTTACGGATCTTATCACGGTATCGCAGACATGTATGCTTGTCTTCACGGATCTTATACGGGCTTGATAAGTACAAAAGTACGTAGGAATTACAGATTCATTATCTGAAGGTACCGTAGGTGCCCGCGGATTTATACTTATCGTGCGGATACGAGGAATTGCTCGTCGGTACTCTGGAACTTATACAGAACGTATACTTATTTTACGGATACGGGTGTACCTGTAGGTACTACGGAACTTATACAGAACTTATACTTATTTTACGGATACGGGAGTACTTGTCGGTACTACGGAACTTATACAGATACAGACATAACTTTAATCAAATGTAGGAGTACCCCTAGGTACTACAGAACTTATCAGATACAGGAGTACCCGTAGGTACTACCGCATAATCAGAATCTGAGTACTTTCGTAGGTGCTACATAGCAATCGGATCTGAGTGCCGAAGTGGTCTTCACGAACTTGTTAGGATGCGGGGAGTACCGTAGGTACTCTGAACTTAATCATGGACGGGACTTAATTAGAGACGGGACTTAATCGAGACAAGAGTACCCGTGGAGTGCAGTGAGAACCCAATCGGACAGGGGGTACCCGTAGGTACTTCGAACTAAATCGGAGGCGAGTGCCGGGTGGTGCGACGGAACTTGTCGGACACGGGGTACGTAGGTACTGAGCTAAATTAGAGACGGGACTTATCTCGGATACGGGACGAGGCTTATTCGGATACGGGAGTACCCGTGGGGTACTACGAACTAATCAAATCACGAAGGAGTGCGTAGGTACTACGGAACTTAATCAGTCTGGGAGTACGTCGGTACTATAGAACTGTACAGATGCGAGGAGTACCCGAAGTCTTACATGACTTAATCGAGATACGGGGTACGTAGGTACTCTGAGGAATAGCGAAACAGGGACTTGATCGGAAACGGAACTTATTCGGATGCAGAATTGCCATTAGGTACTACAAAACTTAATCGAATCTGAGAGTGCCGTAGGTACTCACGGGACTTGATCGAAACAGGGTGCAGTAGGTCTTCTGAGCGGATCTGAAGTGCATGCGGATCTTTACTCTTATTCTCTGTTGAGTCTTATCCTTATAAGCTGTTTGGCTTCCTAGACGATGGTGAATGAGTAAGACACAGCACAATAAGTACCCGAAGATACTATACAGTACGGAAGTGCCGTAGCACTAATCAGGACAGGTGCCGTGTGTCGGGCAGTCGTAGCATAACGGGACGGGAGTGTCGTAACCTTGTCGGGAGTACGAAGTACTAATCGAGTCTTGGGAGCACTAGCGAGTGCAGAAGTACTAATCGAGGAGTCTTAGGGCACTAACGGGGTACGGAAGTACTAATCGGAACAGGAGTGCTATGTCGGTTAATAACTGGTCTTAAGAGTAGTTTTACAATTATATGAGTTCGGTAACTACTATTTTAATAGGGCATTTTTAGCCACATTATGCGTTCATGGCCAGATAAGTATTCCATGTACTGGTAAGGTATGATGAGCATGTAATCACACCTTATTCATGTATTATTATTCTTCTATGAATCTACTTTACCCAGGAATTGGAATCAATCAGTCGGATCACTGACTGAGTTATGGCATTTTCATGCCAACTAGTGGGTTCTGGAATTTTCTAGGGACAATTTGAAATATTTATTTTTCAGTGCCCTTTCTCCATATTTGACAATGGTTCTTTGTGCTCCTTTAAAGCTAAGGTGCTAAGGGTTCATTTCCAATTGGAATCACCCAAATCGGAGCACCGGAACTCAAGTTACGTTCAAAACAATTCGGACTACGCTATGATCAACTGATGCAGGAAATGGGCTTGCACATATCCCCACTTTGAGTGAATTTTTGGGCCACTTCGAGTCAGAATTTAACAATATCTATTTCTATATGGATGATTCTCCTTGAAGTATATTTTAATTGGCCACTTGAATCACTCAAATCGGATAAGAAGTGAGTAAGTTATGGTCGAAATCACAGCTGGTCGAATATAGGAAAACCGGAAACGAAGTGTGCCGTACACCCTTAATGTGTCTGCCAGTACTTTGGCCAAAAATGACCAAAACCGAAAGTGTACCGGTACAAGCTCAAAGTGTACCGGTACACATCACCCGGAAATGCACAGAATGTGTATTTTCTCATTTTTTTCATGCACTTTCATCCATATATCACTCCTAATGCATCCTTCATCAAAAACTAACATGGAATCCCTCTGCAAACTCCCCACGTACTTTTAATTAGACAAAGAATCCAAAGATTCACCCAATCCTATCAAAACTTTGTAATTGTGAAGGATTCCATATTTAATTATGATCAACTAGGGATTTTCAACCAAAGTTCCCTCAATTCTAGAGTTAGGATGGGTTCCTAGCAAAACCACCCCAGAAAAGGGAACCAATTCACTCTTCAAGGCAAACCCTAACCATCATACCCAAGGAATTCTTGTATAAAAATCATACCAAGTCATGTATGCAAGAATCCATACTTAAATTCAGTTTCCATACCTTGGATTTGCTTTTCCTTCCTCCACTTCTTCTTCTTCCTCTTCCTCTCCTTCCCTTTTTGCTCCATACATGAAGCCCTTGTTTGGGGCAAAGTGTCATTTTGGTCTCCGTCTATTATAATGAAAGTTTTGATTATTTGGCTTTTAATCCTCCAACCGTGAATTACATTCTGAGTCTTATTATTTATACTTTGGCCTCTAATCAACTTAATTCATGTCTTTGGTACCCCTTTCTCTAATATTCATTTCGGTCTCTTATTTTTTTCCGAAAATTTCTATTTAACTTTTAATATACTAAACTAGTCAAGCGCTAGGGTATATTTTGAAGTCTGTTACATTTGGAAGTCATCTTGGTATCGAGCTTAGGTATACGATTTACCTGGGGCTTGATTGACATGAGTCCTAGACCATTGCATTCATTGTACATTTCATGTTTTGGGCTACTATTATGCTACATGATTGTGTGTTGTTATATTGCTATGTGAGAATATATACATGGTAAAACCTATATAAAAAAATAAAATAAAGAGGAACACTAGGGTTAGAAAACATAACCTTAGGGGTTCGGAAAAAAGAACGAACAGGATAGTTCGGGATATTGAGGGGTCTATTAGTGGTTGGCACAAGCACTACTAGGTAGGCAGAAGAGAGGAAATATCGAGAAGGTTAAACTTGAGTACCATTCTTGGATACCATGTAATACTCTATTGATATCTGACATATGTAGATGGCTAGCGGAGCAACAACCCACGACCACCGGCCTTTAACCAACAAGCCTTCATAGAGGCTATTGGTCACTACTTGTACTACTATTACCGGGCAAGTCTTTATTAGGCTGCCACCATTGCATGGCTAGTCTTATTTGGGAACCGGGGAGGAATTGATAACCTTGAGGTTAGCGCACCATCCTCCGACCAGGAGGAAAGGACCTAATGGTAGCTGATCATTGGTTCCACCAAGTCATAAAAATTATGGAAGCTATAGAGATCACCTCCTATACCACAAGATAAAGTGCTTAGCATTGCAACGGAAGATGCGTCGAGTTTGGTGGGATTGGGTCAGAGCCTCGAGGGACTTGGAGGTAATGACATGGGAAGAGTTTCGTGAGCTCTTCATGGGCAAGTTTTTCCCAACATATGCTCGACATGCAAAAGCTCGGGAGTTTCTGGAATTGAAACAAGGAACGATGATAGTGCTCGAATACGTGGCTAAGTTCACGGAATTAGCCCGTTTCGCTGATGACTATGTGGCCACAGATATGGTCAAAGTGAGAAAGTTCGAGGATGGTTTGAAATTGTCCATCTGGGGTAAAATTGTGGGACTTCTCCTGCAGGACTTGAACTCGATGGTCAGGACAACTATGGCCATTGAGAGAGAAGTGGATGACGCATAAGAACATCAGGGATCTTTGGGAGCCATTAAAGATAAGAGGAGGAGAGCCAACCTTCTTCTTCTTCCGAAAGAAACATAGGAGTTTTACTCATGAGGGTTTCAAGGGCGAGTCACCGCGGCTAGCCTCGGGGCAAAGGCCAAAGTCGATCATCCTAGCGTGGGGAGACATTCGGGCACCTGGCTGAGTCACGAGGAACATGTTCCATTTCCACCCGACTGAACCACGTGAGGCAAGATTGCCACCGGAGGCGAGGTCGAGTTATGGGACACCACAGTCTCAGTCATTAGCAGGACGTTCACAGACATAGTTTGTTCCTCCTTACCCCACCTTGGGCCAATGGAACCGGTATTAGTCCCGGGTCTTTGCATTAGTGGCGCATACCTGCTGCTTTCCAGATATGTGTCCTCCGGACGGGCGGGCATGACTTAAGGTCGGAATGAGGCTCCTGAGCGGAACTTTAGGGACACAAGGGCATGTCTACACCATCATACCTCAGACTGAGGTTGCAGATCAGTCGGTTTTTAAGGGTACATTTATGCTCTTTCGCTTATGGGAAAGAGTACTATTTGATTCTGGTGTCATCTCATTCATTCATTGCTACATCATGTGTGAAAGATTTGGGCTTAAAAGGTTTGAAACCTTGGAAAGTCGTTGTATGTGAATTCTCCCACACAGGAACTAGGGTGAGGTGTTGATCAGATAAGTCGGGGTTGTGAGTTAGAGATCTCAAGGATTCTGCTCACTGTGGACCTTCGAGTCATGGACATGTTAGAGTTTGATGTCATCCTTGGGATGGATTGGTTGACGGCACACCGAGTCATCACTGATTGTGATTGTAGGAGGGTTATTGCCTACACACTGGTTGATGTTTGTGTTATGTTTAAGGGGGATAACACGATGTTATGCCCTAAGTCGTGTACGATTCTAGATGGCACGGACAATTGATGGGTTGGCTAGCAAGCCTTACCCTGGAGAATGAGGTGAGACAAGAGTTGAGTCTACCTCGGGTGGTTTGTGAGTATGAGGACGTTTTTCCGGATGAACTACCGGGATTACCCCCGTATAGGGATGTAGACTTCACAATCGAGTTGCCACATCGCCTATTCCTATGACTCTGCATTGAATGGCGCCTGCTAAGTTGTAGGAACTCAAGGTCCAATTACAGGAATTGTTAGATAGGGGTTTTATTAAACCGAGCACTTCACCTTGGGCCGCTCCGGTGTTGTTTGTAACACCCTAAAATACACCCTAGTCATTTTAAACATAGTGAGATTTATGTTATAGAGTGCATTTTACTTGAAATTTTTTGCAATTATTATTTTGCTAAGTGAGAAAAATTTTGAAACTACAGAAATTTGTACAAGATCTGAGGTAAAAATGGAATTTGTCAGCTTGGGATATAAAGTCATAATTTAAGAAGATGATATGCTATTATAGAAATGACATAAGTTGTGGTGCAAATAGAATGGATTTTGAGGACCAAACTGTAATTAGAAGAAAAAAGTAAAATCAAATAGGGATAACACCACTTGGTCTTATGATTTGTTAATCTGGAATTTGAGAATGAGTGCTAGGGTTTACTGCGTGAAGATAGAGGAGAAAGAAGAAAGAAGAAGAAAAAGGAAAAGGAAGAATTTCAGTATGGATTGCTATGGGGTTGTATGGATTTGTGAACTTTTGTATGGATTCTTGGATTCTTGGTCTAGTTCTTTGTCTAGGGTTTTGCTATGAGAAGTTCTAACCCACCATTTCATGTGTTTGTGGAAGTTGTTAGGTAGGGACTTGTAGAAGTATGTATAGATAAGCTTGGAAATGAGGATTTCTATGGATTTGTGGGGATTCTGTGGTCTTTACTTTAGGTGTATGAAATTCCACCTTGAGCTAGGGTTTGAGGTGTATAAGAGTATGAATACTTGTTTGGGTGTTAGGAATTATCTTAACTTCCCCTCTTGTGTTTATGTTTAGATTATGAACCATTTGGGAGTTGTTCGGTGATGCTTTTGGATAATTTATGGTTTGGTTGGATTTTGGAAGGGGCCAATCGGCCAAAATCTAGGCAATTTCGAGGTCTGCGCCGCGGCGTAGGGATCAACGGCGTAAGTCGGCATGAGGCGTGGCATATCCCACCATGGCGCGAGAGAGGGAGGCTGAATGACCTCGGGTTCGCTCTGACATAGCGGTGCTATCTTTGTGGCGTGCTGCCTGTTCACAAACATGTGTTTTTGTTATGTTTGCTATTCCGTTGTGAGGACATGTTGGACTAATGAGGACCACATAAGTGTATGAAGGTCCATTCATGTGTTTAACAGGTAAAGGAAAAATTGGAAGGCCCATACCTCGTAGCCTCGCGAAGTTTGATGTTAATAAACTGAATTCCCTATGATAAGATAGTAAGTTCCCGAACACATATAATTGTAGGACTACCTAAGATCGGATATTAAATGACACAACACCTCTATTACGTGGGCAGGCACGTATAGTACTTCGGTACTCTCTAATTAGTGTGATGGCACTCTCTGACCTTGCTTCAGCACATTTAGTATTGCGGTTCTCTCTGATTAGTGCGACCTCTGCAGCCGGTGCTTGGCACTTCCGCATTGTCTTTCTGACACCTCGATCTTGTAGCGTGCCCGGGTATTTATTGTGATGTGTCCTACTTATTTCTTATTACTGGTCTAGGTAGTCAAACAGTTATTAGATAAGAGTCTGAATAACGAATAAGAGTGAAGTAATGTACATCGTTCTGCTCTGAATGTACCTACGGGTACCTTCGTACAAGTATAAGCTCTGTAACTCCTACGGGAGATCTGAACAAGTATAAGTTTTCTATAAGTACAAGTATGTGTATAAGTTTGTTATATGAATTCATGAAAAATTCCGATATCTGCTACTATATATATGTTACTGTTATATGTCTACTATAAGTGAGTATCAATGCATGTGTACATGTAGCACCCTTCCGTCCAGGCAATTGGCCGAACCGATCGGGATGCTCGTTTAATTCTTTTTGTTTTTATTTTTAATATTTTTTTTTTTTTGTAAAGTGTTTACCTTGAATCCCAGCCACGAAGGCGGATCTAAACGAGCCCGGTTCTCAGATGTTTCATTTATCTTATCAAAACATTTTATTTATGTCGATTCGTTTTAGGGTTTTCAATTACGCGGAAGCATTTTTCCAAATGGTAGGCAGTAAGCATTTACTCTTGTAAATTAGTTTCAGTAGCGTATCATGCCTTTGCAAAATGACATACAAAACAATAGTTCAGAGTTTAACTCTTTTGTTCACAAAATATCACATGTTCAAAAAGAAATGAAATATGCATATGGCCAGGTATATACTTATACACATAACTCTCTATGTCTCAGCTGCTTGATCATGCCTTCATGTTTACTCGAAGCACAACGCATGATGAAACTACATGCTAACATTTCATGCTTAGTGGTTCTATACAATTATATTCCAATTTTTAGTTTAACATGACATGCATTTATCAAAACCATGCCTTTTATATCAACGATACTTATTTATTTTCACATGCTTTCCTTTTACAAATCGTGATCATATCAAAATATGCATTTTCACATACTTTCAATTTACTTAATTCAAATCATGATTGAATATATCTTACTCCCGAGGATGTATTTAATTTACAAATCTCATTACCACTCATCAGTTTATTACTTTGCTTTGTCTATAATTCACATTTATAATAGATTCATTGGTGAATCTGTCTTTTATCTTAATGTGTATACATTCATGTTGATCTCCCATCATGATGAATCTGTTGTGACCATATGTGATCCTTAAAATATCATATCTGACAGGATGCGTTGGTATCTCAAAGTGGTTTATTTGCTGTCTATACCATCATGACCAGTGATTGGTATCCATATGTGGACCATTGCCCATTGGTTTCACTTCATGATGGATGCAAATAGTTTGCATCTGCCATGTAAGTAATTCCGGTATCGATTCAATTCAAGATGTCAGAATTATTGGTCGTTTACAACTCAATTCATCACTCATACAATTAATTGTCGAGACATTTCCAAATGTCATTTCAAATCCATATGCACTTCGTAATATGTTCAAAGAAATACTCATTCCATATAATCATTTCTAGATTTATTTGGTATACTACCAAAACACTTGAAATAGAGGATAGGGTCGGTAGACAAGCCGAAGTTTATCGTCTCTCATTTCCTTCCCTTTGATCTCGGTCCTAGGTTAGGTAATCCTCACCCGTCCCTAGTCAATAACAATTACGCCACTCTTAGTGGATAAACAATTATTATACATTTTTAATGAATGACAAATTTATCTTTGTTAACAGTTTTGGTTTAAGACACTAAGTCTGCTCGTACGGTATGTTTTTCATTTAGTTTCATTCTTATGTGAACCCCCATTAGTCATTTATTAAGGTTCCTATACTATCGGTGTACAAAAACTAGACTTTCGGAGCAAAACCCAAAAATTTACCCTCTGTGAACAGTAGCTACGCCGTGGCATACCCGAGGAGTGACATTTTGGCCCTCGTACTGCGGCTAAGCATCTACTGCTGCGACTTAGGTCACGCCCCTTGGAGTGGGTTTCCCCCTCACGGCTTAGGAGCCTGATGAGCCCCGAATTTTCGATTTGCTCTTTTGTGATTTTTTCTCCAAAAATCTCAAAACCCAAGAAACAAATCATGAAACAACACTCCGATAATATCTAATATCATCTTAAACCAACCATGAGCAAAACCCATGGATGGATTAGGGTTTTTCTAACCCAAACATCATTTAAAGAAATATAGGGTTTGGTTCTTACCTTAAATCACATGGAACTCTTTGCCCTAGATTTCTCCTTTCTTCTTCTTGCAAGATCTTGAACAAATGAGATGGATTTTTGCACCAAATCTCACTTCTTCTCAAAACCCTAGCTTTCTCCTCTCACTCTCTCTCAAATACGGGTTGTGCTCAAAATGAGCATTCTAAGACCACATTTGGTCTTATTTCCCTATTTATGTGTAAGGCCATGTTTGGCTTACACACAAATTTCATTTCTCATTTTTCTCTTTTTTGGTCTTCATTTCACTTTCATTTATCATTTAATTAAGCTTTTGCATTTAAGAACGTGGATTCTTGACACTTAGGTCCTCATTTTACAAATTCCAAATTTACCCTTTTACACTTGAGTTTATTTCAGGAGTTGTCGATTTCTTATTTTAGCATATAACATTTAATCGTATGCTCACATATTCAGTTCACAATTCCTGATTATCAGTTTCTTGGAGGAAAAACCCGAGTTTGGCTGATTAAATACGGAATATATAATAAAATTATTATAAAATTCTAGGGTATTTTGAAGCGTTACGGTACATGTATAAGTCATAAGTTTCCCACTAGCTATAAACAGCATGAGTTTCTAATCCGTGTAGGTGCGAGAGGCGTTAAGTGATCTTACGCATTACATTTGGCGGGACACTTGTAGGGGTCCACATCCTTGCTTGGAGTTTGCGCTGCGATTATGTAAATGTAAATGTACAGTTTTTGAATATGTATATGTAAATGGGACTCAGGACTGTATGTGTTGACACTATAACCACCACTACGGTGGTAGTTTTATATTTTTGTATCTTTGTATATGATATTTTGATTCAGTTATAAGACTTGGGACTACCAATGTTTGAAAAGTAGGTAAGGAGTCCTACTATAGTTTCGCGCCCGTTCATTCGCCTAGGCAGGGGTTGGGGTGTGACATTGTTTGCCAAGAAGAAGGACAAGGCCCTTCAACTTTGTATAGACTATTCTTGGTTGGATAGAGTTTACTATCAGAATAGCTACCCTTTGTTGAAGTTGATATTTGTTTGTTCGGTTGAGAGAGGGGCTTGAGGTTTATTCGAGATAGATCTCACTTCCAGAGTTACCATCAGTTGAGGGTGAGGGAGGTAGATATCCCTAAGACGGTGTTCAAGACGCGATATGGGCTTTTCGAGTTCACAATGATGCCATTCAAATTGGTGAATGCTTGATTCGTGCCACAGTAGGGTGAGCGGAATCAACAAAATTTATATTCCTATATTCCTCTATGCGTAGTCAAGCTGCTAACGATTATGGCGATCTAAGGTCGAACACGGGGGATGGGTTTTTCATCCTAGAAATGATTCATCAGTGTGAAAATGGTGAGGCTTTTAGTTTGTATTTTTGGATTTTGTTCGCGCTTGAGATTGTTGGTTCTTTGATTAATTGTAAGCGAAAGTGAAGTGTGAAAAGGTAACTTGAAGGTTTAGGTCACTAGCTTGACAACATGGGGGTAACAAGTGTCCTCGGGTTTTATCCTCGCATCATGGCAAGCAACCTATAGTCAAGCCTTAACCGGATCTTTGTTTAACTAGAAAACTAACCTAGAAACACTCTATTTGATCGACACGAGCGACATGCATTCGGCCCCTTTTGATTTAAAACCACAGCACTCAATACTCATTTCAGTGGCTCGTAAAGGCCATCTAAAGAATAACAGTGCATCTAACAATAAGTATACAACGTACCACTAAGAAACATGGTAAGTATTGGCCAAAGTAATGACATTAAATGATATTAAACCACCAGTTTGGAAAGGTAGAATGCCATCTACGATACAGTAGCATTGAAAACATGAAAATGACTGCGGCAACCCCAAAACCAAACTATGGCCTCATATTTAAAGCTAATGGAAGCATGCCAGCATCTCTTTGATTGTCATCACTCAGGGGTTTGAAGACCTGATAGAAGAGAGAGAGAGGAAGCAAAGCAAACCGAAAGCGCAGAATATTGTAAATGATTGCTAAGGTGCTTGGATTACCAAATGAAGGGAGGGAGACATATATCAGGCCACCAATCGTGGTAGATACAAGAAACCTATTAAACCTTTGAGACAGAAATTAATACAAAGCAGATTGTTGACGTGATGATTATGAGTGATTTAGCTCTCTGGAAATTGCTCAGTGTGAAAGATTTATTGACAGAAAATTTATCAGGTAATATTATGAGATGTGAAAATGAGATTGTATATAATCAGTTTTCATATTAATAAAATTCTCATTAACTAAATGAAGTGCTGAGATCAGCAAGAAAATCAATTAATCAAACCTGGGTGGTTTATTCACCTCAATGAATTGTAACCTCATTTCCTCATTCATGGACCAAATTTAAATATGATTATGAAATTTTCATGATCAGTGAGTGTAACAATCATGTGAAATATAGTCTTATTCCTTCTTTTTCTTTTCTTTACTCTCATCATCATCTTGCTTTTTTGTTTGTCCTTTCAGTTTTTATGTGTTTGATAGTGAAATGGTTTTTCATCTTCTGGGTTGACATCTTGAATTGAACTGTGGGCGAATGCAAACTACAAAATAACCAAAGTAACCCTCAAATAACCAATGTTCAGTGATTTCAACATGGTGTTATTAAGTATGGTCATTAATAGCGTCAAACTCTATCTCGAATAGGCGCAAATGCTTTTTTGACTAATCTTGACCAGCGTGCTCAAATCACCAACGTTCAAAATCATCAGGCACCATCGTGGTTTTTCAGTTATAGTTCGCGTATACAATAACATTGCTGTAAGTCAATATAATGACAACCTGACCGAACCATTCAGACAATTTTGATCGACATCCGATCCATGATAATCAACGTTCGAATCAATAGTTCTTTCTCTCAACGGTTGTTGATAGTAAAAATGTTTCATCCTAAACTAATGAACGTGGCATTGGCTGTTGAACAACTAAAACAAGGATCTTTGCGCTGTTTTCATTGACTGTTGCAGGTCCGATGCTGGCCGAACTTTGTAAAATAATGGCGATTCCTGGTGACTCCGTTGTTGGTTGGGATCAATGGGATCTTGATATGAATCTCGAACTGCGGATAGACGACTGAAAAGTCAGCGCCTGGTGGTTCCAGCTCACCTATCTGCCGGTATAACGACTCTAATTGGTGACTCAAACAATTAGGTTTGAGAAGCATGAGCTTCAAACTATCTCCTCACCTGGACATGTTTGACTTTGAAGACCAATACTAACATTTTCTTTCTTCTTTCTTTTCTTTTTCTTCTTCTTTTGACTACATTGAATATTAAATGTGATGTGTTCTCTCAGTGCCAACATTTTAGTGACTATCTGCAGTAGAGCAAGGTAGCAAACTATTGGTACAATCGATGTGCGGTGTGTGAATTAGCTAAAAGGTGGAATGTTCAAGGTTGAGCATGATGGAACTAGTGACCAAAGAATTTCTTCAAACATGGAATTATTCAGCATTAAGGTAACATGCAAGGTTTCAATTTTTTCAATTAAAGGCAATTCAATTAATCGATTAAGCAATTCAATTGTTCAGTGAAGACAAAAATTGGATACCAAGTGGGGCACAAAAAGTGATATGCAAAAAGTGTAAAGCGCATATAACCTTTGTATAGCTTTTAATATGGCCAAATGGCTAGTACATGCATATCAAAGCTAAACATACAAAAATATCACTGCCTACTATGGCTAATACATGAATCCTAAACAAAATTAGTAGGCAGTTGATAAAGCTGGTAACTATACAAAAACATAAAAAGAAACCTAACCACCTCAACTGTTTGTGGTGGTGGGTAGATCTATCTTATTCTTCTTCTTGTGACACATCTAAAAATCTTCCTTTCTTCTTTGTGGGCTCCTCTCTCTACAGTCGAGAACATGCGAATACCCAAATGTGTCATGATCTCTTGCGGCATGGGTGCGGTGACCTAGTGGCCTCATTTCGAGCCAACCTCACGGTCTACTTATTTGCTGAGTGATGGCCAAAGAACATATAGCATCAGTCCTTTTCTATTTATCTCGCGGTAGGAGCGTATTAGGCAAATCTTTGTGATGTAAATGATGGGCCGAGATTGATTAGTGTCCAAAAAGTACAATTTCAACCCTATATTAGATAGGTTTTGAGTACTTTTTGTGCATTAATCATGTCATATAAACCAATCGGGGCGTTCATGTCATCTTAGTAACACTTATGCCATTCGAGTTAGCTGTTTTTGGTTGTTTTATTTATGCACTTCTGTGCTTCAACCACAATGCAAATGATCAATCATGAGGTCGGAAGTTTAGTCTCGCCCATCAACAAAGCCCAAAAATCAATAGAAAAACAAAGGAAAAGTGGAGGGAAATGAGATGCGCTTGAAGACAGACGAGTATGCGTGAATAAAGAAACAGAATTTTCGCAACCTCTGCTCGCAATCAATTAAGTAATCTTAGCTTAATTTCGCGAATCCACAGAACACTCGCATCTTAGCTTAATTTCGCAACCAACTCGCAAACACACATCTCAAGACAAATCGCTAAATTCGCCAGCTAACTTTGCACTGCAGATTTGCGAAATTCGCTTCATCGACAATTTCATATTTAGCGAATTTCTCGCTTAGCTAATAAATTTCAAACCTTGCCAAATTCGCTAAACACTTGCCAAATTCGCTAGACCATTGCCAAATTCGCTAACCCTTGCCAAATTCGCTAATTAGCGAAATTCTCACCTCTAGCGAAATTTGCAGGCCTTGTCATCCTCTGTAATTAATGCAACCGCCTTCCAAACTTGGTTTATTACCCAATTGTCCTATAACTTAGCCTAGTTATTAGGGTTTTTGGTAATTTCATACTTTGAGGAGGCTTATAAATACCCCTCATGTCCTGTAATAAAAAAAAAAGGGGAGGATAGAAGGTGAATACAAGTTTTTTTGGTGATTTGTAAGTTATTTTCTTTTACCGCTAGAATAAAGTTTTTTTTGTAGTTCGCTTTATTTCTTTCTCTCTCTTCTCTCTTCTTTCTCTTCTTTCTCTCCCTTTCCCGGTCGCCAAACACACTCCTTGAGGATGACAACTCAAGAGATGTTATTAAGCCTCCTTCTCAAGAGGAAGGAAGCTAGCTCGTGGTGGGGTTACATGTCAGTCTCCTCTTGTACTAAAGGTCACTGCAGTGTATTTAGCGGCCCTTTATTTTCAAAAAATTCAGCTTGCATAACATGGGATGCTATTGTCTTTGGCCAATACTTCCATGCTTTAGATCCAGTTATTTAGTGACAGTACCGAGGCTCTTTTTAGATGGTCCTTACTTGCCTCGAGGTAGCATTTACATGTTAGGTTCTTCAAATTGTGGTTAAATAACATTGACTTTTATTGTTTTGGCCAATACTCTCCATATTTCTTAGGTTCAAAGGTTTCTGTGAGAGATGCACTCGTGATTTCTTAGATGGTCTTTACTAGCCTTAGAAAATGATAAAGGAATGTTAGGGTTTTAAACAAAAGGGGCCATAACCGCATCCCGTGTCGACCACATAGAGGATAAAACCCGAGGACATGTGTGTTTCTGCCCCAACTTGTCAAGTTGGTGACCTAAATCTTCACAAAGTTTAATTCTTCACTTTAAATTTCAGTTTTTACCATTTCCGCTTTTGCAATTTCCGCTTAAACCATTTACGCCTGACACAAATCCAAAAAGTCCAAATAGAAAGCCTACCTTCATGCCCTAATGCAAACCATTTCAGGATGAAACCCATCCCCGTGTTCGACCCTAGACCACTATACCCGTAGTAGCTTGGACTACTACAGAGGAACATAGGTATATAAATATTGTTGATCTCAAATTTCACCTACCGTGGCACGACCAAATGGCGCCGCTGTCGGATGCAGCCAAACTACTTGCAGAAGTTGAAGAGTACCTGTGATCCATCACAAGTGAAGGTAACCTTTACCTCTTTAACTCGGGCTGGGTGTGAACCGCCATTGCTTCACTTTGCAAGAATCGTGACCGGCTTCGCCACTTTTCATCTCGCCGCCATTGTTGTTAGTTAATTTTAATCTTTTGTCATTTGTTGCTCTGTTGTCTCTTTAATCGCAGAACATCTCGGTGCATGCAACAAAGGATAGAGACACTCTGCAGGCTGAATAGGAATAGTACACAACTTGACCTAGCTAGTGAAGTTAGTGTGCAAACTGATACCATGGATCCCATACCTGAGGAACAACAAAGTCAACCAGGAACCCCTATGAATCCAAATGCATATAGGAACCGCGAGGGATCACATCCACCCTCCTAGAGTTGGGCCCCATCTCGTATCATCCCTCCCGTCGAAGATGTAGCAAAGTGGAGGCCATATTTGCACCTCTACTCCCACATATCATGGTGACATGGGAAATGAAAATCCATACACTCATATTAGGGATTTTGAGGTTTGTACCACTCAAGGAAGGTATGATGGACATGGATTTGCTGAAGCTAAAGGCATTTCCATTGACTCTTAAGGACAAGGCCAAGATATGGCTCAACTCATTGAGGCCTAGAACCATAAGAAATTGGCCGAAATGCAAGCCGACCTCTTTAAAGTTCTTCAAAGGCTCATAAGATTCAATAATTCTGAAAAGGCAAATTTATACCTTTGCAAAATGACGCGTAGAGATTTTACCAGTGTCGGGAGAGATTTATGGAAACCATCAGCAGCATGTCCACACCATGGGTTTGACACATGATGTTGGTGAACCACTTTTATGGTGGTATGTCTCCCGCCATGAGACAACTCTAGAAACCATGTGTGGGGGAGACTTTAAGCAAACATCCCGATGAAGCCATGACTTCTTTAAATTACGTGGCTGAAACTTCTAAGGGTCAGACGAGCTTAACCCTAGAGAAACCGATAGGATGAAACCACCGCCAACCAAAGGAGGGATGTGTATGCACTCGCTCGAAGAAATAGGAGATGAGGGCTAGATTTCCACCTCAGCTGAAGGCAGAGGAGTTTGAAGGCAAATGCCTGGCAGGTGCATGCAAAGGGATCGGGGGTAATCCCGCACGCCTTAACTCTTGCACCCACTTCAATCCCCTCGCACACCCAACGGTACGCAGTCCTATGGCTCCCGCAAAGGAAGGATTTGATGTCGAATGTGCAAACACCGTAGGACAATACAAGCCACAACAATCTTAATGCTCCATATGGTAATACCTACACCCAATTGGAGGAATCACCCTAATTCGCACGGAGACCCAACCCCCGCTTATGTACCACCAGTGCCCAACCTCTTTGGTTTCCTCACAAATACAACAACCAACATCCTCTTCTCCAAAGAGAACAAGCTATATTGAATCGGAGTAAGGTGGTATAACCTTGTTGAGGAACAAAAGGAATTAATGCAAGAATCGCACAAAGGATTGATAATCGTGTAAAGTATATCAATAAGAGAATAGATGGGCTCGAGCAATTCAAACTTTAAAATTGATAACCTACAGTATTCAATCACCAAGATCAACAAGTTCCTAGAAGTACAAGAGAATGGAAGGTTTCCATCACAAACAGTTCCAAATCCTAAAGGAATTCATGAGATAGGATTATCCAACAATTCAGGAATGGATGAGGTAAAGGCCATAATCACCCCGGTAGCTGGAAAAGAGTGTTGTTCAATCCCATGCCAAAGCCTGCTGAAGAATCCGTGCGGAGAAGAAAATGCACTCGAAAGTATATCCTCCCAGAGGAAGATTCAATGAAATACCGCATACCACCTCCATTTCCACAAGCACTTAGAGGAAAGAAGAAGGCAACTCATCAAGCTGCATTCGAGGTTTTAAGGCAAGCGAAGGTTAACATACCTTTATTAGACCTAATCAAACAAGTCCCGCTTTATGCAAAAATTTTTTGAAAGATCTTGTACAATTAAGAAGGGATTAGGCATTGAGAAGAAAGCATTTCACCGAACATGTCGCCATAATTCAAAGCAAGTAATTGCTAAGTACAAGATCCTGTTCTCCCACAATACTACCAATATTGGTGGGAATTGCATAAATAAGGCATCAAGGTAGATTTAGAGCCCGTGTGAATCTTATGCCATTTTCGTGATACATGCAAGTGAGTTTAGTGAGCTTAAACCCACCTCAATCACACTCATCGCCGATAGATCAGTGAAAATCCCTAAGGATAGTCGAGGATGTCTTAGTGAAGATAGACAAAATTTACCACCCGAGATTTTGTGGTACTTCGGCTAATCGAACCAATTGCTAGTGAACCCAATCATGTACCAATCATCTTAGGAAGACCATTTCTGGCCACTACCAATGCAATCATCAATTGCCGGAATGGAGTCATGCAATTAACTTTTGGTAACATGACTATGGAGTTGAATATCTTTCATTTGAACAAATAAACATGAGTCAAGTAGAAATTGAAAATCATATAACCGATGAGGTTGTTTCACGGATCGCTGTGCAGTACAAAAGGTGCTAAGGAAAGCAAGGAGTGATCAGCCTGAGATGAAGGAGAATCGGGTCTTGCCAACAACACCACCCGTGCCAATTGCTCGAATCCACAACCATCTCCAGAGGAACAAATCCAACTTATGGCCACCCAACATCAAGGAGCCGCCAAAGCACTGCATGGGCCGAGAGATCATCCTCCGACTCTCTTGAGTATTGCCGAACTTGAACTCGGTTCGGTGTTTCTAAAACCGGATTGCAGCTCACAAATTTTAATTTTTGCCTTATATTAGTTAATTCTCACAAGTTAGTCTTAATAATTTTTCAAAACCTTTTAACTTAGCAATTTTTCTTTTCATTATAATTTATTTTGTATATGAAAATAGTATGTTTTAAATATTAATCATAATATATAGTAAATTTGCTAACAATAATTTTTTTTTGTTATATTATTATTTAATATTAGTAATTAATTCTAAAGTTTTTGAATGCAGAAAGACCATCTGGCGAAATTCATTTGGGCTTAGCGAAATTGGTGGGAAGACTCTTGAAGGCTACCATCGCGCTTATAACGGGGAGGGGTTGGCCTCGAAAACACACTTCATATTCTCCCCTCCCGGCGTGCCTGAGCTCCAGCTGCCGTGAGTGCTGTTCGGCTAGATAGCGGTGTGACCACGGCCCGAGCCCTCCTAGCCCAGCCATCCTTTGCCAGGGACCCGAGTCACTTTATCGTCGGAGCGGCGATGGCCAGGAGCCTCTGGTCGTCTGCTGGCGTGGTGAGCTCACCGCGCGTGTACGAGCCCTCACCTGCACCCGAGTCATTATACGTGCCCAGCCGGTTCGGTTCAAAGAATTACATTGAGTGTGATCATAGTTCGAGACTTGGTTCATCGGTCCGGGGTGTTCAGGTCTCGGTCGGTAGTACAGTTTGGATAGTTTGGTTGAGGATTGATTGTGTTCGGGGAGCTTCATTTCGGACATATAGGCCCAGTTGCATATCGGTGAGTCCACCCCCTTTTGATTTATTTTAGATATGTCGGATATGGTCAAAATCACGAGTGGGTCGTATTCGGCCTCGGGTGAGATTATTTTACGGCGAAAGCGCGTGGCGATGCGGAAACGATACGAGCCATTACATCGGCCATTTTGTGAGCTCGGGGATTGGGCGTTGCAGGTGCGGATGGACCGGGCCCCATCGGTACCGAGAGGAGAGCTAGGAGGCGGCCTTCCCTTGCGGGCGGCGCCGGGCGGGCGAATCATCATCTTCTGGGCCGCCACCATCACCCGGTGCATCGACTGAGGCGACACCTTCACCTCGGCTATCCGCCAGGCCTCGCGGATCGGGGCCCGTGTTCGAAGGACACCAGTTAGGGAATCTTTGGAGCTACATAAGCTAGACCATTCGGCCCGGAGTCGTCTTTATGGCGTTCGGATTGATGCGACCCGAGATACCAAAGTCGATGCGATTGATCGAAGGTATTCGCTCCTCCCATTTATGACTAGAGACGATTTTACTACGAGAGTGGTCGACCAGATTCTGCCACTCCACTGACACTCTCGGGATGCGAGGATCAGATCGTGGAAGTCCATTGGGATAGATGACCGCCGAGGTGTACTCGGTCAAGTGGTTTATTTGCGGCCTTGAGATTGCGCATCATCTGGCCGTGCCGGCGCGAGGAGTTATAGAATTAGGCTCGCCCCCTCAGCTCGAGCGATGGTTAGAGCATAGCGGCCGAGATCTTACAATTTGGTCGATCCTTTATCGGGGCTGACTTCGCCTCATATGCGATCATCGACCGTCTCGCTGCGCTTGTATTCCTGCGACATTATGTGCGGAGGAGGGACTATCCACGGAGGCATTGTCTGGGATCTCGAGCGATTTGGTTTTAGCATCAGTGGTGATGACCTCTTACGATTTGAGGAGAAGGTCCATAGGAGAGACCTCACTTGTAGCAGAGGCATACCCACTTCTTGTGCAGAGCTGCTCTGTGTTCTTGGCTTGAGATAAGTTTCCCGGAGGAGCACAGGATAGAGATGCGAGGCAGTGCCTACATGTAGTAGCGATGGGCCAGGGTTATGACTGTGCGATCCATTTCCACATCGCCAGTGAACCAGGGAGGAGGAGTCTTGGGTGAGGGAGGGTGAGGATGCCTGAGAGATGATCTGCTCACGGGCCGAGGTACAGAGGCCTCCCGGGCTCCTGTTTCGGAGATGGTTCCCTTTCCCCGTCTCCTCCACGCCCTACTTGGTTGCCGACCCTACGAGATACTCTGGGCCTTCATATTCGGCACACCAGGTCACGGAGTATGCACGTATCGGCCTTCGAGGAGATGGCTGAGTGATGGATGCGATGTACGCTAGCGACCACTTCGGTGACGCGTCGACACGTGACCGGAGATTGGCTCGAGTTGAGGCCACTTTGGGATGAGTGCGTTCCATGCTTCACGGATCATGACCGCTGGTCTTCCTCATGAAATCTACCCAGGAGAGAGCACGCCATGGCGACCTCGTTGGATATCTGGCGGCATTGCGGTAACCGCGCCACCCTGGCGATGGGTGGGATTGGTTTCTTTTGATTTATGTATAGTTTGACTTTATCATTTGCTACTAATTTTGATTATGATTTTGTATTAGCGCCGCAGTAAGCGGTGATATGTTTTGGTAACTTTGATATGCATGTATTAAGCCATTTTGGCTATATGAAGCTTCTCGGATTATATATATTGACTTTTGCATATTGTGTTTACTGTGTCCCCTATGTACAAGTATGTGTTTTTCTTTCAAACTACACAATTGAATTGCTTCAAATTGGACAATTGAATTGCTTCAAACTGGACAATTGAATTGCTTCAAACTGGACAATTGAATTGCTATAAGCTGGATGATTGAATCATCATATTTGTCACCTATATGCTAGAACAAATGCCGTACTTGGAAGCAATTTGTGTTCGATCCTTTGTTCGACATGCTCAACTTGAAATTTCCCCTTTATGCTATTTACTGCTTCACACTCTAGTTGGCACAATAGGTTGTAAATTTGTATGCCTCCTTCCACTTTGCAAAACCTTGACCTTAGGCATGTTGACAACCTAGAATCGGTTTGAGTTACCAACGATTGAGGAATTGATGTTGTCTTCCGAAAAGGAAAAAGAAAAAGAAAAAGAAAGAAGAAAAAGAAGAATAAAATGCGTGAAGTTTTGCTTTGAAACCCGAGGCACGGTCAGAGGGTGTATGAAAGCCTTTGAAACCCGATGCCCCTAAGCCTTCATTGGTTGGGAGTCATCGATTTTGTGTTCGTTATGGGTGGATAGGTAGAATTTGCTTGGTGTAGGTGCTTGATTTTAGTCGGTTGAAGTCAGGGTGAAGCCTTTAGAGTTAGTGGTCTTTGATCCTTTTGACGATGCCTAAACCTTGGTGGTTGGGGAGTCGTCGGTGGACCCACGTTACATGGACTTTGAGTGAAGTCGGATTTTTAAGCATTGCATACAATATAATTGAAAGAAAGCAAGAAGTGTAACCAGCCACTATCTTAATTGTTCATGATTTAAGGCCATGTCAATGCTAGGTTGGGGGAAACAAATTTGCATTTATTGACTCAATCTAGATACAAAATGAACCATTAGACTTGTTTAAATCAAGTTGAAAATCATAAAACTTGATGTTGTTCTAAAAATTGTTCTCTTATGGATTTTATTCTTGTATATAGGTTTTGAATGTTGATTTCAATTGTTCACTTTAACGTAATGTTAGTTTGTATATAAGTACAATAACCTTTTTGAAACACAACCTTTTTGAAAATCACCACATGCATCTCAATTCTTATTTTGCATTGCTAAGGGACTATGACGTTTCGGTTGAAGTGATTAGTGTCCAAAAATGCAATTTTGAACCATATTAGATAGGTTTAGTACTTTTTGTGCATTAATCATGTCATATAAACCAATTGAAGTGTTCATGTCATCTTAATGCTTACTTATGCCATTTGGAGCATGTTTTTTGGTTGTTTTGTAGAGTATTTATGCACTTCTAGGCTTCAACCACAATTGCAAATGATCAATCAAAGGAGTTGGAAGTTTGATACCGACCATCAAACAAGCCCCAATCAATAGAAAAACAAGGAAAAGATGGAGGAAATGAGATGGAGTTGAAGACGAGACGAGGAAGGCATGGGAACAGCAAAACATGAATTTATAACCTATTTACTTGTCAATTCGCAATCTTGAATTTACTTAACTGTTCGCAATCAATTCGCAATCTTAGCCAATTTACGCTAATAACTTCGCAAACGAGTTATAATCTTGGCACAAATTGCAGTCGCTAATAACACCTTTGTGCATTTGCGAAATTATTCTCACGACAATTTCGCTAGCTTAGCGAGAAATTTATTTCTGTGAAATTTAGCTAGCTAGCGAAAATTTCAACACTACCAGAATTAAACAATCACTTGCCAAATTCGCTAGACACGTTGCAAATTCACTAACCCCTTGCCAAATTCGCTAATTAAGCCAAATTCTACCTCTAACATGAAATTTCTTGTGACCTTGTCATCCTCTGTAATTAATACAGCAGCCTTTTAGAAACTTGGTTTATTACCCAATTGTCCTATAACTTAGCCTAGTTATTAGGGTTTTGGTAATTCGTACTTTGAGGCTTATAAATACCCTCATGTCTTATGTAATAAAAAAAAAAAGGGGAGGATAGAAGGTGGAATACAAGTTTTTTGGTGATTTGTAAGTTGTTACTCTTTTTCTTTGCTTTGTAAATAAAGAGTTTTTTTTAGGTTTTGCTTTTATTTCTTTTCTCTTCTCTCTCTTCTTTCTCTTCTTTCTCTCCACTTTCATTTGTAAACACCTCTTGAGGATGACAACTCGAGATGCTTGGCTAAGCCTCCTTCCTTTGAAGGAAGGAAGCTGAAAAGCAGTGGTGGGGTTAAACATGTTGTCCTCTTGTACTAAAGGTCACGGGTAGTGTATTTATGGCCTTATTTTTCAAAATTCGGTTGCATAACATGGGATGTTATTGTCTTGGCGATACTCTCCATGCTTTAGATCCGGTCTTAGTGACAGTGCGAGAAGCTCTTTAAGATGGTCCTTACTTGCCTGCGAGTAGCATTTACATGTTAAGTTTCTTCAAATTGAGGTTAAAAATAACATTGACTTTTTTATTGTTTGGCCAATACTCTCCATACTTTAGGGTTCGATTTTCCGGGTGAGAGATGCACGTGATTCTTTAGATGGTCTTTACTAGCCTTAGAAAATGATAAAGAATGTTAGGGTTTAAACAAAAGGGCCATAGCGCATCTGTGTTGACTCACGCTGGGAGAGGATAAGCGAGACATGTGTTTGCCCTAACTTGTCCAAGTTGGTGACCTAAATCTTCAAGTTAATTTCTTACGCTAAATTGATTTTTCATAATTTCCGGTTCACGATTTCGATTTAAACCATTCTGACTTTTGACACAAATCAGATCCGAATAAGAAAGCCTTACCTTCATGCCTAATGCGAGCCATTCTAGGATGAAAGCCCGTCCAGTGTTCGGCCACTGGAGTCTTTGTAGTAGCTTGACTGGCGTGGGAGAACATAGGTATATCAATATTGTTGATTCGGCTCGGCTGCGTAGCCTGAATCAAGTATCGGCTGGGGGCTACGAATTTGAAGTAGGTAAGTAGGAGATGGGAGAGCGATCTGAGTGGACTCTCCATCTCAAGCTCAGAAGCACGACTACCTCCTCTGTGAGAATGCTTTGCCTCTGGAATCGGAACCTCCTCCTGGTCCTGCTACTGGAGGATAAAAGATATGGGCATGACCACCGCTCTCTCCCGTCGACCAGGGACTTTGGGACCCAGCCTGCGTCTCAATCCAGGGAGCTCCTTTGGAAGCCCATGTGCTCGAGGACCTGGCATAATAGTCTCGGCATCAGCAGTGGAAGACTCTCAGCTCGAGCCAGGCCCTTACGGTGGACCTTATCTTCGAAATGCATCAAGGAGGTCATCACCAGCTCAGAGGGACTAAACCAGTATCCCCCTGATATCCGGTAAAGAGCCTCCAGGATGGCCCTCTGTATCACGTAGTCTTTACTTGTGAGGCGGTCTGAGCAGATGATCAATGGGAAGCATGCGGCGAGAGGCACGCCTCTGGAAGCAATTATGGAGTCTTCTTTGTGGGCGTCCTCGACGAGAATCGGACCATCTCTCCTCTGGGTCGGTGGGGTGATCGCGATCAACTCCCGAGATTGGCTTTCTGTGGTGTCTGCCTTGAACTGCTTATTTCTTGAAATGTGCAGCTCACAGAACTCGGGCGATCATTCGATAATGCTTAAGACCAGCGAGACTAGATATCTAGAGAGGTCATCGAATGGTAGAGCTGGGGAACCGCGGGAATTAATAAAAGCGCCTCGGCGTCGTGAATGGCGGTGGGAGTAGTGCTCGTCGGTCGCATCGAGTCCACACAGTCTAATGATGTCATCGTAGCCGGGACATCATGTCGACTCTGATGGAACTCTCTGCCCGGTGGAAGCACATTCCGTGGATGGGGTTCCCAGACGAATAACGGCCTCGATCACGGAGCGACAGCGAGCGATGATGTACGCCTCTGCGGTGATGTGGTGGAGGCGGTGAGATGCGGATGAGGGGATGACTCACGGGCCGGATGTGGGCTGCTTGGGGGCGGGCTCACGGATCTCCGGCCCGAGGCCTTTGGTGGCGGGGCCGGGGTCCCATCCGCGTCTGATGCCCTCCGGGAATCCTTGGGGCTCATCGGGGGCGGAGGCGTGCGGGTGCAGAGCCGGAGGGGCTGGGTGGGAGCTGCTCCTCGCCTACAAGTGCCGAATCGACCGGGGCGGAGGCAGGACCACGCCTCTGAGTGCGAACCATAGCGCCAGTGCGGAAAGGACAACTGGAGTGGGGCTCGTGAAAGATAAGCGAGACGCTGCCACAAGGCGTGGGGGCTCGGCTGCGCGGCGATGCACTTGCGGTAGAGCGAGAGCGAGCAGGGGCTCGGCCGGGGACCCGGGAGCGCTGGATGCGCTGCGCGGTGGGGGCGCGGCGCTGCGGTGGCGGGTGTATGCGATGGCTCCGGTCGGGGCCGGCACGGGGAGAGCGGCGGCCGCGGGGCGGCGCGGTGGCTTCTGACGCGGCCGTGATGGCTAGTGGTGGCGCCGAATAGGGCGCGGCTCGGGTTCTGGCCGGGGGCTCGCAGCCTTGTTGAGTGGCTGTGGAGCGGTGTGGCGGCACTAGTGGCTCGGCTGCGGCGCTGGCTGCGATGGCTCGGGAGCTTCGGCTGCCGGCCGTGTAATCCTTACAGAGAGACCGGCCGACCAGGCGGCTGCAGTGGCTCGGGTTGCGACAAGGGCTCCTCGAAGGCCGGGGAGGGAAGATGGGTATATGAAAAGCCAATCCCTCCCCTCTTTTTATAGGCTAAAGGCGGCCAGAAGAGTCATTTTTGCTATTATGGCAATTTGAGCCAAGCACCTTCACACCTTGAATCGATTTTTTTTAAATATTAATATATTAACACTATTAGAAATAAAAATTATTATAATTAAAATTATTATAATATATCTAATAATTTAAAATACAAATATATAAATATAATTACCACAACTTAAAATGGGAAAGCTTATAAATTAGGAAACATACTAAAAATAGCTAAAATTATTCAAATCTGACTGAATTAATAAAACCAAAATTAATGAGCTGCACTGCTTGAACACTAAACCAGCCCAAACGCAATTACTCAAGGAGGCTCAAGGAGGATGATCCACCCCGCAAACAGCCGAACATCCCATGGTGTCAGATTTCCTATCACACTGCCCTCACCTACTGAATTTGAACTCGAGCACACTGCGCAAGAGTATGCCCGATGGCAATACCAAAACCTCTCTCGCAGATCAATCTTGGTTGGCTATTTCCTCGCATCTCTGGGACATCACTTCCTTCAGATGTCAATACACCGAACCAACTTCATCAATATCTCCATTTTCATCTGCAAACAGGCTTGTTGTTTGGGAAGCTGAATATGTTCAGCTCCAAGGTCATGTTTCCAAATGTGAGTGTATGATCATCCTGGTGAATTGATGGATTGGGACACGCCGTAGTCGCCCTTCCGGCAGAGCATCAAGTACGATTGCCCATTTGCAAACGGTTCTGAGTCGAGCACTACAAAATTCCATCAGTAGAATCATCATCACCAAGACACATCCTCTCAACTCAGTCCCCTCTTAAAGGATCTTTAAATTATCCCATCATTTGTCAGATAGTGGGATGTTGGTAACGTCACCCAAAACCTAACCTTTGCAACCGAGTAGCGCACGTTCCATGACTGCCTTTGTAATCCGTGAGGCCATTTGTCTACACACCCCACCAATATTACAAATCCTGAATCAGGAGATCCATCCTTGCATTGACTGGCTTTGTTGGGATTGGCGGCACCCACTTCGTTCGGGCTAAAAATGCCTTTCAATGCTCAACCTCTAATCAGACAGATCCTCACCTACATGCATCTGTTTGATTTATGTCCAAAGGTATGTCACTTCATCCCCGCTTAGGATTTGTATGCCCTTGTCGAGATGCCTTCTTTCGCTTCTCTTAGTAGCCTCACGTGGGAAATGGAGTAGTGTATGCAAGAGTCCCATTGAGTCCTCTCCTTTCAAAATACATGCCCGGCCCATTACACAACTTCATTCTCTGTCCTCAAAATTGTGTTTCTCGTATCAAGTTGATCCAAACTTTTTCCACCCTCAGGGTGATTATATAGCCTTCACTCATCCATCATGCCCATCGACGAATCTCTACCTCACGTGACCTCCTGGTTTGTTCAAAGGGAACCTTCCTCTCTCCCTCAGAATTCCAACAACTATCGACTAACAATCGAATACTGCAGTCACAATTTTCTCTGTTAAGGTCTTTCAAGCCCACTCATCCTTTTCTTTGTCCTAGCAGGTGCTCTCTACAGATTTCCTCAATCCCTTCGCGCCGCCCGCAATACTGGATCCCTTTACTCTTCCACTTCACCTCCACCCACCAAATTCAATATATTTCCCCTGCCTATTATGAGATGCACGAGGTCGGTTGAAAGGAACCAACCACAAAGGTTTCAAACTAGTGCACATAAGGTGGGGCCAGTTCATGAGAGGTTAGTGATTCCTCCACTGAATTAGAGAAATATTTCCACATGGGGCATCAGTTGTGATATTATATTGACCTAATGGCACTTGTATATTCGACATCAAAATCCTTCGAACGGGGGTAGGCCATGACAATGCTCTTCCAGCAATAAGTGCGGGATTCGGGAAATTGGCATGGATCGCTTGTGCGCATTTTCGGCCACCGCCGCACTTCGCGGCAGTCGCTTGCCTTCAACCTCCATCTTAGTTAGGGTGTCGAGATTTTTGCTTTCATTTCATTTTCGAAGGCAGACAGCATCCACCTGTTGGATCGAGGGCTTAGTCATATTTCTTCGTTTATCTATCCCACCTAGAAGTTTCACCACATAGTTCAAAACGGCGCTTCATCGGGGATGCTTACTTAGAAATTCTCCCCACATGCATCCAACAATCGTTTATGGCAAAGTACATACCACCATATGGAGCCACTAACATCCATGGATTGACAAACCATAGAAAGGGTACGCACCGATTGTCTCCAAATCACCAACACCGGCAGAACCTCTCACCATCTTTTGCTGCAAAGAGGTAAATTTGTCTCTTCAAATTATAAGCACTTTGTGGGCACTAAGAATTTCTTTACACTCATCATATCAAACTTCACCCTCAAGGTACCAGGCCTGTCAGTTAAGCTAAATTCGCCTCGTCTCTTGGGTGGCACAGAAATGCTTTCTGCCTTTAGCAAAATCCATGTCCATCATACCTCCTTAAAGGTCGTAAACTTCCTTAAAATCCTCTTATATAAGGTATGATTTTCATTTTCCACACCATGATATTGGGGATAGGGCACTAAGCAGCACCACCGCTACATCTCTAGGGAGGTGATGCAGAAAGGGCACCAACCAGAGGTGCAAGATCCTCATGGATCATAGGCTGTCCAGATCTGACTGGGTCCCGTCACTTCATTGCCTTAAGGAACTCCTCCATGGTGTCACTGTGGTGCCCATTTCACAGCCTGCACTCCAGGTGCTCATTTTAGCAATTCACCGATAGTTCTTTTCCTGGTGCATAAACATCCGTTATACAAATCGAACACAACAAAGAGCACAAACAAACTTGCTAAAAGGGGTTAGTTAAAATAAAAACTGATCAGATATAAAAACAAAGGTGCGACCCAGCGATGAAACTGTGCGGCGTTAAGTTGAGAATCGGGATACAAAAAGATTAAAAAGGTCACCACTGTAACAGATGATTACAAATCACTTCAATCCTATTCGTGAGTTAATCCTCGTGAATCTGCGCCATTTGATCTGCGCCACGTGAGTGAGCGAATCCAACTAAATTTATATTCCTGACATCCTCCTACCTAGTCTGTTAACGCAGCATAGCGGTCTAGGCTCCAACACCCGAATGAAGTTTCTTTCTCATCCTAGAAATGATTCGCAGACCGTTGCTGAAAATGGAGAGAGTTCATTCGATCGATCTTTGTTCAAAACAAATAAGAGTTCGTTTGGTTGTCGACATCATAAAACCGAAAGGAAGTAGTGAAAAGGTAACTTTAGAAGGTTTATCACCAGCTGGACAACATGGGGGGGTAACAAGTGTCCTCGTTTTATCTCTAACACCAGAAAAGGCAATCCAGAGTCTGGGTTAGATAACCACATTCTTTGTTTAACTAGAAAACCCAACCTCAAACACCTTTATTTGAGTTAACACAAAGTAACATATTCATGTACTCTTGAAGTCTGTCCCTGAAGGCCAACCATCTCAACCATCTGAAGTCATTGGTGCATACAGATCATACATCATATCAATACAAATCATCGGTCATTAACAACTGATTGACAAATGAGAACTGTCCACAACTGAATGCTGATTGAATAATACGTAAAAAGACTGCAGCATTCTAAACATGAAGATAAACCTGCGAAGAACCCTAAAACAGTTTTAACCCTCCTCTTCAAACAAATGAGGCGTAGCTACACTTTCTTGAGTTGTCATCCCTGGGCAGGGGTGTTTCGCAGCCTAGAAAATGAAAAAAAAAACAGAAAGAAGAGAGAAGAGATAAAGTAAACCCTAAATGAAGCTGCGGGAGATATTTACATAAAATGAAAGTTGCAAAGATCACTGCATCTATAATATAGGTCAATGTGTGAAAATCAAGAGATGTTCACATATTGCCCATACAAGGGACAAGAAGGCAATACACCAACGGTCGTTTGGGCATTAATTACATGCCCTGAATAGTACAAAGAACAGCTGGTGGGAAAATTTAGGTAGCGAAAATTTCGCTTAGCCCAGCCAAAGTCCCACAAGATAGCGGGTCAGAAACCTTCGCTATGCACGCGAATCCCGCCAGCTGCGCCATATTTCGCCACCCACAAAATTTACAGAGATATTAGAAAACCGGGAGAATTTCGCCAGCACGCGGGATTTTCGCCACAGCCAAATTCCTCACAAATTTAGAAGAACTTCATCCTTTGAATGATAAATTCTCTATGATCGAATTTAATTCATTAAACTAAATCATAGCGAAATTTCCTCCGAGTCTGTCGTGTTTTTCATCGCTTTCCCATTAGTACCGCACCCTACCGCATCCTCCATCTTCACTTCTCATTTTCATTTATCACTTTATATGTTTGATGGCCGAAAATAGTTTCAATCTTCCCGGTTCAAAGACAACTCATATCAACTCGAACTTAGTAATGAAGCACAAAAAAAACTCCGCAAAATAACCAAAACATCCACAAAAATGGTGTTAAGTATAAACACAAGTGATCCCAAACACTTCAATTGGCTTATCGATAGCGATTAGTGCACAAAAGCATCCAAAACCTATCTATGATATAGCCTAAAACTGGGCACTTTTTTTTGGGCACTATTAATCAATGCTCCAAATGCATTCAGGATTCATGCATAGGGTGCTCGGAACCCTACTTAGACTCAGTCTGCACAGAAGATCTGTTTATCATACATCTGATCTACTCTAAGTATAGAGGAACATGAGGGTCACTCGAGGATTGTTTTCCAGATCAGACTATCGCTTGTATGCTAAATCGAATGGTGTGATCCATGAATACCCAGGCAGAGACCCCCAAATGGAAACAGTTACAAAAATCCGCAAACTTGATGTCAGAGGCGCTATGAAATGAGAACCGGTCATCTCGAAGACATAGTTTCGATTGGTAGGTGACAGAAACCACATTAATTTCTGGTCCATTTTTCATCGTTCTACAAATGTACTGCTTGTTTTTATGAAAATATGTATTATTTAACGTAATTTAGTTTTGTACGCAAAGCGGAAAACCATGTAATGAACTCAAGAAATGATCTAAGTGAAACAGCTCAATGGCCACGAGCGCGTCGTAACGGTCATATTATGCTGAATGAAAAAGTCAGTCAGACAGCAGAAGTTGGTCGGCACAAAGAAGAAGGGCTTTAGCGTTGATTGCACGTCGCGCAACTGAGGTCGCTACGACCGGGCGGAGCAGTTCAGTTACAAACAGATTCATAACAAAAGGAGAAGATTTTGAGCAACAAGGTCATTAAAGTCAAGAGAATAACAAATCGAGACTGTATGACGCAAGAGCCATGCACAAGCTTAAGCAGACAGAATGTGGTTATAGACACCAATCTAGGTCAGTGACCTGAATTGATGTTAAATAAATACCTAATGAGCCAGGTTAAAAAATAAGCAGACTAAGAAGGAAAGCTACACTGGATGGTGAACTGAGGTCATGATTAAGTTTGTAAGTGTCATAAGATAGATTTCAAAGAAGTGAAGAAAACGATAGGTCAAACCAACTTATGTCATGGCAAAGAATAATGACAAGACAAAACAATTTTAAGTTTCAATATGAGAAGCGCAGTTGGTATCTAAGACTGGCAATGGCTAAATGCAAAATGAGGTCGTGACATGTTTTCGAGGTCGATCCGTAACCGAAGGTAATACGTTGTTAACAAATAACAGAAAAATTGAGAACTCGAGACTGAAATGAGGTCAGACGGAGCCATGAAGAAGGGACGTCGACTTCGAGGTCACGACAAGAATTGCGATTAAAGAAAATAATCGTCGCCAATCAAATTCCACTTCACGACAAGAAACAGTTAAACCAGCGCTGAGTCACGCACTGCCATCCGCGACAACCGAACGAAGTCACAAATGTGAACAGAGGTTGCAACATCGAACTGCAGGTCGCCAATGCCAAAAAACGTGCGTAGCGCAGATCGTGAAGGTCGCGTAATCAATCGAGGTCTGGGTAACACCAATTTCGAAAACAAGAAAACGAGGCCTTAAACCGCACCTCACCACGACAACCAACAGCAACACGATAGTTGAATCGTCATCATCAGAATTAAACATGTAAATCAAGAAACAAGTCCCGCAACAGAAACATCGTGTCGCGTGGGAACCAATTACAGAAAGAATAATGTGAAGAGACGCTCATGACCTGTGCCTGTGGTATCTAGAGACTGAGCAAACCAAACCGTGATTTTACGTCGCATTTTTATGTTACAGACTAAAACAAATAGTCAAGATGATTTGTAAAATCCAATTTAGATCTGACTCAACACTTTCTTAAACAAATAAAGGCACACAGCTTTGGGTGAAATCTTCTTTTTAAACCTGCATCGTAAGAAAACTCACTGATATTTTTGTATTTAGATTTTTTCCTTCTCCAATTTCTTTCGATCTCAAACCAGTCGATCTGTTAGAAATGTCGAAGCTGGCACACATTACCAATTTAATACCCGGTTTGAATGATATTCAAAGACTGTTCTAGAAATCGCTTCTTCCAGCTTCTCCCAACCCAGCTGATCAAGACAACTATCGTGTCTATCATTGGACAGAATGCGCTTTTAGAAGCATAGTTTCCACTAGTTTAGAATCCTATAGTTAGTTATAGTCTTTTCCGTAAGATAAAATTGTAAATAAGTACCTAGAATTTAAAGGGGGAGGGGATTTATTTGATTGATGTGTTTTTCATTGAATCACCCCAACAGTAGTCCGGTCCATCCTCCAAGGATCAGATCCCGTTATGATTTCAGTCTAATGTAGATGGTGATTCCTGAGTTAGGAACATTCTCTAATTTGTGGGTATGTTGGGACCACATTGAAGACTATCGAGCCTCGAGAGTTTACTTTGACAATTACCCAGCTCACCCATAAATTGATGTCGAGGAATATTTATCAATTTAAATAATCGAGGATTTCAATTTAATTGCTGGAAAACTTCTGACCTATGTTAGCCAAAGGATCGACCATGGGCGATAGTATTCATCGCGACAAGGCCGAAATAATAATCAGTTGTTGAAATCTTGCAATACCCTTGACCGTGGGAAGAAGAGGGCTCCATAGCCCAAGAAATGGGTATGGCGATTGAAAGAAAATACCCAGATTCATAATATGTGCAAAATACAAGTAATGCCGACTCGCCTCTGAAACAGGTTCTAATTTGTGAAGTAAAAGAGAACTAGTCATATTAGTAGGCATCTTTGACAACCTCACCAAATTTAGATACAGAGTCAATGACACAAAATCAGAATCGACCGCTTCACAAAGATTTTCTGTTAGTGTCCATTTTTCTGCAGAATTGATTTACCTAATTCATTCTAGTTAATATGATTTAATGAGCTTATTTTTAATATCCTAGGTAAAATAGATGTCCTCTTCAGGCTTATCTTAATTTCTAGTTGACAAATCATAGATTATTAAGTCCGCATATGGACTGAAAGACAGCAGTCATTTGAGAATCCAAGTCTGCACCCGTATGGGGAATGATATCAGACCTACACCAAATTTTTACTACTTGAATGACCCGTGTTCTTAAATGCTTCAAGTAGACTAAACTCTATTGCCTAATTCCAGAACATAAAATCAGTCTTATTCATTATCAAACAACTCTATCCAAAACCCACATGTATGCGTGAGAACTGTAAGGCTCGCATAAAGTGTTACAAATGATTTGCTAGTCTATACTTTCATGCACAACCGCCAGGTACAGAGGTTCATTGAGTGACTTCTCCCATTAGAAGCTGCACCTGATGTATGATTGCCTTAAGGATCAAGTTTGGAGGGAAGGACTTGTGAGAACACATTCAAGAATTAGTGTAAAGGAGGCTTTTTATTTAACCTTATTCAAAGTCCCTGGAAGGGGGACAAAGGTATATAGGTATTTGATGCCTCTATGACGTAGCTTATTCACTCATAGTCTAGAAGGTCGTGACTTATGCAGTCTCAACATTCAAGAACTACGAAAGATATCCCCACACATAAAGATATGGAATCGGGCGTCATATTGTCTTTTAGTTTCTAGAAGATCTTTAGACCACTATCTATACTTGAGTCAAGCCCGAGGTGTTTTCAAACACAAGAGTCTCTAGCATATCTATGCACATTGACCCCAACATGAGGTTGTCAGTGGATGGAGAGTATCCGGAGAATTATGAGTTCACTTAGCCACCATCTGGCAACAAATGTGGCACAAAAATCAACTGGAAGTCATGAGGAAATGTTGGTTGGGTGTAGCCTTCTCCAGAGGGAAGATCGTAGATCAGGATGGGCCCGATCGCAACATAGGTCAAGCCTATGATAGATACTCGGGAGTCTAGTGGCTACGCTCTTCCCTACCGAAAGAGATGATCGAATCCTGCTGATAGACATAAAGATGGCCATCAAGGACAGTATAGTCGGGTATTGTGTGACGCCCATATCGCCATCCACCCATCAGAGTCTCGTATAGTGGGAAGAGTCAGGTTCCCCAAATACACACACCCAAGAGAGAGATCTCTGTGGTCTCCATTGCTCTCATTTCATCAGCACCAGGCGCGAAGATGTCCCATGACCTTCGTCGCCAGTATTATTGGAGTGGGCTGAAGAAACACGTTGAGATTATGCCCATTCACGTCCTACTGTCAGACAAAGGTCCAGTTCCTAAATGGCCAAGAGGATTACCTGTTATCTGGAGGTAGTTGGAGGGAAGGGGAAACATGTCACTTATAGAATTTTAGACCCACTTACCACGCATCAACACTGATCGGCGATAGTGGATCCAGAGCTCAAGTCGCACACTGTCAGGCATGACCTTCACTGAGGAATTCTGGTGACGCTAGGGCATACGAAAATTTTCCAACCACATGGAGCACCAAGATCTATTGTATTGGATCGATCTCGTGCTAACACCCATTTCTAAAGAGTTTCAGAGAGCCATAGGGACACGCTGATGATGAGCACTACTTTCTCCATCCGGGATGGATGGTCATGAAAGAGCAACCATTTAGAGGATTCGCATGCGCCCTGATCTTATGGCAACTAAGTACATTTCACTGTGAGTTCACACAACAAACGATTATCAAATGTGAATATACAGAGAAACTCACAGAGTGGCACGGGAGGTTGTCGATCGCCATCCGTTGATCCATAGAGAGACCCCACTGGGTCCGCACTTGCTAGAAACACTTATGAGGTTGTGGATCACACGAATTTTTCGGCTTCTTCCTGAGCCTAAGAGAAGAAAGATACGCAACAGACGTACGACAACCTCTAGAGTATGATACATCGTCTCTTTAAAGGTGATGTTTAAGAGAGAGCTGCTGGTCCCATGAAGAGGAAGCTTCATCGCCGAGGTATATTAGTCCTCTGTACTTGAGATGTGGCACGCCTCTATCTATTGGCACCGATGTTTCATCTGTGTTCATGTGTTCCATGTCTCCATGTTCAGAAAATACACTCCCAGATCCAACCCACGAAGGACCCGGCTAGCTTTGTCATGACAATGAGTCTGAACCTGGGAGGAAATCCAAAGACGTATCATGGATAGCCGAGATTAGGTTTATGATGTGCAAGATCAAACAGGTTAGTGAAGTGTTGTGGCATCTGAGACTGGAGGAGGCAGCAATATGCATTGGAACGCGAGACACTATGCACTAAATTATCCTTCTTTCTTATTTTAAGATCTAAAACATCGTTAGTCATCAATAATAAATGACTATGGTACATACGCACAAGATTATAAATGTCAAAGAATTTAACAAATTTTTATTACAATTAGAGTTTATAATGCTTCCTCATCTCCATTTTTGAATGTTTACTATCCTCCCAGTGTCGAAAGTCCATATTAAAGTCCCTGATGTCTCATTTATCATCCAGAAGATGGTCCCACATATAACAATCCATATTTATAGTTGCTACAAAGCCTTCTCACAAAGATAGAGCTAAGAGTATGGATGAAGATATTTTAAATATTCTGTGTGGGAGGCTAGATAAGGAAGGAGAACTACGTCGGAAAGAAGCGTAGAAAGATCCGCTATTTGCTGCAAGGAAAGAAAGAGGGAAAAGAAATTGAGAAATGAGAGAAAGAAGGAGAAACGGCGATGAGACCGGCAAGTCTCCGATCTACCAGATTCGGTCAAATCGTAATTCATCAGACCAAGGAGCAAAACTGGTTTACGTGACTAAGGCCACGCCCCGTGAGGTGATTCCTTCATTTTTGTTGTTCTTCACTTAAGAGTCGCTCGGGTCGTTGTCCAGCCCTAATCGGGTTGATTTAGTGGTTGTTTGGCCTTCGCTTCCTACCCTTAAACTCAGAGCAAATGTTGGATTGTTTGTGGCACCCATAACCCGCTTTGGTCTCGTTTATCTCAGAAAACCGCTGACGGGGACCGCTTGTTTGATTCCGCCGCGATGGCTTCAATAAGACCGCCTTGTGGTCATGAGAATATCGATCGGCAATGAACTGACCGGCTCACGGTCGTGATTTAATGGTACCGCTTTTGTGGTATGTTGCTTCAGCTTTGCCTGGGAAACGCGATCATGGCGCCACATACATGTAGAATTGCGTGATAACATGCTTGCCTTTGGTCACGAAGTTCAATGAGTATTAAGAAAACGATGAATGACTACGTTCATGAGGCGATATAATTGTCCGGCGATACATGGTAAATGCGCAATTGTATAGTCAACAACCACATAATCACGAGGCGCTGACAGAGACAACATCGGCATCATATCAGGTCCGTTAACGGAATATCCAAACACAAAGTGAGCAAATGATACAACCAACACTAGTTAGTATTGACTGATGATTTTAAGGTGAACTGTCCATTTAGTCGCACGCCTGCTTACATAAAGTCTGAAATGTCACAGAGTTGTGGATCTGACATCCAGCAACCCATGTGGTTATACACATATTTCCAAACTAGTGGAAGCCCGTGAAAGCGAGGAAGGCGCAAGGGCTACAGGGTCCCTGGGGAACACGTCATAAAGACATGCTCATAGTTCTGAAGACAACGATTATTGAGGCACACATCCAAGATGTTATGTTTGAAATGAAGAATTGGTCAAAACACTACTGAATGTAACTACAAATGATGATCGCATTACACATTATATTACAATGCAGTGAACATGACTGAGAGAATGGAGTCGGAAGACTCACACTTGCATTATCTGATATTAACTATTCTAGTATGACATAGTGACCTACTAGAATTAACATATTCTTCAAACAATTAAGATGTAATGTTGTAGTAACAACACTCATCGCCGCAACACAGCTTCAGAAATATTCATCAGCGGCACCTTGCGAAGAATACGCAAAACATTGTGAAACGCGGTTAAGATCAAACAGCAGCCCATCGAGGCCGCAGTTATTGCGCCCACTGCGGCTTTTAGAACTATTTCAAAACCGTTAACAGTCGCCGGCGCGGCAAAGAGTTGAAACAACCCTGCCACCGCCACCGATTCGTCAACGCTGGCACGATGAAATTTTGAGCGTCTATTATACATCGCCCGTCGGAAGTCTCGGTAGAGCCCTACGCCGATGTCAAAAGGTTAATCCAGAAGAAACTGCAGGCTGCTGTCGCCACCAGCTGGCCGTCGCACTGTCATGCGACATCAACAAGGTGAGCTCGATGTCAGATGACCGGCCAGCACCGTGCGTGTCGAGACGGAGGCAGAAATGCCACGTCGCATATTCAATAGGCGAGCGCCCATGTCGCCGCGCACGCCCCATGTCATCGCCGCAGATTGATAGGTAGAGCGCCAACGCTTTCAATATCAAAAGAAGAGTTCCGTCGAGCATTGTTGCGACATCGACAAACAGAGCGCCACGTTCGTCATCTATAATTTAACAGGGCAGCAGACCGTCACAGATTGATAGGTGAGCGCTCAACGCCTCGACATTGTCGTGATATCGACACAGTAGAGTGGCTTCAGTGTCTATTGGACGGCAGAGCAGTCGGCTGCACGAAGTCGCCATCAGACATCACCGCTTTCTCTAACGCCGGACGTTTCTTTCCAAATGGCCTCATCCGCCTAGAACTGATCCACCAGCGGTGATCTTTAAACCATGATCCTTTACGACACAAGGCGTGGTATCTGACACATGATGTCCACTAAATATCCAATGTTGATGGGCAATCAACAGACTCTGCCAAAGGCCACGCGTCACTTGTCAAACAAGGATAATTATAGGACTTGATATTGTATGTTCATCTGAAAGTCCAATGTCATATCGACTGATAAAAACCACACCACATTGTCGCTTCTACAGCTATTTTAAGATTAAGTTCTTCCAGAAAACAGTCCTCATTGGTCTAGAGAACCCGAGACTCGAAGTTAGCATCTCCCAAACGTGATCCCAGCCAATGGACAAGCGGTGAATAAAATCTACACAATGATATCCACTAGCATTCCGAGGTTGATGGAACAATAGACCCTGTGTTTTGGGTGTCACAAATGCAATGCTGTCAGTCATGAATTGAGAACATATTAGAGGCGCATGCTCTACGCGCCCTTAAACACACATAAGACGCTCCAAACAGATGGTAATGCGCTTGCGATCCTCCCAAACCTTTCAACTCTTTAACATTCAAATAACAATATTTTCCCTACCTAAATAGCATAAAACCTGGGCCAAGGAAAAGGGCACAGAGTACCATGATCTTGGCACGTTACTTGATGGGTTCAAATGCTGGTTCGTGTTATGAAACAACCCATCCCACTCACTTCACCAAGACCATATACACTTTAATTCAGAATCAAAGAGGTCGTCAATGTTGGGCCCAAAGAGGCGGTCCTTCGACATCCAAGTCCATCACCACATTCTAGCCCAGGTCCAACCAAATATGGAAGTTTTATGCCAAAACAAACACCTAAAGGCGTAAAACCCAAGAAGACGATACATAGCGAATGTTCCAAACTCTCCGAAATCTCTTACTGAGAAATAGTCTTGATAGGTACAGACAATCTTACAAAGAAGAATTACAACACATAATGAAAACATGGATCCTTAAAATAGAGATCTTCCGAATAGAAGGAGATTCTAAGAGATCAATGTCATTAATCAGGAAGATCCCCACGAGCAGTCCATCCCACTATTCTTTCTCCTCCCATTTTGGCCGACTTAATCATCGAAGAGACTAGCCACCCCACCGCGCACTGACCGCCCTTTTTGTGTGTTTATGTCAAGGCCGATACCTAGGAAGAATATCGAGATCCACATTGCGTTGTTGATGCTCAGTGAATCCGACCATCCAACCCCAACGACGCTTCAAGGATCAACGTCCTAACGCCATATTCATATTTTGTGTATTGAATTTAGGTAGGAATTAGAAGCAAATAGCAGAGTCTCCAAAAGTCCATAGAAATTTCTACCATCGAAATAATCAAAATCCATTCTTTTCTCCTTATGTTTACAGGATGATTGTCAGTCTTTGCAAAACATCTCATAACACGTGTAATAACATTAACAAATTCTACAAATTTATTTTATGTGGCTAAATCTCAATTTTATTATTGAAAGTTTGACTTTTAAAGATGGTATTTTATGTCCAATAAAAAAAGTATTTTAATCTAGAGACTTGTGTGACTAAAAATAATTATGACTACTTAATAAGAGCAAATATTACAATTTCTATCTTATTATGTTATTAATAGATATATTTAGAAATTGTCTTAAGGAGTTAAATATTTATGATTATTGTCATATTCATTCAGAAGCAAATAGAACTTTATTTTGTTGTCTAGCGTATAAATTAGTATTTTTTGATTATGTATTCAGAAAATTTCCAAACGATGTTACAATATTAGTTTTGAAAATAATTATGGTTCTTATTAATTGTGTTTGTAAGAACTTATCAGAATTCTTTTTGCCAAAAAATAAATCCCGTTTGCTTATATGCTATTTCCTAAAATAATGAATCATCCTTTGTAGAAGGATAAAAGTCTCAACTAAAAAATTATCAATTCATGAATAAAGGCCGAACCAACATCAAATTGAATTAAAACTCGATCTAAAGCTCATTGATCAATTTTCCGATCACTGAGCTTTTAAACTAATATTTTAAAATATTTGTTAAACCAAACCAGCTTTTCATTTACTAAATGCCTGCCAAGGAAGACTCATTCAAAGTGTTGATTTTTAACCTTTGGGGTGACAGAATACAAGAGTCTTATTATTTTTACTAATTAATCGGTTTTACTGTACATTGATTTGACCCATATGAAGTTGAAATGTCCATAAAAATATATCAAAATATTTTGTTCTAATAACTAAAAATTAATTTATATAGTTTGAACTTTTTTCTTAATAAAATCCAAAAACTGTAAAATGTGACAACCAGAAAATTTTCACAAAAATGGGATTGTTTTATTTTTGTTATGTCGGGGAATATAGTCTGACAAGGGTTCATGAATTTTCCAATTGATTTTCCCTCCCACTCACCAGATCCAAAGGTATGGAGGAAAAAGATAAAGAGGAAAATGGAAGAACAAAGTTTGAAAAAATAAAAATATTTTTAAACTTGTAATAACGAAATTAATTATATATGCTTCATTTAAATTTATTTTATTTTTATTTTTATTATAATTTAAATATATAAAATTTGAGGCATTTTAATTATATTTGATTTTTCTTTATATAATGAAATTATTTTCCTTAGGTTTTTGAATCTAGAAAGTGTTGGGAAAAAACTAAAACAATAAAAAATGAGTCTATATACACCCCTTAAATATCTTCACACCCCATTTTACTAAGTAACCCAAAATACTCTTAATTCATTCAATACTTTACTTTCTCAAGAGTCTTCCTACACCCCATATCCAAAGCCCCTTAAATTTTAAAATATAATTTATATAATATACTTAAACTTAATTTAGAAAAAATTAAAAAAAAAAATTAAAAATTAAATGAACTCGATTTGTAAAATCCGTATCACGGTTATACGATATTAAAATCCTGAATTTACCTTCTTGATCCGAAATTTAAACTGGGAAAATTTGCCACCTAAATGAACCCAAATATAAATTGGGCTAATCCTGTATTTCAAAATCTGAAGTACTTTACATTAATATCTTATTTAATTTAAATTAAATATAAATAAATGATGCCATATGAAACAAATGTCACATCATTAAATAATTAATACAACCACTCATTATAATACAGGCGTCATCCATAATATAAATCATTAATTGATATGAAGAAGGAGTCAGCCAGCATACCAAGAATGTGGGTACAAGAAATAAATTAAAATGTGTTTAAGGTAAATTTGTATTTTTCCTCACCGGTATTTTAATAAAGGAGAAAGAATAATGTAAGAGAATATAATTTTCAAACATAAACCAAGCATTATAGTGGTACAATGGACACATACGTGGCTATAGAGCTTATATTGTTATACATAATACTTTGTTCTGCCCCTCTCTCTCTCTCTCTCCTGTATCTTCACAGCCTCCGCCGCACAATCCCCCCCGCTTCTACCCTAACCATTCTGGTTCCGCTCTTCTCCGACATGCCTCTCAAGCCACCAGTTCTCGTCTCTCTGCATCATTCGAGGTAATTTTTTCTTCCTCCCACAAGTCTTTAAAAGTTTCACTAAGTCCTAATTTTCTGCTTTTCTATTCTCTTTGACCTCAGAAACCTAACTCTCTCTTCGCCTGCTTCCAAAACAAACCCCAACCTTATCGAATATTATAATGGTAGTTGTTGAATATATTAGAGTCCAATGATGGTTTAACATCAACTTAGAACGCTCCTGACGTCATTCGGGCACAAGAAATTCCTTCCTCAAAATTTTCACCTGATGTCCATAACAAACAGCAGTAATTTTCATTATATCCTGATGGAGGGCTACATGTAATAATTTTAAGAAATTTCATTCCTGCTATGACTTCAACCGATATTTAGAAGAGAATCGAGTATTGCATGCAGAACAGTAATTTTCTGACCAATTTATTCCATCAGTCTTTATTTTGGAAATTGGGCCGAAAATACGAAAATATCCTAATTAATCATAGGAAGGCTCCAGAACTAAATCAAATCTGAATAAAGTTCTGAGTCTTCGTTTGAGAGTTTCCAAAGCATCCAATGTGTTTTATATACAATACGCTATTGTCCCATTCCATTTTAATGATTTTAAATCTGATTTCGCGATTTCACTTAATCCATCGGCTGATTTTACTGTATTTATTAAGGTGAATTTTCTAAAGTGGGACAATGTAAGATGGATGTTTAATCTAAGATAAAAGCAGTATATGGTACAACTGAAACTTACAGGTGGACATTTTCTTGGGATTTCAATCAAAACCTTCTTAATGGCTAAGTTATGATTTAAATAATAGATTAGCACCTAGGACTACAAGAATGGAACTAATAATACAAAGATGCAAGTCACTTTTGCATCAACCAAATGGAGGATTATGCTCATGCAATTATAAAGTGTAGGAAAGAAACTGGGGTAACGGAATGAAGAATTTCCGTACAAGAGAGAGTCAGATTTCACAACATGGAGAGAAAAGAGAAGAAAAGAGGAGAGAAAGGAAAGAAAAGAGAGAAAGAAGAAGGCCACAGGAGCAAGGTGAGTATAGATTTTTTTCTTTCTTTCAGCTTCGCTGATCTCAAGTGGTAACATGAAAGAGGTAAAGCTTTCTGCAAGAAACCAAGTTGAATGGTACAAGGTGTTCGTTCGATGCTGAGCAGCTCAGCTTTCAGCAAATAGCCGTCGACTTTCATGGCAGAAACTGTAAGATTTGAGCATCAACATGATCGGTTATGTCGAAGAAAAAGTCAGATCAGTGAGCTGAAAACAAAGTGACTGATCAATAGGCCTGACGGGCAAGCATTCATATGACACGTCGGAAACTGTTTAGATCAGTGAAATCGAGGCATAAGGTTATCAGGACTTATTTACTTGTAACGAAGAAAACGAAAGAACAAATTGGAAAACGGGCTTCAGCATTATTTCACTAAAAGGAAATGAGAGGGACTATAGTCAGAACTTCTCGTAGTTTTGAGGGTAAGATGAATGGAGAGGATTAATTGGTTAGCAAAGAAAAATGATTTGAACGAGGGTATTAAGGTCATTTTGTAAAGTAAAGGCATGGACGCTTCGTCAGGTATTTTAAGTGTCGCTCATCGGTCTTAAAGTGAATGCGATGTGGTTAAGAAATAGCAATGGTGACAAATGGGTACATATTGAACAAGCAATAGTTTTCAAAGAGCAGGAATTATCTGACGTAAACTAATCATCGGGCCACGATCGGAAGAACTCGTGGCAACTCACGTTAAAATCAGCTAAAAGTGACCGATTTAATGTTAAAATGAAAGTTTCGTAAAATGCTGAGTATGGGCAGATTGTCAGTGAGCTTCGTAAATGTTAAAAAGGTTGTAGATAAGAGAAAGAGATATTTATCTTTATTTCACATATATGTATTTATATTAAATTATATATGCATGGTATATGTTAAGGCATTATGGAAGTTTAAACTGTAAAGAATGCATATGATATTTGCGTATATATATGTTTTAATGATAAAGTAAAGATTTAATGAATTTATAAATGTATTTTGAATAAATGTTTTACTCAATGGTTACTCCTAACCAGAAATGATCAGTAGGACTGAGACTTTTCAGTCTGAAAAATAACTGTATGTAAGGATTTAGAGGGAATAGTTATAGTTACTAACAGTAGGGAGGAAATAGATTTTTATGTAATATCCACACGTGCGGATAAGCAAGTATGACCGGAACCCTATGCAAGACGGAGTTTTCAAGCAGTCAGAGTGGTTATGACCGGATTGAGACTGCCCTCACCTGCCGGATCTTAAAAACCGTCTTGTGGCCACTTCTTGGTTCAGGTGTTTTCAAAGCAAATCTGATGAACGAGGCATAAGAATAGAGAATACCAAAGGTCATTAAATGAGGAAAACAGAAGACTCAATTGAAAGCTCCTTAGTCATTTTTCAGGTCGAAAAACATTGACTGAGATGTGTGCGCCTAGTACCCTGAAATAGAGTCGAAATATCGAGAAACGACGTCAAGATCGACGATAAACATTTTGGGGTATTAGATATGTTGAATATTTGTCATGTATATATGTATATATGTATATATTAGTGAAAAGGAACTACGGGCTTTGATCCTCATCGAATTGTAAAGGATGTCGTTAGTCCTGCTTCAAGCCCAATCCTTATAAAACTGCATGGAATCAAGGTTTTGAATGTTTTCGATGATCAAGCAACAAAGTTTAAGAACGTAATATATTTTATTGATCGAAAGTAATGACCATCAGAGACGTGAGAGTCCCAAAGCCAAATAGGAACGAGACAGGCGTTTTAAACGTTTTCAAATTTGTAAATAAAAGTCCACAGTCAGAGGAAACTCGATTTTCCTAAAACTGGTGTGTTTAAAAAAAATTAATACTTCACTTATTATTTTGGTGATAATGCTATGATTGTAAAGGTAAGTTCGCCTCCATGGATTTGAATGATTATATGAAAGTTTCATCCGGGCTGAGTGTCGAGGTCCCCAATTACGAGGTTAATCCTGCCTGGATCCTTCAAACAATTATAGAAACGCCGCAAGGTTTTATTTGATGATGATCGAACTCAGAGCTTTCAAATTTCCAATGTGGTTTAAATTTTCCATATGGTTGTTGAGAAAATTATAGAATTATAAGACAATGTTTTTTATTAGAAACATTGATTCGAAGTTTCGCATCTAATCCCAAAATTTTCTGTTTACTGATTTCCGGGTATATGAGATGCGATTCAATCGAGTTTTCTTCAAAGCATTAGTTGACACTAATTACCACCTTTATAGAAACCAAAACACAAATTTTGTTTTCCATACGTAATTTCACGCCACTAGTGGGTTTGGCCAGCCAACTCTCGCTTCCTGAATCGACCGCCATTCAATACTTATACTAACAAAGATTGAAAAGAACCAATCATAAAGAAAAACATAACTATGCACATGTCATCAGTTGTCACCCCGCCGCTATTTTTAGCTTATATTTTTATTAGCAAGATTAGACTTCTGTAACTAATATAGTTAGCGCTTAGATAAAACACAACAGCTTCTTGAATATCTTCTAATTTAATGGGTTCGCTGTTGTTTTAAAGAAAACTATTATTTGTATATATAGTTTTTTCCTTAGAATTATTTCGTGGATCGTTCTGGTTTTATATCTCATTCATGACTTAATTCTACATCATTACTTTATTGCCAGCATTTCGCCACTTTTAGGCTTCATCTGGTATGTTACTCTTATACTTTCGTTACTAGAATCTTCAGTGCTGGGAATGGGATAATTTGAGGTTGGCAAAGTTGACTCGTCTGACAGTTCCTGCAGACATCATCAGCAATGGAGCGCCACGCGTTGTGATGCTGGCATACTCCGGTTTGGAAAGACATTTTATTTTTTAATTTCAAATAAACCTGCATGTTAAAACATCTGAAAGAAATGTTTGGCTTCACTACACTTTGTTATTAGTTTTTCTATTCTCTGCTTTTATTATTTGACAGAACATCAGTTATACTGTCGAGGCACATATGTAAGACTCTTTTCCCTTTCATCAAAGTGAAGATTTTAACCGCTTTTCAAATGTATTTCTTGGTCGAATAAATACTTTCTGCTTTCTATATCACACATACTCACACACTTTATTGATCTGCTCATAGTTGACCCAATTAAATAAGGCTTAAAGTCATCAATTGGGAGACTAATATTGCAGATCTCCATAATGATGTACATCATTATGATATCATTTATTTCTCAATGGTATCTGTTTTCTATCAAGATTCATGGTTTGAAAATTTTCTTGTCGAATTAATGTACTCCATTGTGATGAACCCGGGAACAGCCTTAGGCTATGAATAAAGATCATACTTATTTTTCACATTCACATATCAAGAGGCAGGTAAAGTATCAAAGTGCTAGATATAGTTTCTCCACTAAGGTGGAATAATTAAGTTTTCAACTCAGAAATGGTTTAAAAAACACTGAAGTAATCAGGTCTCTGCCAAAATTCATTCCATAAATAAATTATCATATGGTTTATGATGATGTTATATACATGGTTATTATTATTATATAACTCAATTAAAGAGAAAGATACGAGGGTAGCGGTTAGTTAAAGTATAAGACATAAAAACCCCAAAAATCTTTGTTAAAAGGATAATGAGGGTTAGTGGACACGTAAGTTCAATTTATGTTTGAACTCATAATGCATCAAAGAACGCGATACAGCTGAAGATTTTACAATTAAACCTCAGCGAAATAAACCGGTACAAAGATACATCGTCTCTCCAGTTAGTCTATTCAGCATCCCTAACCTTGTTTTTAACACAAATCTGTCTCACTTTAAATATATGTATATAATAGGCTTTGTTAGCGGCAAAGACTTATACCATCTGAGCGTAGAAGCAGAAGAGGCTCCAATGAAGAGCGAATTTCATACATAAACCCATTCAGAATTTAAACATCATTAGCTGGCTTCCAGTGATAACAGAATGAATAATTAGTTGAAATTCTAAGCTGAAACAATGAAGTTGCTGGAACAATTAGAATAACTCACGGACATGCCAGAAATGTAATGGACGTGATAACCTGAAGTTACAAGCGTACTTTCCTAGGCAGAAAGTTTCGAAGTTGAAGTCACCATAAGGCCCTGATAAATATCCAAAGATCCAAGCCTGTTTGAATAAACAATTTTCATGCTTTCCCGGCATGAAATGTATCTGGTATATGATCTTGTACTTTGAGTGTAGACACTTCTGCTGCTGTCCCACGCGCACAAGAAAAAGCAACTGGCAGATTTTATTTATGTTCCTTCAAAGTTTTTTTCTTCACAAAACGGATGCCAACTGACTGATCCTGAAGACAATCTAGTGACATACTACTATGCTAAAGAACACAATCTGATTGTGGTGAGTTTAATTTGTTTTAAGGGTTTGACTTTTGATTAGAATAGAAACCAGATATAAGATTTATTGGAACTAAATAAGAGTCTGTTTAACTAAACCATAATTATAAACCAAGCCAATCTGGTATTTTGGTTCCAAGTTTTATTTCTTCTTTATGTAATGGTGGAAGGTGGAAAGTCATATGTGCACTGTGACAATATAATAAAATATGTATTTGTGATGAGAAAATAGAAGGTAATATGAGGTCAAATCACTTTATTGATCAGGTACAAACAGTATAAATTTAAGTATTTTCTCGGTGGTATGTGACTTCTTCTGCCTTTGATTTTCATCCATACCATCAAGCATAACAGAGATAGAATTATTGCTTGAGCTGCAAAGTTTTCTCCGACAGGCCTCGAAAAACTGCAGGCCCAGTGTCAAGAAAATGCCAGCATCTGAAGGAGTGTATATGTACTGAAATGAGTCTGAATGCCAGACATTCGATTCATCCCCACACTATTGCTTTCATTTCCACTTCTTTTGCCTGGGATTTTTCTAATTTCTCAGACGGCTCTAGCTGAAGATTATTTTCCACTTGGTTGGCCATTTAGACATGTTGCCTTTTTAATAAATATTACTACATGTGTTACTATAATTTCAATTTCGTGAAACAATCTACGACATTATTTAATGAGGAACTTTATTTTGACATTATATCTTCGAGACTTTGTTTCAAGAAGAATTTGGTTGTGAGATGGGGATTAAAAAAATTAATAATGGATATTTATCTTAAATTTATACATCCTATTCATGGAAAGTAGGATGCATCATATATTTTTGGTATTAGCTCTTTTCGTTTAGTTGTTATACACTTCCGCTTCACATTTTCAAGGGGCTAGGGATTCTAGCACCTCTGATGTTGCATTATGAGAATGATGCTGGTACAAAAGGTTTCGTGTTTCAGAAACTTATATTTCTTGTCATACAATATAATAGTTTATTGAACTAGATTTTAGTTCATGAAAGATAATTCTTTTATCTCTTTAAGAGCAAGGCCATTTTCTGTGATTTAATACTTAGCTCCAAGTTTATTTACTGAAAGTCAAAGAGTCCAATTTAAAGTATGTGTCATGACTGAGGTAGATGGTCATCCTAGTAACTCAAAGTCATCTTGTGACTAGCAGCCATCTTCAAGGACGGGCATAACCGATGCAGTATTGAGTGAACGGAGGAAAGAGATCCACACTTATGACAAGAGGAGTGCCAGAAATGACTCCCAAGAATTCAATGAATAGGAAGTAGCACTCATTCATCTGGAAGCCAAGAGAGCATCTCAGGTACCGGGGCATAGCGCAGCAGACTGACATGATTGACAGAGATGGGGCATTCCATTCAGATCTGCATTTCGCACTTTTTGGCCCTCCAAAGGATCAAACACAGAATGTATTAGAAGCCACAAAGAGGATTGGGTTCAAGATACTTGTGATTTTGGTTTTTGTTCGATTCAAAGATGCATTTCCTCAGCATACAGACACTTCAGACATGAATTTATAAATCGATGAGATTATTTCGTCGTTGGAAACTTTTGATTTGTCTATGAATACGCTTTATTCATGATTTGTCAACATATTTTCATGCATTTCTTTAGAATTTCCCAATGTTTTCCCTTTTTCGTAGCCGAATGGATTCAATTGCTTTAAAATATTCGCTCATTTAATCCCTACGGTCGGTCGAACTAAGCTGCAAATAAGGCCTCCTATAGCTGCACGAAGAAACCTGAATGATAATCACTTAGAACATCCCTACGCCATGGCCATAACAAAAACCCAATGAGAACACCCTGGCTGCGCAGAGTCAAACCCAACATCCAGTAGACACCCCATTTAGATTTTCCTCTGCTGTCAAAGATTTAGTCTAGTCAAAATTCCAGTGGCTCGTGCCACAGCCTCGACTTCAGAGCGCATGTTGGCGTTTATATCAGATATTGTCAGAGTTCATTTTCAGAAGTTATTCAGATCGCGCCATAGACTCCACTTTCAGAAAGTAGTAAACCGACGTTTCAAAAGATACTCATTCCTCTCATTTTAAAGATGGAATAAAGTTGTCAGGTTATTCGGGAGTACTATAAAGATGTTCGTGATATATATATAGGTGCATTTTGTATCGGACTGGTGCAAAGTATAGTTCATCCATGTAACTATTTCGCTGATAATGAATCTTTGTTTATATTCCGCTATTATAGCACATAACATAATCATGTAAAATATGTGTATTATGTTCTTGTTTTTCTAATTTATCACCATTATCGTGATAATACACAACAAAGCCTATCCTCCTAATAAAAGATGAGGTGTAGGATTGTATTTTATTTATTTTTCATTTTTTCTTTTCAAATCCGCTTTTTCCATTTTCTTCCATTTTGGCCCAAACATAACCTAGGTGTTTTCATAGAAACCCCATTGAAATTTGTTGTGAACCCTTTTCACTCGCCTTCTAATGGTGAAACAACCCCATCTTCCATGGTTGAAATTTCCTCAAATTGTTGTCTGATTTTAGAAAATTTTTTTGTGATGTAGATAATTCCCAGGTCATAGCAGTGCTCACTTGAAAAGCCGGTTTTAACATCCAATGAATGCAAAATCTTCTTTCAAGACACTTATATCGTAATCGAAGTTTTCTTGGCAATTTAATGAATTTTCGGTAAATGTGATAAATGATTAATTCTCTTAAAAACTCAAACTCAGAGAAGATTGCATTAAGAGTTATAAAGATCTTAACATCATGGTGCTTTTCTTATCAAAATCGGGCTGAAACATGTCAGTTTCGATCCTATGTTATGCATACCCGCCAGGTTGCAAAACAAACAGAAAGATCCGAGGAGCACGCCAGCTTCCGACGTCAAAACGCTTTCTGGAGTAAAGTGGTGTTATTAACCGCCATGGAACTCACGCGTGACCTTTTTCGTGGAATGGTTTGATATTTATAATGGGTATTCATGATAACTTTCCGTTAGATGGGCGATATTGCCCCTCCCATCGACGAGGAGCTTCTTTTTCCTTATCGCGAATCGATCGCTTAAAGGATAATTAGGAGTCAGGATCAGGAAAATCTTTTCCTTCCTAACGTGACAGGAGCGGATCACTGAGATCGGATATGGGTTTTTAGGCTGCCTATGTCCTTGCTTATCCGTCGAGGTGACTTAGTTCTTCGACTTTGGGCCTATGCATCCGGGGTATATGGATACCAATACAGTCGAGCTCTTTACTGGTCCGCCTCCTCTAATCTATTTGAGTCATTGGCTTGTTCCTGCCCACGACTCGCTTGTTCAATTCCCATCAAGAGTTTCACCCTTGGGTCGCTGAGCTTTCTGCAAGGGCGTGAATCGTTGATCGCGTGTGATCATGTATTAATCTGGGGTGGTTTGATCAAGGCTTTGTCTCACAACCTTATGGTAATGATAGCTCGACACAAACATTTACTGCTTCCAAGAGCGTGAAACATCCGTCGTTTGTATCAGATTCTTCTGTCTTAAACCTCATCCTCGCGGGTTTCTGTAGTTTTTCCTTTTCTTGTACCCCTTTCACCACCTGCTCGTAGACCGTTTATCTGCCACAATGCTCTCTTCACTCTCTTCTCCGATTGGTACGCTTTTTCTTCTCGTCCTTCTTCCGTCTGGGATTCGCGGGATTGTTGTGGCCTCGCTGGATCAAGCCATCCTTCGACCTCATTCTCGCTAGCCATGTGTACTTCTATGGGTCTCACGCCTTCCGTCTAAGCATGTGGGATAATTCACTGAGGAACCTGGTTCCCGAGCAAGATAGAAGTAGTTCACATCCACCGTGTTGTCGGCCCGATTTCTTGGGGGACCTTTCATTTCGCAAAGGTGCGGCAGGTCAACGAGATTAGGTACCCCGGTGGTTCCGAATACCTAAGGGCTGCAGTACGAAATGCCGAAGCAGTGGACCCTAGTCGGGTCGAGCCCTCATTTGGAAAGATCTTCGCCGCTATAACCCCCTTGCGTCCATGTTTGCGCCCCGACTTGCTTACGTCCTACGCCATCCTGGCGCCTAAAGATGGCTTCGCTGAGGCGCTTGAGAATGGCCTCTAATTTCCCTTCAAACCCTTTATTAAAGTACTTATAGCATTTTAACGTCTGTCCTTCTCAACTCTTTCCCCAACTTCCTCGGTGTTCTCGCCGACTATTGCCATCTTTAGGATAGAGGCCTGGGTTCCTAGCATAACTTTGCTTCTGGACCTTTTTAGTGTGAAGGAGGCCGCGAAGGGCTTTCTATATATCTTTAAACACACCAACACCCGCCTGATATCAGATCTTCCATCCTCCCATAAAAACATTGGAAGGAACGTTATTTTATTAGTGGTCGTGATTTGGGAGCATGGATCCCGTTGGATGTGGAAGATACGTCTAAGATTCACTTGATCGCCTAGAACTTAAGACATGGAGTTCCCTCGTGACTCGATTAGTTCTCGGGCCTCGAATGTCAGTGTTTCGACCTACGGCTATATGGTTTTTAGGTATTCATCCCACTCAGCCCCGAGGACGAAGAGGCAAAGCTTGAAGTTATTAAATGTGGCCCGAGGGCATTCTCGAGCTTAATGCATATGATATTCGGCCTCAACCACGCCTTTCGACCTTTGCACGAGGCCCTCTCCGCTTCCTCGTTATGGTGCTTCCTGTACATGGGGGCCTTCTGTTGAAGCCCACTGGAAGAGCTTAACTCGGCGGAAGGCCACAAGAAGAGGAGGAGCGCTGCGGGGTGCCTCAAAGCTCTGAGAGCAAATTCTTCCAACTCGCGGTAAGACCCCTGTTTGAGCATCTTCTTTCTCCCTCGTCTCGCTCAAGGAGCAGGGATCTAGCCGCCTCTCCCTCCGCCGCAGAGACAAAGATTCTGGGGAGGGCCGCTGCTCCACTGAAAGTTCTTCCTATTTACGTTCCTGGAGTCCTCCCAGACCGAAAGTGCCGAGCCCCCTCCGGCATCTGAAGATTTTAGGAAGGGACGCTGAGCCGAGGAATGACGACTCACTCTTTTTACCTACATGTAGCTCACCTGGGGATGTTTCGGGTCCATTCTTCAGACTTTGATCTAAAGGCTATGCTTTATCGCATGATTATACTCACCCTATCGCCCGTGGAGCCTTCTCTATATGTTCAAATGCCTTTACTTGTTCGTCTTATCGTTGTTTTAAGTTAACTGCTAACTTTATCTCGTTTTTTGGCAGATGGCTACTTATATGAAGAGCCTGGCGAGGAGGGCCACACTGAGTTCCATGCGTAAGAGCCGCATAAAGCCAAAGTCGCCTCCCCGACCTCTCGAGAAGGCTCGGGATTCGGGGCGAGCCCTGACACGGCTTGAGCGAGGATGTTGTAAAGCATAAATCCGACCTGAAGTGACACTCGATCGCTAAGGCAAGAGTCGAAAACAGAGAAAGAAGGCCGTGGAGGGGCCTTAAGGAATGCCAAGGATGAGTTGCGCCGACAGTGGAGAAGCCACAGCCGCCAGGGAAGAGCCGTGTTCCAAGTCAGGCGTTAGACCAGCCCGCCAAGAGGTTTCGGGTTGAAATTGTGGAGCGCTGACTCCAGGAGTGCAATGCATTACGCGCAGGACCTGCAGGCGTAAGGCTTTGGGTTGTCAGAGGGGCGGAGTAATAGTGGAGCTGGCGACGAGGCCCTGCATCTTGTGGGCCTCAGGATGGCCGCTTTCAGACAAAGCCGCAGCTTCCGGCCTGACCTCGATTTTCAAAAGTTCCCTGGCGAGGAGGAGGCGTAAGAGTCCGGTCTCGAGGACGAGGCGCACTCGATGCTCCTCCGACGCCCCACCGCTCCTTTCTCCTGCGGAACCCGAGGTCTCGTTGAGACCGCTCGCCGCCCGCAGCTTCGCTTTCCACCATGATTGGTTAGACGACTGAGGCCATTTATACCTCTACACGATGTTTAAAAACTCAGATAATCTTTTTCTTATTTGGGCTAATTTCTGCCCCGATCCTGAACGCCCAGAATCGCTAACTGGTTTTGTTATTCTATGGATATCCGCTTCACCTTTTTTTTTTTCAGACCGCTGTCGAGAGGCTCTCAGTCAAAATGTCAGGCTCTCACTACATGCGGTCTCATAATGGAAACTACGTTCCTCATTAAACCCATCACATGGCCTTGGCCACGTGGGGCCTCTCCCGAGCCTAAGGTTCTTTGAACCGAGAGCTTGATGGCTCTAGCTGATTTGGCCTTTGTTCTAAGGCCTTTGATCGAGCCACATGGCTCCTGTGCCACGTGGCCTCGAGCCCATGTCTTTCAACCGAGCCACATGGCTCCTGGGCTATATGGCCTTCTGAGCTCTAAGGCTCATTTGAACTGAGCTGCATGGCTCCTAGGCTATTTGGCCTTCGGGAGCTCTGGGCTCCTTCTCAACCGAGCCACATGGCTCCCGGGCTATTTCGGGCCTCAGCCCCATACCTTTCGAACCGAGCTACACGGTTTTGGGCTTCATGGCCTTTGAGCTCTAAGGCCTTTAACTAAGCTGCATGGCCTTCTCTCGGACTCTATACCTTTAGACCAGCCATGGTTCGGGCTATCAGTTCTTCATTTTCTCTTCTTGGGAAAATCGTGCGCTTTAAAGCCGGTCTATGGAGAATCAAAACGGATTGCTGGACTTCCCAAGGCACAAGCTTTTTATAAATATTCATTCTTTCTAAGAGTCATGTTATCCGCTTTAAGCTATTAATAATTTTCATTGGCCGGAGTCTCTAGCCACATGAAGCTTCAGTGGCTCGATTGTCATGGCATGAAGTCTCAGGAGGATAGATCCGTAGGCCGACGGCCAGTTTCCTGTGGTTCCGCTGTTTGCCTTGAGCTGTAGTTTTTCCCTAGTCCCTCCCCCCTCGTGGGAGTTAGTGTCAGTTCCTCAGTCCCGCCATCATGGAGTCGGGACCGCAGGAACATGTTCTGAGGGGCGGCGCGCTAAGAGGAATTTTGAAGTCCCGTCTCCGTTATACCTCTCCTCCCTTCTTTTTTCATTTTCTTTCATGGTTCGCTGAGTGTCTATCGATGGTTTGTAATTTTCCGAGATGTAGAAAACGATTTTGTTTATTGTAATTCTTCGAGATGTAGAGAACGTTTTGTTGATTGTAATTTTCCGAGATAACTCAGAACTCCCTGGAAATGTAACACGAACTTTCGGGAACGCATTCCTGCTTGATGTAATTTCACACCCTTCCAGCTGAGCTCTCATTTTTTTTTTTTCTGACCATCCACAAGAGCATTAAACAAAGGAAAATGAGTACAAAGGTCGTTATCCGAGTAAAACTTTTGAACATTTATTAAAAGCCACGATTCAAGGTCTATTGGTAGAATCGCTTTGAGGTGTTCAACGCTCCAAGAATGAGGTGGTTTTTCCTCTTATGTTCGGGGTTCATAGTCATGGGCCTGACCACCGCGATACCACGCAGGTCCTTCAAGTCAGGGTCCCAGTTTCCGTGGTGTTGATCTTTCCTCATGGTAGGAGTTTTAAAACTAGCGCCGGCTTAAACTCCTCGGGTCAATTCTTCCTGGCCGTAGTATTCGTCGTCTTTCTGATACCCCCACGCTGAACCTATCACGCTCTCTCTCTTTGAGATCAAGCCTAGGGCGGAGAATCTCCTGCTGTGTTCGGCATCTGCGTAACCTAACTCTGCAGATTTAGCCTAACTCTATTGTGGCTACCGCTCAGCCAAATGCCAGAGAAAACTGGTTTCGAGCTGCTAAACTCATGTAGTCTCAGACGCCCATAATACCCTGGGAGGCCTCACCCATTTCCTTTAGATTTTCCAGCTTAGTCTTCAATGTCGCCTGAGAGTCCTTATAGTGACTTCGCTATCTGACCATGGATGAGTTGGGATGAGGTAATTTCGATTCCAGCTCGCTTAAATCTTGGAACTTGTGATCGTCGAACTGCTTTCCCATTATCGACACGTGGCCTCTGGTGGGTCTCAACCCCGCATCTTATGGAACGCCAAACAAAGTTATGCACCTTGCTCTGATCGTTGTTATTGGTTCCTACTTCTGCCCATTTGCAGAAGTAATCCACCTACAACAATAATCCCAGACCGGCCCTTCCCACGGGCAAGGCCCCACATGTCTAGCCCCATCACAGTGGGCAAGGCTTATGACTGAGGTCATCACCCAGGAGGTGAGAGATCTCGGCATGCTCCTGACAGATTTTGCATTTTCTAACCAATTATGGGCGTCTTGCTATCAGACACACACCCTCGTTTCGTGGTCTTTGTCGCCAAGGTTCTGCTCGATATGGCACTTACCAGCCAAATGCCTCATGGCACCTCTGGCACGTACCAATGGGCTCTCCTTCCCACAAAGATCGAGGATGGGGGGTGGGAAAAGCCCTGCTGTGTGTGCGTTCCCGGCTGGAGGCTTAATCTAGTCGACCTCGCCTTAACTTGGATGTCTCATCGATCGTCGCGTTCTGGCCCATCAAGTAATCCCGCATAGGTCCATCCATCTCAGCTTTCCTGAGCATTATCGGGAAACTTCTTCATCTGGGCTTGATAAGTTTATCGATGATTCCGCGAGAGTTCTCGACTAGGCGTCGCCACCTGTCTTCCGCTGCGGGCGTCATATCAACTTTTCTTTCCGTATGGCATTTACCCGTGAATTCCCACCTCGGGACGTGGCCCCACTTAACCCGCATGAACCGCGCCCTGACCTTCTCGAGGTAAAGGATCATTTTCGCCCTAGTTCAGAGGGAATTTATCCGCTTTACCACCAACCGGGAATCACCGTATACCTCCAACCGATCAGCTTCAAGTGGAATGCAAGATTAAGCCCAACCATGATAAATTTCAGATTTAGCCTCGTATTAGAGGCCTGAATTCAACTGGCGCATATTCCATGTCGATCCCATCCAGAAATTAGAACTCAGACATGCACCGCCTTTGGGATCATACGATCACTGACAACCTTAGATGGGGAGGTTACGCCAATCAGTAGTTTCGTGGCCCGCTTCTGTATCCGATGGGTGACCTATGATGAACTACAAACCCCGCCTTACTCCGCCCTTCGCTCTTTCGTATCCGATGTCAACTTCATGCTTCCACACTCATTTTATCGCCTCTCCGAGGTCTCCGTTTAGCAAGAGACTTGTTTCATTGGGTGTTCTGTTAATTTAACAGAGCTGGAAATAGCGTCGGCTTCCTCGAAGTGGTCACCAATGCCAGGATTAGTTTCTCCATCCTCGATACCTTCCTCCGCCCTCTCGTGAGCCCTACGCGTAATGTAACGCTGTCAGATTCATCTGCGCCCTCTCGACCAGCACTAGCTGAGAACTGAAACGGCCAGATAAAGCCAGAGGAGTTCCTCCTCAAGGGCCAGGCTAGGACGGAGGAGCTCGCGTAGTTTTCGCTGGCCGAGAATGCCTCTTCTCAGACGGCGTCCCGTGCTAAAATGCCTTTTCTTAACCTCGAAGAATGGGTCGGGCATTTCTGTCGCCAGGATTCAGATGTGCCGACTCAGCAAATATTCTCTTAGGTCGTTGAATTTCTTCGGTTTTCAAGGTGGTCGATGTCAGTATGGCTTTTATCTTGTCCGATTTCGCTTCTGATTCATCACATCATTACCAGAAACCTAAGAACTTTCTGGTGGAGACTCCGAAGGCACACTTCGTTGGGTTTAACTTCATGTTATAGTCCTTCAGACTGAACGACTGTTAACTAGTGGCTACGTGGAGTTCGGCCTTAACCGACTTCACTAGCATGTCGTCTATATATACCTCCATGGATGTTCCAATATGCTTCTAAAACATTTTGTTCACCAACCTTTGATAAGTGGCCCAACATTTCCTCTCTCTCTCTCTCTCTCCTCTTTCTGCCAACCCTAAAGGCATCACCTATAACAGAAGTACTTATTCGGTCACGAACAAGGTCTTCTCTACTAGGGTCCATTCGATTTGGTTATAACCCTGAAAGCATCCATGTGTCGAGGAGCCTGTGGCCGGGCCGTGGGCGCCCACTATGAGGTCAATCCGAGGCAGGTGATTCGTACACAAAGCAGGCAGATCCGAATCAACAAAATTTATATCCTGTTCTCCTACCGCGTAGTCAAGCTACCGCAGTATAAGCAGCATATCTAACACAGGATGGGTTTTCTTCGACAAATGACTTACGTTGAAGGCCAAAAATGGGGTGAATTCAATTTGGATTTTTAAGGCAGAAAATATGGTTTTTGGTGTTCATATCAGATCAAACTAAAACAAGAAAAATCAGAAACAGAACTCTGAAGTAAGTTAGGCCACTGTTTAGGTCAAGGTAACCATGTCCCCGCATTTTTTTCTCGAGTCAGAGGATGACATGTCATTTCCCCGAATCGGATCTTTCATTTAGCTTTAAAACTAAACCCTTATGATTTTTCCTTTGAAACATAGCATTTGTTAAGTACAAATGTCCCGCATCAAGAAAATATCTCCAAAACCTACTCCACGATAACTAGCAGGAGGACAAATTAATCGAGCCTCAAATTCATCTAGTGAAAGTATCCATCGAACCCAAAGCTTGCCAACACACAAAGAGAGCATGCTAAGAGATTTTAAATCCTAAGTGAGAAGCAGGAACACAAACAACCATAAAGACGTATGTTAGTGCAACAGGGAACCGTGAGTTACCTCCCACACCCTAGCTAACACTGGTCTCTCAAGGAGGAAGAGGTCTAATGAACATCCTCTGAAAGGTCATCTCGTAGGAGTGTTTTGGCAAATGAGAGCTGAAAAGAGTAAGAAAGAAAGGAAAAGGAAGTCATGGAAACCGCTCCGCCATCAGATATCCAAATCTGGCCCTGATTTGTGCAACCGAGACTAGTATAGGGCGTTCTCAAGTATGAAGTTACAAAAAACCAAAATCGGAAGGTTATTGTAGGCAAATGGAAAAACCAAAGCAAAAAAGCAACAGGTGTATGAAAAGTGACCCAAGAGGAGGAACAAAGGCTGAGCCGGAAATGCTGCTCAGGAGAAGCTTCAAGAAGCAGGCTTTTCTTCACATTTTGCCTTTTCGATCTGATTTGAAATGTCTGAGTTGCAGACTAGAATTCTGTGTGCTTGGATCGACCTTTCAACAATTTCTGTGATAATTAGCTTTCCGCAAACAAAAATTTTGCCATGCAATGCGATCATTAAAATAAGGGACCTAATGTGCAACAATCTGTTATTAGCATGATTAGTACACAAAAGACTCAAAACCTATAATAAATAAAAATTCAAAATAGCACTTTTTTTGGGCACTAATCACACCCTCAACCTACACATTGCTAGTCCCTTAGCAATGTAAGAAAGAAAGAAAGAGTATACAAACCATAACAAATGATGTTACAAAGGTTGCAAGACAAAAGGTTGTGAATGAGCAGTCAACCCTACAAGAATAATCAATGCCGTGTCCAATAACTATCATGAGAGAATGAAGGCCATACAAATTGAGTATTAAAGAGCCTCCTTCTTGTGAATCAACCAGAAACTTCCACTCAAAATCTAAGTATGGTTTATCGCCTCACACAATCACAAACCGCACCTCCCCCAACTCAGATACTACTACGACCTAGCATGCTGTTCAACCTAAATAGATCAGACCCACCTCTTATTCCATTAAATTTTTTTGTGTTGTAGGCAATGCTATAGAATCGACTCTCACCAAAGTCCATAACGGATCTACCGATGACTCCAACCAACAGCTAGTGGCACCAAGTCATACAAGGATCTTTCGACCACAAACCCACAGTTTCACTCCTGACTTCGAATGATTTCTCGAGACTCCAGCACCTACAACTTGCTAAACTCCACCCATCCACCCATGTAACAAAACACTAAGTCTGTGACCCTAACCAGTGAAGGTTTAGGCACGGCTTTAAAGGCTTTCACACATACCTCTGACCGTGCTCAGTTTCAAGGCAAGTTGCTGGTACTTTATTCTTTTCTTTTTCTTTTTCTTTTCACTTTTCTTTTTCTTCTTTTTCTTTTCCACAGGGGTCCATAACCTATTAAAGGCGGTCAATGAAACTAGGGTAGGTTATGCAAAGTAAAGGAGGTTGCACAGTTTTTCAGCCTATCATTGAAATCTAATGTGCTCTGTGTGTGGTTAGTTAAAGGTGGAAGAAAAAGGTCGAAATAAAAAAGAATTCAACTAATCATTCACTCAACTAAGGCATGGAACCAATCTAACATAAATAGAATTGGAGAAAGCTTCAATTTTTCAAACTATAATAAAGTAAACCACAAAATTTTTGTCAAGAAAACTGTCTTAATTTTGAAAAAGTGTTTATAAAGTATAACAGCTTTATAGTAAAGAGGACCTAGCAAGCCACTAAACATCACAAAATGGATTTCACAAATAGAACAAAGAATAAATACAAAAGCCACTCTTCGCTTAACCACCCCAACCCAACATCTCTGTCCGAAATGTGCCGCCAGACGGAAATTGCATGGCGTTACTCCTTGATGAGATGTGATCATTTCTGGATAGGAGACTTCAAGCTTTCCATCGCCACCCTTCATTCACTCTGTTTGGGCTCAATAAACAAGTTAGGGGAAGAAAAGAGAGGAGGTGACCAGTTGGACCATTTTAAAATTACACTTGCTAAAGTGTCAAAATGCTCTTTCCTCACATATTTGGATTCTAGACTCTAAGCTCAACTATACCGCGAACGCCTCAAAACGGAGTCTGATGAAAAAGCATGAATAAACAAAATTCTGAGTGTCAAACTACGACATACGAAAAATTATGACTAGCGAATGCCATAAGCTAGCTTAATTTACAATACAATTAAAATTACATTTCACTATGTTTGTTAAAATTTCGCTATGTCTAATAATTTAAAATTTTGATTTTGATTTTTTTTAATTTTAAATTTTTTCAAATAAAATAATTAATAATTAAAATAAAAATAAAAATATTCTTTTTTTTTTTTTTGCAAAATTTTTTTTATATTAAAAACTAATTTTTCAAATTTTTACTATTTTATTTATATATATATATATATATATGTTATAAATATATATACACATATATATATATATATACATGGCATACATATACTAAAAACCATCTTAAAACTTAAAACAAAAAAAATGAAAACAATAAAATAAACATTTTTTAGAAACAAATAATATATAAAGAAAACAAACGTTTTTTTTATAGGTTATATAAATAATAAAATAAAAACAAATAAAATAAAATAAAATAAAACAACAAGCACTGCAGTGTTTTCTGCTCAGAGATTTTCACTGAATTTCGCTTAGCGAACTCATCGTTCCTAGCGAACAGTTCTTCACTCCCATCATCTCACAGATTTTCTGGTTAACGAAATTCTCAAATAATAAAATTCCATATATAGCTAAATTTTCAGATTTGCAGACTAAGTAAATTTTCTTTATCATCATAAAAAATTTTTCACGCTTACCGACATGTCAAATCCAGTTTCAAAATTTGCACAAACTGTAAAATTAACATAAGAAAATTAGAAAACTGCTAGAAAAGCAAAATAATTTAAAAACATAAATTAACTAAAAATTGAGCAAACCTAAGAAGAAAAATTAACGAAATCAAAATAAAATACGATAAAATAAAACAAAGCAAGAAAAATTAAAACAAAAAGTGGGGGAGTTTAGAATGCTCGAGAGTTCAGTGTGCTCCAAACCCGAACCTAAGACACTAATCCAACCGTAAGCATGCGAATAGTAAGTAACTGTTTGTTTAGATGTAGTGGCAAAAGCTTGTACATCGGGGCTAATTAACTTCTTGAATTTTTGCATGACATGCGTTGATGGGTTTGGACTTATGGTTAGAGTGTGTGCTGTATAGTTTTGAGTTTACTGCAGTAATATGTACACCGGCAAGGTTATAAAATTCGGCAATGGCAGTGGTTCAAGCCAAGGAATTAATAAGGTAAGCTATGGCTCTTCTCGTCTCGCTTTTTGACCGCCTCCTCAATCAACAAGGCAATGATTTCTTCGTCCCGGGCCTTGAAAACAATATCACACACATATCCGAGGATCTGCTAATCCTTCCAAGATAATTCAATAAACTCTATAAGCTCCTCGTGGTGGCCGTTGTTGACACTTTTCTCCGCCATGGTGTCACTTTGGCACCCTTCCTTTTCGTGGACCGTCACGATTGATTAGGTCTTCAAGTGACGGTGTTGTCCCATTTATGGTCATAGTCATTCTTTTTTTTAGCCCATCTATTCTTCGTCCGTGAAATTCTCCTCGAGATGGATTTTCACCACCGCATTGAATTCGTTCTACCACAAACATCACCCACCGCCTCGTATGTCTGCACTGTCATTTCAACTGGGAGATCGGGTCAGTGGTTGAGGTCGAGACCAAGAGGCATATTGTGGATGTGATGGTGCATAAGTCGAGGGAACACTATAGACAGTGTGCACTCATCCATCGGGTCTCTATATTCTCTCATAGACCTGTGGTTTGGATTTCTACAGGTGCTGTTAACGCTACGTGAAGGTTCATGTAATCCCTCTATTGTCATGGGCCTTACTGCTACTCCCTCCCCATCGTACGTCTTCATGGTCTCCATTTTCCAATTTTCCCACGAACCCGGTATCGAACCCGGCCGGGCTCAGAATTTAACCCATCAATATTCAATCCTTCGCAGATACATACACAAGACAACACTAAAAAAATACCTCGCAGGAATTTTTTTTTTTATATATAAAAATGAAAATAAAATAAAAAAATGACAATGAAATATAAAGAGAATCACCAAAACTTGTGGGAGGAGGATCAAGAACTGCTCAACAAGTCAATACTGCACTTAGGCACCATCCCCAAGAACTGCGCCATTTGACTGCGCTACGCAGGGTGATCCTGAATCAAACAAAATTTATATCCCTGTTTCTCCACCGTCAGAAATAAGCCATCAAGCAAAGATAATGGGTATAGGGCTCGAATATTGTATGGGTTTTCTTCGTATAAATGACTTACAAGAAGGCCAAAAAATGGTGAATTCAATTTGATTTTAAGGTCAGAAACAGGGGTTTGGGTGTTCACCGATCAAACTGAAAATAAGAAAAATCAGAAATAACTTCTTGTAAGTGTTAGCACTGGGTTTAGGTTTTAAGGTAACCACATATCCTCGGGTATTTTTTCTCGAAATGGGAGGATGACATATAGTCATTTCTTGAAACCGATCTTCATTTAGCTTAAAACTAAACCCTAAGTGATTTTCCCTTTTGAAACATACATTTAAATGGGTATAAATGTCCTGCACAAAGGAAAAACACATCTCCAAAACCTACCCACTTATTAAACTGAAGCAGAGACAACTAACTGAGCCACAATGGATCTAGTGAGCATCCATTGAACCCAAAAGTTTACAACACACATTAAAGAGAGCATGCTTAAGAGATTTTAACCTAAGTGAGAAGGTGAACAAACAACCATAAATACGCATGCTAAAAACAGGGAACCGTGGAGTACCTTTACACCCTAGCTAAATGTACCGCTTCCTCTTCAAGGAGGAAGAGGTCTAGTTTAACATCCTCCAGTTGTCATCCCCAGAGGAGGTTTGGCAATGAGAAATGAAAAGAAAAGGAAAGAAAAGGGAAAAGGAAGTCATGAAACCCGCTCCCGCCATCAGATATCCAAATTCAATTCATAGATTTCAGATAAACTGAGACTTATATAGATGCTCATGAAGTTACAAAAACCAAAATCTGAAGGTTATTATAAATGAAAACCAAAAGCAAAGTAAACAGAAGGGTAGCTATGAAAAGCGTGAACCAAAGAAGAGGAACAATACCGGAGCTGAACAAAGTGTCAGCAGGAGAAGCTTTCCGCAAAGGGTGTTTTTCTTCACATTTTGCCTTTCTTCCTTCCGATCTTTGATTTGAAATGCTGAGTTTGACTAGAATTCTTCAGGTTTGATCGACTCAACAATTCTCAAGACACTAGCTCAGAAACTCCAAAATTTGCCAAATGAAATCATTAAAATAAGAGTAATCTTAATGTGCAAATCGGGTTAATTAAGATGATTAGTACACAAAGCACTGAAACCTATAATAACAGGTTCAAAATAGCTTTTCAAGTACTAACTGTAGGAAGTCATCTTTTGACATATGCTCATTGACACTCCAGAAAGCCAAATGAGAGCCTCATCATGCGCTTTGTCTTTTCGACTAGGGACTACGAGCCAACCAATTCTGATAATCTACTTCTCGGATAGCTCTCGCTTGGAAGAGTTTGCTGACCTCTTCATTGATTGCTTTTTGCCTTCAAAACTTTACAGAATCGGGGTTCGGGAGGAGGGACTAGTGTTCACCAGTAGTAATTGGTCATGGTCAATTTCTCCCATATCCCTTCTACTTCCAAAGAATATTTCCATATTCCGCCTAAGAAGCTGACAGAGGTCTCATCACACCACATTTGATCCATGTAGACGAGGTGTTCTAGCCGGTCAGTCAAGCCAGACGGTCTAGTTCTTATGAGGGTGTAGGTCTGAGCGCTTTCTACTCTCATCTCTACATCAGCTCGCCCATGTAGATTCTCCGCTAACCGCTTGTTTCATTGATGCCTGCACTCCCTTGGCATACGGTCTCTCAGAATCATCTTACTCCATATGCAAAGTGGGGAATTGATAACCATGATAGGCGGAAGTGGGATGGCCCTGTGAATTGAGGGAGGGCCTGCCTAATAACATGTTGTAAGCTGACGGGGCGTTTACTATGAGGAATCTTACCATCAAGTCAGGGTCTGGCATGGGGGTTCCCAAAGTGAGCACCACTGTATCGACCTCAAGGGTAAGACTTTTCTCCTGAATCCCTGTAGGTGGGTAAGACCGTCTAGTTTCTCCTTCGATGCCCATTTTACCTAAAGTCAGATTTAAAAATGATGGCTTCCTACAGCTTCCATTGTCGACCAAGACCTTGTGTACTGTTTTGTTGGCTAAGACAACCCTTATTACCAGTGGGTCGTCATGGGGATGCTGGTAGCCTTCCATGTCAAGATGATCCGGAAGGTTATGGTGGTATTTAACTCAGGGAGTTCGACGCTTGCACCTCCAAGATCTCCCCACTGATGCCGCATTGTGGAGCCTCGCCGAGCCGGGATTCCCCACCCTGCGAATCCCGAAGATTACGTGATTTCTCCCAAGGGTTGTTGGTATCATCGCGTTTATCGAGGTGGTGGGTCCGGTACCGGTCCCGACCTTCGAGACATCGACCACGAGATGTCCGCCTGACTGTGGAATCCACCCTTCCACTGGATGCAAATATGTTCCCGATGTCCACATCTCTCGTGAACCCCACACATCTTGGTCAGGTCTCTACTGGGTCCCACCTCAATCCAAGATGGCCACCTAAAATCTCTCGTACACTCGTAGAACCTGTGGATACCGATGCCGTCGTGGGGTGAATTAGTCGCGAGAGCACCGTGGTCGTAGCTCGGCCGGTAACTTAAGTAGGTCCTTGACGTTACCTCGTCTCTTGAGATCATTCCTCCTGCTTTCTCTCCGCCCCTCCGTGAGATCTTTCTCTCATCTCCCAAGCCGATCACGCTTCTTCCTCGCCCGCTTCTCCTTTGAGGAAGAGCTCTCTGCATACAAGGCTTCTTCACTGATGTATTTTTCTCATGCATGAGCACCCTACTATGCTCGCTCAGGTGGGTTCTTCGAGATGGAGAACATCAGATCTTTCGACTATATGCCCAACCCGGCGATAAAGGTCAGAAGGAAAATTTCGACGTGATGTCACTTAATGACTTCGAAGTTAAACCAACGTAAGACTCAAGTTCTCCCGCCTTTTATAGTCGCTAGATGATATCTCGACTTCCTGCATCGCTCGCCCGAAGTGGGATACAAATGGCGGAGAGCTCTTCCGTTAGGATGATAGTGATTGATAGCGGAGTTTGCTGAATGGCGCGCTGCCGAGCCCTTTGAAGCGTGATGGGCAAAGGCCTGTGACTCATTGGTTTGAAAATTGTAGCTCCATCTGGTTCTTATAGGTGTTGAGGTGGTCTACGGGGTCTTTTGTTCCGTCGAAAGGTTCGATTTGTGGCATTCTGAACTTTGTTGGGAGAGGGAAGTGTAGTACCGTGGCTGTGAACGGAGACTCTGTTTGTTGTACCAAAGCATCCATGGAGACTGGGGTTCGACCTTTTATAGCCTCCTTCATGTTGTCGAGCCTGTTGATGCCCTGAACCGCCTCCCAAGATTGTTCTCTTCTCTACCGATAAGGGGCTGGCCTGCGATTCTGGCATTCATTCTAGGATCTCCCACAGCTCCTCCTAAGGGGTATGTAAGGATCATGCCCTTGGCTCTACTTAATCTCCCCTTCCCGTCGACATCCGAGGGCACCTGTGGTGTTGTCGTTTCCTGGTTGAATGGCATTTTCAAGGCTTCACTGATATGTTGTGCCTCCATACCCGTCCTATGAGTTCCCTCCACCCTTCAAGAGACGCCGGTTAACGAGGCGCAGCGCCCATCTCGTTGTTAGTGGTGAAAGGCTCTCGGAGTGGCTCCTAGTCATTTATTGGCTAACGCTATCATAGCTGTTTCGTGGTCCTGGGCAGCTGACTTTGCCTCATTTCCCCAAGCTCTATACCATCAGTCAATGAAAGTAAACAATTGATTGCAAGGAACAATCGTTCCCACAGATGGCGCCAAATTGATGGTGCTTTTTATATCAAAATCGGGCCGAGGGGCCATGAGTCATGAGCCGTATCTGGTCGATCCTACAGGCACTCCGCTAGAAAACAAAGAAACAAGGTGATCCGTCAGAGTAGCTGTCTTCCGATGCCTAAGTCAGCTTGATAAAGGGAAAAGATTAATCTTAGGGTATGAATCGACGCGCACTTTTCCAGGTGGAATGGTTTGATATTTATAATGTATTCATGATAACTTTCTCAGATAATGATACTAAGATTCTCCGATCGGGATGAGAGTTTTTCCTTATCGCGAATCGACCGCTGAAGGATACCAGAGTTGTGATCAGTGGAAAATCTTTCCTTCCAATGCATGGTGAGGATCATTGATATTAGACTTCTTTCCTTTGATATGGGCTTTAGCCGCGATGTGGTCTTTTCGCTTTATCCTGGCTTGGGGGTGGACTTAGTTCGACTTGGGCCTATGATTCGTATATATGGGATGTCATGGTCGAGTTTTTGATCGGGGGTTTGCCCTCCCTCTACTCTTATTTTGAGCTCAGTCAATGGGCTTGCCCCGGGCCTGACACTGCTGTTTGATCCCATCAAACACTCTCTCTCACGTTAAGAACCTAAATTAAACTAAATGTATCAATAAATTTTTAATCTATAAATAGGAAATAAATTAGAAATGTGTCTTAAAACTAGAACCTACTAGCATATTTCGAATCACATATCATATTAATAATAATATGTACATTCAATTCCTACTATAAAATTTAGTAACTAAACCTCAATCAATGCCAAATATGATTGTAAGTATTTATATCTCATGTACTACATTTAATTACCCAACTCAATCAATGCTACTATAAGGTGGCATGATTAGCATTTTATTTGCATACCACAGTACTTTTTAAAATCCTTGGTTATATAATCACCATTTGATATTCAACACAAAACCTTACAAGTTGATTTTTTTTTAACTTTTCAAAAATTAATTATACTAAATAGCCAAAATTACTCTTTATACTAAAAATAATTTTTGCAATAATTGACCTTACCAAAAGAACAGTCAAAGAAGCAAGACTTAAAACACTTTATCAACAAGTTCAATCATAAATAAATAAATAAATAAATAATAGATCTATTAAACTTCTATCATTTTAAGGAAAAATAACATTATCGATTTAAACTGCAATGTATCGATGTATTCAAGATACAAATTACTAAAACCTAAATGATGAAACAATATCTCAGGTTAATAGTAATAACAAACTCCTGTATAAACCTATAAATTTGATAAGATAATGACTAGAATATCTACGATTCATGTTCTTCAACATACTTACGAGATCATAACTGATATTTGATTGATCGAATATGCTTTTAATTTGTATGTCTGAATCGCCCCACATTTAATCAAATTCGCCAAAAACTCTAAAGAATGAAGTAATTAATAAGGTTATTAGCATAAATGAATTTGGCGAAAAGCTCTACACATTTGATAATTCTATGATGACTTAGTCATATGACTCCAATTTGCAAACATATTGATGACCATTATTTGATTTGATGTCTCTGGTATAATTAATATTTGTTTTTACTGCTCAATCACCAACACAAGAAAGCGTCGCAACAAGACGAAGAAAACCAAACCCTCTTATTAAGACGACACAAATCACACACTGCACAAGATGACGAAAAAAACATGAAAAACAAAACAAATTAAAAATCTAGATTTTTGTAGAATAACTACTTGATTGAGAAAGAAAAATGGTAGAAAGAGATGCAGTCAGTGATTAGGCCAAGAATAACCAACAATGCACTCTCCTTATTAAGAAAAAGAGCTAAAAACAAGATGAGGGAAAAGTGACGTTAGTTAAGAGTATCAAACTCAAATGTGCACTTCTTATTTTGCTGTTTTGAGATATCTTACTTTCCCTCTCTCTCTCTGATATTATTTTATTTCCTATTATTGTGATTAAGAGTATTATTTTTTCTTACATATATGAATTATTATTGCTTTCTATTATACCCATATTATGCTTAGTGGTATAATAAATGCTTAGACTTTGTTTTCTGACTTTTATCACTTTTATCAATTTATCAATAGATTCAAAACTTTTGTTTTATTTTGTTCTTTGGATTGACAATTAGTCTCTGGATTGAGACATGTTAATCTATTGATCAATCGTGTGTTGATCAATCGCACTACATGCTGCGTCAGGTGGTATCAAAGCGAGTTTATCCCAATCAATGGCTAATATTGCTGCTAGTGATGGCAACCGATCCCAAGACGGTAATCGGGGATTGTAGGTTGTGGGTATCGACATCAAGCAAAGAATAATCAATCCAAAATTAACTCCAACAATGGAAACAATACAACCCCAATTGCAGGCTCTATTAAGGATAAATTAACAAGGGCATAGGAATGATGATGGGAATATACAGGAATTGTCTCATTTAAATTCAATTTTTAATCACATTCAAAAAATACAAAACGTAAGAAGGCTAATCGTGAGGATCGGATAACACTTCAAATGAGGATGCCGACTTTGGTGAATTTTCAAATCCACGTGGTACAAAGAAGAGGAAGGCAGTGGAAACCAAACTATAGAGGAGGAGACGAATATAAACTAAAGGTAGATATCCCTAACTTTAGTGGTGGTCTTGATGAGGTTTTAGATTATTAATTTAAGTAGATGTGCCCTTTGGAATATACCAAGTTTACCGATGATAGAAAGGTCAAATTTGTTTCTCTTGTAGGTTAAAAGGGAGAGCACTACGGCGGGATAGATCGAGGTAGATGAGACGAGATGAGCTGGTTCTGGTTCAACACGGCGTAGGGATGAAACAATTACGAAGTAGATTTTTATTCGACTATGAACAATATAAGTTTTACGCTGATCAGAGACGTACACATGGTAATAGGAGGGTGAATGACTATACTGCTGAATTTTTTTAAATCACAGAGAAGGAATCAGGTTATTAGATCAGGAGAACAAGCAAGGCTTTCTTACAAGCGTAGGGAAGGAACTTTCAACTATTAAGTAGTTCATTAGACCCATTCTACTTATGGGCGAGCGTAAGGCAGAATCTGGTAGTTTATTTGATGGTTGTGAAGGGTGAAGTAGAAAGTAGAGGATTTGTTAGACTCAAATTTCAATTCTTAGTGCATTTGTTAGAGAAGTTTGATAATGTGATTCTCGAGGATCTATCGACAAAGTTACTCTATGCAGGCAACATACAACACCCGATAGATCTCGATTCCAAGTGCTTCTCCCTAATGTGCCTCATCAGAGGGATGAGTTCCATAGAGAACAAAATCTTAAGGGAAAAGGTAGAAGAGTTGCTAGACAAGGGGAATATTCAGGCTAACATGAGCACATGTGCGATACCAAATTTGTTGACACCTAAAAAAGATGGAAGTTGACAGATGTGTGTCGATGTAGTGATCAAAAATTATTGTTGGAACAGATTTCATTCCAAGGTCGATGATATGCTTGATCAATTAAGTAGAGCGGTTGTGTTCAACAAAATTGACTTGATGGGTGGTTATCATCAAATCAGAATCCGTCTAAGTGATGGGTAGAAGACATCATTCAAGAGAAGGGATGACCATAGCAAGCTTCAACAAAGAAAGTATGGATCACCATTTTGTTAAGAAGATCAACAAATAAAAGTTTATGTGTTGACTACCAAGTTTGATGGGATTTCAAAGACTTCAATGTCACGATCTTACCTTATTTTAACCATATATGAGTCTTTATAATCCCAAAACTAACTCATATAATAGTTCTTCAAGAAGGAGTGTCTTAATGCAGGCATTTTATCTTGCTACTTCTTGAAATATTATCTTTATTTTTTGGGATATTATTTTTATTTCATATTATTGTTTTAGGAGTATTATTTTATTTCCTATTATTGTTTTGGAATATTATTTTATTTCCTATTATACCCACATTATGTCTAGGGTATAAATAGATGTTTTAGAGATTTTTATCATTTTTATCTATTTATCAATAAATTCAAACCTTTTGTTTTATTTTGTTCTTTGAATTGAGAATTGATCTTTGAATAGAGATATATATTCTTATTAATCAATCGTGTTACACGCTACCAGAAAAGGGAGTGACAGTTAGAAAATATCTGTCTTAAAATGTTGCTGTCTTTGCAAAGATTTGTCTTAACATGTTGTTGTCTTTGCAAAGATATGGTGTTGTCAATGAAGCTATGCTGCTATAGAAACTCGACTCATCCAACTTGCCGTGCTTCAACTTATAATTAACAAATAATGAACCTAGTCCATACTCAGCCAGAGGTCGCACACACATCAAACTGCTTCATGGGTGAGGCCTTCTCCAAAAAGCCTCCTTTTGGCTAGTCTAACTAACACAACAGGTAGTAGAGATCCTTAAAAAGGATATATACAAAGAAGCAGAAAGTCTAAGATCCAGCCCAAGATCCATTGAAGGACCAAGTAAAGAAGTATGACACGATTCTTGATATTTTTATGAAAGTGGAAATTGAAAAGATGTAAGTGGAAAAAGAGTGGAAGATAAAGAAGATGAAAATAAAAAAGCATGAATTGAAACAGTGAGACAAAAGAAGAGTGGAAGATAGAAAGAATATGTGAGTGAAGATAAAGAAGATGAAGATTAAAAGCATGAATGAATGGTGGGAGACAAAATAAAGAGTGGTGACAGGAAAGCATTAACATGAGCGGAAGACAAAAAAAAAGAAGATGATAAAAAGTATGAAGAAAATCAAGTACTTCCTACCGTATTTGACAAAAGGAAGAAAGATGCAGTTTTAAAAAGCAAGTTAATGTGAGCCAACAAAGACAGAGGCCAGCTGTAAAAGCTACTTTTAGATTAACAACTATTTTTCTTTTTTAGATCATTTTTTCTGATAAGATTCCCTTAGAAGGGACAAATGCGACCGTCCATGTGTCGTAATCTTATCAGAAATCCCATCATATCCAAACTCTCATTCATATTCCTAAATAAAAGTTTGAAGATTTTTGATTTTAATGACGCTCAATGAAAATTTCTAATCGATTTCTTTAAACCCAACCTTATCCTTTTTTCTTTCACCCCTTGCTTTCTCCTATATATAGAGAACTTGCTTATGTATCAAACAACTCTCCCATCTCCCAAATCCATCACCTCCGAGCTCTTCTCTCTCTCCCCTCTCTCCTCAACTCCTTGTGACATACTCAAAAGCAAAGATAAATTTTCATTAAAAGCTACTCTCGCTTTTTCCACTAATAGGCGTTGCTTTATTTAATCAAATCTCGCTTTTAATATTTATGTCATCACTATTTATATGTTTAATTTAATCTATTTATAAACTTAGGGATTCCGAAGTGGATTTCTCCCCAAATCTTTGGTGGTCCTCTCAAAACAATTTCTTTTTTTTTTCTTTGATTTACAACTTTAATTTCCTTTTGATTAATGAACTTTCATACATGTATTTATCACGCCGCCTCAGATCTTGATATATCGTTTTGTCCATTTGTCTAAATTTGATTGCTTGTGACTATTTAAAGTATTATGAATGCATGATTATACTTATTAGATGCCACTAATCTCAAAAGACTTGTAAATCATTGCTTAAAAAAGGCCATAAGCTAATATTTTAGAAAATTTTTGTCATCAATTTTATATATTTTGTATATGTATTAATATACCAACATATAAAGTGGGTGGGAAGTAGGTTCCTTTTCTGCAATCTAACTTCACAATAAATAAAGGAGAATATATGGATATTCAATCACCCCAAGTTTTAAAAAATTAACATTGGACTGAGTCTTAAAATAAATGCTAGGAAGGTGTCCCTGAAAGAGTCCAACTAGGAGCTCCACTAGCTGTATGTAAATAATATGGAAAAGAAGCATCAAATCCACTCAGATACCATTGTTAATGTATTGGTGAACCAGGTTTTTCATTTTGGTAATGCTTCAAAACATGAATTGTCAAACTTCTGGTCATTTGCATGCAACAGACGGAAAGGAGAAGTGAAAATTTCCAAGTTTTTCACACTTAAAACCAATTAACAACTAACTGATTCAGTATTGAGGTTTGTAGTAAGAAATAAGGATTTCATCGATGAATGGCCCTACTGTACTACCAATTTATTAGATTTAATAACCAAAACTCAATCAATGCTACCCGTTGAGATAGTATACTTATATCATGCTTAGAAGGTCTGATTCATCAGTGTTGAACACAATTTGATGATGCCAAACACAAGAACTCTCTAGGAAGTCACCCAGTACTAGTTTAACTATAGATTTCTAATATGATTACACTCAATTTGGTGATGATCCACTTAGTTAATGCATTTAAGGAATCTATCATAAGAAAACAGATCAGATTCTTGTATTGCACCCATAGCTACAGAAGATCTTCCACCAGCCGGCCCTGCTTATACGGTCTTTAACATTATAACAATCGTTACGTTATATAGTTTCCAGAAAAGGCAGCAATGCAAGTAAAGAAATGGTAATCAACAAAAGAAAGATATCGAGGAATTCCAGAAAAGATGATTTCCCTGCTGTTCTATACTGACCAGCTTTTGCTCCAAGTGTTCAACTGCTTCCAAACCTCCAACACCCTGTTTATATGAATGAACATGCCATTGAATATGTTGAACTGAATCATGCATGGAACTCCATTTCTCCTCAGCCTGGTCACAAATGGATCTAGCATGTCATAGAGCGCAAGCATTTGGAGGTGAATGAGATTGCGTCAATTCCTCTAGATCCATCAGCTTGCGTACTGGCTTCATGATCAGCTTTTGTAGGCAAGGCAATGTGCATTCTTCCATTACAATGGAGCTTAGCTGCTCCACTGCTGAAGGTCTAATATCTGAGCGTGGAATTTCCCAGACTTAACTCCAACTGGGTTCCAGAGTATGCATCAAGCAACTGCAACCCACCCAGATGTGGGAGGTTTCAAAGAGCTGAATCGGGGTTTTCTACGAAAGTGAAGACCATTTTAGCTCTATTTTCATCAGATCATATAGAGAAGATATCCAACTAGGAAACTTTTGCAAGGTCCCTTTGAGGTACAAGAAGAAAGGCCGGTGGATTATAGGTCATTGCATCAAGCTCCAGAGGAACATCCATACTAAGAGATGTCACACTCAAAGAATGCAGATTTGGCATCTTCCCAATTGAGTGGCACAAGTTGGCCCCATCTTCTTGTATAGTCTTCTTGCAACCCCCAGCTTCCTCAACTGCGCAGATTATCGAGAGCCTTTTGTACTTACTTTCCCTTTAGATGCTCACTCATTCTTACGCTGCACACTTTGCTCTTTACAAATGATAGCGTTTGTAGGTTCTTCTTTTTCAATCACTGATCCTCATTGTGCCTTTGAACTCCTGAACTATATCAAAAGGTGGACGCTCTCCATATAATTCAGATCGATGAACCAACAAATGGCTAAGTTTCGAGTTGTGTGGACTGCTTTAGCACCCTTGTTACCAGGGTCTGCTTTAAGATCCAAAGTCTCAAGCTGGATTTAAGATTACCTATGACCTCGAATGCTCTTATATTTGTCTTCCTCAAGCTCAAGCACCTCAAACAGAGAAGATCAGTGATCACTAATTCTGGAAATTCTTCCAAAGGAGTGCCCTGTATGTCCAAGACTTTCAGGTCGAACGTTGGAACTGATCTTTACCTGCCTACATCGAAACTGAAGAAGGATCGGACACAAGGTAAGTCCTGATCGTGACACTCTCAAAATCCATCTGACGGATAGGCGCTGGCTCTTCCCAGCCAAGTCTCTCGGTGCCCTCCTGTCCAAACAGTAATAAAAGTCTTCCTTATAAAAGTATTGAAAGAATCATCATCAGCATGAGACTCAGTGAACTCCCACACTTTTAGGCAATCCATCAAAATCCAATTCATCATTTTCTTATCAGATTTCGTCAATCAGCTCCTCTAGGTACTCTTCCTACCCCTTCAAGCGTCCGGGCCACTTTTCATCACAAACCCTCAGCTACCCATAGCTGAACCAAATCTTCTTCGTTTAACCAGAGTTAATTCTCAGAAAGGTTCAATGTGTACAAGAAACAATAATTTGAGATGGTGGCAAACTCTTGTAACTCAGACAACACTTCTTTACAATATGTGAAAGCTCACCATTGCTTCCCAATTCAGACTCAAGACCATCATGAACATTTCCACTGATTTCTTGTTGAGACTTATTGGACAAAAATCTACCGATTTCTATAATCCTAAGTGGTAATCCATCACATTTCTGTATGATGGATTTGAGACTTCTGGGGCTGAAGGCATCTGCCAGTTCCTGAGAAAGCTTAGATAGAAAAGCTAGCAGAAATTCTTTCCGGTGACAGAGGCTGAATCTTGTGGATAACAATAATCACCATCTCTGCAAAGAATTAGCTAGTATCGTTCTCCTTTTGTGGTGTGACAGATTATTCTACTGTCTACCATCTGGCAAGGCAAGTTTAACAGACTCCTACACTGCTTTCACCCACAAGTCATCAAGAACAATAACATACTCACGGCGAGGAGAAGCTGGAAGCTTATGAGTCAGAGCAAACACATCGTCTCAAGGTGATCGACTACTAAATCTATTTACCAACAGGGTCAAGATATCGAGTTTGGTTTTGTACTTTGAAACAGCGATCTAGACATGGCAATCAAAATGCTCCTTCACCCTCTCATAGACGCTGCGGACAAGAGTTGTCTTCCCTGATCCAGCCTATCCCCACTACTAAACATAACTCAGCCCTGTTTTTCTTCCGAGGCCCAAGAAGTCAGCTTTCTGTAGGCTCTCAAACCCTACGGATCCACGTTGTTGCTGCTGAACGGAGGAGCTACTAAGTGACAGGATGGTCGGTGCTGTTGGAAGGTCATGGTGGAATACCAGTTCTGTCCGTCTAACTTGCTGAGACTCCCTCACATTATACGTATCGTTGTCGATGGGATGAAGACTTAGAGTAGCGCCAAGGTTTTTCTTGATGGAGCTTGAACAGGTCAAGGAACATCTTCCATGGCATGCTTCTGATCCCGGACATATTGAATCCAGAAGGTCAATTGCGATCAGGATCTTTCTTTGATATGCTTTAGTAGGGCTTCAACGATCCGCAGCTCAATTCCCAGATCGTGGAGGCCTATTGGATATTTTTCTCAAATTGAATTCTCTAGTTGCAAAGCATTGAGCCTAGAAGAAGATAGCTCACAGCACTACCTGCAATCCCTCCAACGATCTCTGGGTCCATTTTCTTCTCTCTCTACTCTTCTCTTCTCTCACTACAGATCAACAACAATATTAAGCCTTCACTACGTATCAACAATATTAAGATTTAGGATTTAGGATTTAGAATCTAACCATACCCTTACTCAATGACCTAAAGGTATTTTCTTAGGAAACCGACAGAAGTTATAAATTTATTTACACCCTAATTTCTCTACACACCTCAAAGAATTTCTTATACACCTCATATCACAACATACCTTTATTTTTACACCCTCCATCTCTGATCACAGATAAATTTTGTAGTTGTAATTTCGATTAAAAATCCACTTAACCTTTGACTTTTGTCAGCTTAATATAATCATTTTTTTTTTTTTTTAGTTTTTGTTTTTTTTTCAACACTTCATTCCAAAAAAACCTAAAAGGAAAATGATTTCTCATTTGATTATATAAAATCAACATAATTAAATACTCTCAATTTTATGTATTTAATTATATTTAAAAAAAAATTTAAATAAACATATATAATTAATTTATTAAATTTAAAATATTTTTATTTTTTTTTCAACTTGTTTCTTCCATTTTTCCTTTATCTTTTTTCTCCATGCCTTTTGGACCCTAAATTATAATATTAGGAAAATTAATTGAAAATTTCCATGTGAACCTTTGACAATGTCTTCCTGGACGATAAAAAAAATAAAACAACTCATTTACTTTGAAAATTTTCTAGTTGTCACATTTGTAATTTGGATTTTATTAAAAGTCTGCCTTATATAAATTAGAATTCTTAGTTAGAACAAAAATATTTTGATATGATTTTATAAATTCAACTTCAAAAAATAATAAAATTTATATAACCTTCAGCTTATTTATCATTTCAAAACTATTGCATTGACATTGGCTGTGCTTGATTTGTTGTAATCTGAAGGATGTTTTGCATTCATCAATTCCTATATATGGCCAAATCAATATTTTAAAAATCGGATTGAACCGTAAAAAGAATAAAAGAGAATATTCTGTATTCAATAACCCAAAGGTTAAAAATCAACACTGGACCAAGTCTTCCCCTTGTAAGCAAGGCCTAAGAAAAGTTGAAAGCTGATTTAGTTTTAACAAATATTTTTAAGATATTAAAGTTCATTGATCGAAAATCGATCAATGAAATTTTCGATCTGTGTTTAATTCAATTTGATCATTGGTTCAGCCTTATTCATGAATTGATAAATTTTTCGATTCGAGACTTTATCCTTCACAAAAAAAGGTAGATTCATTTGATTTATACCCAACAGCATATACAAACGAGATTTATTTTTAGTAAAAAAGATCACTTAAATAAAGTCTTACAAACACAATTAATAAGATGAATTATAATTATTTTCAAAACTAATATTTGTAACATCGTTTGGAAAATTTGAATACCATAATCAAAATACTAATTCCTTTTTTTGCTAGACAACTACAAAATAAAGTTTCATTTGCTTCTCACAAATATGACAATAATCAGTAAATATTTAACCTTATAAGACAATTTTCAAAGATCCTCTATTAATAACATAATAGAATTAGGGTGTGGAATATTCTATTATAGAATTTTGGAGAATTATTTTTAGTCACCTGAAGTCTCTAGGTCCAAAATACTTTTTTTATTGGCCACTAAAGTACCATCTTTTAAAGTCAAACTTTCAATAACAAAAATTGAGGATTTAGCCACATAAAGCATAAAATTTATGCAAAATTTTATTAATGTTATTACACGTATTATGAGATGTTTTTGCAAAGATAATACAATCATCTGTAAACATAAGAAAATTGATTTTAGGTCCATTTCGATGAGTAGAAATTTCATATGATTTTGGGTTCTCCACCTATTTAGCTAATTCCCTACTCTGTAAATTCAATACACAAAATAAAATATATGGCGTCGACTTAACGCCGAATCTCGAAAGGCCAAATTGTAAGGGTTTGATAGTCGACTGAAAGACCAACAATCAAGAATGTGAATCTCGGCTGACCCCAACTTCCTGTATCTGCAGTGACATAAACCCGCAAAAAGGCCATTCTGAGGTGGGATGGCCGCCTTCCATTTATTGCTAGAAAAATGCTGAGAGGGAGAAGAGAATGTGATGCAATATGGAATTGCTTTCTCGTGGGGGATCTTCCGATGAGACAAAGGTCGACCCTTCCTATTTTAGAAGGAATTCTCCATTTTAGGGATAAACTGTTTCATTATCAACGACACTCTTCTTTTATCAAAGATTATCCTTCCTTATCCAAGACTATCTCGAGGAGTAAGAGATTCGAAGCTTGAACATTCGCGAGCCAATATCGCCTCATGGGTTTTCTCGTTTAGTGTTTGTTTGTAATAAACTCTACATGGGACAGAATTCCTATATAGCTAGAATGGCCTGGCTTAGATGACTTGATGTCCTCGTGGCTGACCGCCTCGGATTCAGACCCTTCCAAAGTGGGCCCTCTTTAGACTCCGGTCCGAGAAGTGTCCTCCTCGGTCTCGTGAAGAGTGGAACTGTATTGTTTCATCAGCCCAACGTGCCCCTGCCCATCGGGCAGCAAATCTTAAAAGACGACAGATTTATTAAACCCCCTTTTCCTTCTCGACCGAGTTGAAAGTTTCACTGGGGAAATATTGTTGTTTTGAATGTTGAGAGTTGAAAGGTTTAAGAGACATGCTTAGCGCATTAAATGCGCTTCGAGGTATTTATGTGTGTTTAAGGCGCATGGGAGACTTGACGCTCCCATTACGTTACTCCCACGTATCTCGTTTCCCGACAACAGATTGCGACACTCAAAACCCTGGGGTCCCGGGCTGACACGATCAACTCGAATGCTAGTGGATATCGTGTAACCCGATAATACCACACCGTGTCCCGTGTACGATCCGCGCCTGGAGGAATCACTAACTCTGTCCGGCCCTCCTAGACGAATGAGAACTCGCCTAGGGAAAGAAACTCAATCAAAACAGTAGCCGAGAAGCAACAATGTGATGTCACAACATCAAGTCAATGTCGCGACATTGGCGACTCGATGTCGCCTCCCAATATGCGTCCTACGTATCTTGTTATGATCGGAGATCTCCAGACGCCCCAAAACCGGGGTCCTGCCACCCATCAACCTCGGGAATGCTAGTGATAATATGTAATCCGATACCACACCTGCGGGTCCCATGTACTGAACCCATAGTTTTAGAAATCACTAACTTCCAAGTTCGGTTCTCCTAGACGAAGAGAACTCGCCAGGAAAGAAACCCCCACCGTGCAGAGTCGAGCTAAATAAAGCAGGATGTCTCAACATTGGCGACTCGACGTAGCAACCTTGACTACTCTACTTGTCCAATGTCGTGACATCAGGCACTCTGCCTGTCCAATATCACGACAATGTCGCGACATCGTTCCGCTCATCCGATGTCGCGTGACACCGTGCACTCGCCATTCGGGTGTCAGCGATAATGTTGCGACATTAAGACCTATCGGTCCGATGTCATGACAATGTCGGAACATCAGGCACTCTTCCTTTCGATGTCACGGTTATCTGGCGCGCGACTGGTCCGATGTCATGACGATGTCGCGGACATCGTGCACTTTGTCTTGTCGCTGACATCGCTAATTCCACCCATTCGATGTCAACAGATTAGCACTCGTTTATCCAATGTCTCGACATTCATTCGCCCGACAGTCACGACATCAGGCACTTCCGCTTTGTCCGATGTCAAGACAATGCTGCGGTCGGCTAGAACTGGCCACGGCCTTCCGCTTTCTCTCTTGGATCTAACCCTTTTATTTTTTGATGGGCCTCACCCAGTACCCGACTGGGACGATGAGGCAGCTCGTCCCTCGAGGCCTAATATATTACATAAAACACGTAAGACTAAATTGAAAACAGTCTATAGGAGTTTGATTACAACTCTTTTACATAAAAGCACTAGCCATTTCTAGTATGCTCCAAAAGTTTTAAAAAATGATTCTTAAAAGCCATAAATCGACTTTCTTCACTCTTGCGGCCTCGAATGAGCACCGTCCACCGATGTACTTCCTGCACCTGAAATGTTTCTATATAAGAGCCACGCCCAAGCAGAGAATATTTCACAAAGGCTACTCCCCACCTAAGTGCATTATGCAATAGTCATGTTCCACTACAACATTTCATCAACATTCCAATGAAGAATATGTTAATTCTAAATGGAATCCTACATGTCATGCTATGAAATGAGATGACACTCACCCATGCATCATGTATCGAGTCTTACTGACTCCCATTATACTCAGAAGTTTTACTGATCTCACCACATTGCAATGCTAATGTAATAACTACCATTTATGATTACATCCACGGATCATTTTTACAAAACAAATTCATTTGTTTTCAAACCAAAAGTTTTTTGGATGTTATACCTCAATAATCATTGATATATTCAAAACCATGTGTCTTTTTGTGGGCAGCGAATTTCTAGGGGGCCACCGCAAGCTTCACACGCCTTCCTACGCTTTCACGGGCTTCCACCGTTGGAAATATGTATAACCACATGTACCGGGTCTTTCACCCGAGGGGGTGTCGATCCCTGCTTTCTATTACCCGACACATTTTCATTTTCATGTAAGCAACTGTGCGACTCTGTTGGACTTCGTCCAACGGCACTGAGTCAACCAATCAATCACCAAACACAATGTTGATTCATACGCACTACACCCATGTCATGTGCAATGTTCCCATGGCGAAATGGCAATGCAATGCGCCATTGCATGTCTATACTATGTCACATATATGATGAATGCTATATGGACAGTTACAAACAAAGGCATTTACTATACATGACAATTATATCTAAAGCATATAATTTCCAAAATAAACATTCATCCAATTTCCAATATATTAAAACTCATATATCAGCAAGAACAACCAAGCATGTTATCACAATTCCAACAATAACACCTTGAAACAATCCACAATTTCAGACCTCAAAAGCTAGCCTTAACATACCACAAAACAGGGTACAATTTAGTCCCAAAACAACCGTGAACCAGTCCCGGTTTAGGACACCAAATCAGCCACTATCAGGCCACAAGACAGTCTTATTTAGGCCATAAACAGCCCCAAAAATCAGAACACACAAACAGTCCCAGATCAGATAATTCCGAAGGTAAAACAGACCACAAAACCGGTTATAGATTGTCCTAAAACAATCCAAACGACCCCTTAACAGGTTTTAAGGGTAGGAAAACGAGGCCAAACAACCCTTTAAATCAGCCCACGATTAGGGCTGAACCTAAACGACCTCGAACTGCTTCTTAAGTGAAATTAACCAAAGGTATAAAGTAATCCTACTTCCCGTGGGGCGAGCCTTGAGTCACGAGACGGATTTTACCTCTGGTCCGATGACTCTGATTGCCTAATGTTTTAGATCTGAGAAAGAAACCGCCGGTCTCCTTCCTCTCTTTCATTTCCTCCCTTCTCCTTCTTCTTCATTTACTTCTTTTCCTTCTTTTTCTCCACCCGCCAAAACCAGCTCTGATCTTTCCTTCCTTCCCATTGACTCCTCCTATCCTAGCTCCTCCCACAAGATATTTTCCAAAATATCTTCCACTTACTTTTAGCTCTCTGTGGCTTGACACACAGCCTCTCTCATGCCATGTGTCACCCACATGTCCTTTACCATATCTTCCACCTCACCCCCTCATGCATGTTTCTAGACATGACACTCGACCCCATGATGCCAAGTGTCACCATGCTATGTGTCACATGGCATGCGTCATCATGCCATGTGTCACCCACCCTCGTTACCTTGAAAAATGAAAAAAATATGCATTTTCAAAATTTGACGACTACTTTCTAGGGGCAACTAGGTTTCACTAGACGGAACCTTATGAAGTGGCCTGGCTTCATTATTTGAGAGTTCGATTTTTCTGGTTTTACATTCTTCCCCCCTTAAAAAAATTTTGTCCCGAAATTCACACGCACATATACATACAATCACATACATATGCCACCGTCATTTTATTATTAAATGACTAAACAGCGTATCTTCGTCCTCAAATAAGAAAGGATAATTGGTACGCATAGTGTCCTCGCGTTCCCATGCATGTTGCCTCCTCCACTCCATGGTGCTGCCACAACACTTTCACTAACCTCACAGTCTTGCATCGCAAAACCTAATTCATCCATGATATCGCATCGTCCTTCTCCCCTCAAAGGTTCCATCCAGATCAACAACAAGCTCGGCCCAGTCCACTACATGAGTTGGATCGAGGCGCATTTCGAGCACGAGACGGAACACCGCATGAACACTAGATGCTTCATTCCAAGAGCGCCCAACCGATAAGAAACCGTACCCACCATCTCAAGTACCTTGAAGGGCCCAATATACCTCGGCGATAGCTTTCTCTGCTTGTCGAACCTGACCATTCCTCTCTTAGGCATCACCTTTAAGAAGACATGATCACCCACCCTACATTCTCTTAGAGGTCATTGTCACATGATTCTTTCTATCGCTCCAAAGCCATGAGAAGACGCCGATTCTTCTCTATGGCTCTCTAGAAACTCTTCCAAAAATGAGTCGTAAACCTGAACTCGATCCGATACAATAGATACTGGTACTCCATGTAGCTGGAAAATTTTTCGTATATACAACCTGCCGAATTCCTCCAGAGTGAAGGTCATCCGCACAACCAAAAAGTGTGCCGACTTAGTATACCAAATTCCTAATTACCGTACCCACACCGTCATGCCCTCGTGATGTCCAGGGTATCACAAAGTCCATCGTGACATGTTCCCATTTCCACTCAACTACATCCAAGGGCCGGAGTAATCCCACCGCCAACGTGCTCGCCTTTATCTACCACGCGAACATCGGCGAAGAGTAATTCAACGGTTTCTTCATCCCACTCAATAACATCGCGACTTAGCGCCTTCGGACATCTTCGCGCCACCTAGATGCACAGTAAAATGAGAGCAATGGAACTCCCTGAGGATCTCCTCTCTTAGATTTGTGACTGGGGAACCACGACTCTTCCCCTATACCGAAGACTACAATCCGAGTGAATGGCCCACCTCTCGGGCCACCGTGCACTGCATCATACCCCGTCCCACCGGCTAATATCTTATGTCCCATCCGATCTGATCACTCTACTCGCAGGAAGGCGAGTCACTAGACCCAAAAGTATCTTAGGCTTGACCCCTATATTGAAGTCTGAACTGTCCCACAATCTCGAGCATCTACCACTTGAGGCTACACTAGCCATTCCTCATGACTTTCTGATGAGTGCATCAAGAACCACACATTTGCCTTACCTAGATGGTAATGCAAAGTGAACTCATAATCTCCGTGATACTCATCCACCAAGTGGTTCCATGTTGAGGTCCCACTATGTGAAAATACTTCAAACTCTTGGTGGTCCAAACACCTAACCGCTTCACCTGATAGATGTGAGTGCAAAATCTTTAAAGTAAAGACAATGGCTGCCATTCCATATCATGCGGGGTAACTCCACTCAGGGTTCTTCAATTGTTGAGAACCATGTCACAACCTCCTAGACTACAAAACACACTGCCTGTCCCAAAAGCATCACACAGATCAGATACCTGTCTCCTTCCTGTGACTACGAATAGGAGCTGAAGTAAGCCTCCTTTTCAATTTATGGAATGCCCTTTCTCATAAGTCATTCCACTCAAACTTGACCTCCTTCCGAGCCAATCTCGTCATCGGTGCAACTAATCGGGAGAAGTCCTCAATGAACCTCCTATAATACCCTACTGATTGTCTGTGAGAGTATAGACTAAACCACTCAATTTAACACTTATACAAGAGCCTTACAATTCCTCCCCGCGCATCTATGTCGTTGAATGTGAGTTGTTTGATAATGAATAAACTGATTTATGTTCTGGAATTAATAATGAGGTTTAGTCTATGACATTGCAAGTGCATAGGTCATTCAAGTAGTAAAAATTTGGTGTAAGTCTAGATATCATTCCCATAGATATTGACTTGGATTCTCAAATCAACTACCCCAACTCCTTAAGATCCATACTATCTGGACCTCAATGATAAGATTTATCAACTAGAAATTAAAAGATAATTGTCCTAAAGAGGACATCTACACCCTAGGATATTAAAAATAAGCTCATTAAATCATATTAACTAGAATGAATGAACTAAATCAATTCTCCAGAAAAATGACACTAACAAGAAAATACTGAAATGCACACTTCTATTGTATCCCATTTAAACTCTATCCTAAATTCTGGGTAGGGATTTATTAAAGTATGTCAGCATTAATACAAATTTCTGGATTTCTCCTTTTACTTCACAAATTAGAAGACCTTGTTTCTCTCGAAGACAGGGGTCTAACCAACTACTTGTATTTTGCATACACTCTTCACAAGATCTCGGGTATTTTTTCTTTCTCAATACTTCATACCCATTTATAATCAGATTTCTTACTTCCCTGGCCAAGGGTATTGCAAGATTTCAACAACCTGATCGATGACTCACCTTGAAATATGATGAATATTTCTTCCTTTGATTAGATCAGTTAAATTTACCATAGGTCATTATTTCCAACGCATTAAGGTGAAATCTCTGATTATTTAATGATAAATATCTCCAACATCAATTATGGAGTAAATCGGGTATTTATCTGGCAAACTCTTATAGCCTAATAGTTCTTCACACGGTCCATACCCACGATTAATGTTCCTAACTCGTGAATCGCCATCTGTGTCACTCAAAGGGCCTCCGAAATCATAAAGAGATACAACTCGACTGGTATTCGAAACTACTATTGGGACCAAATTCAATGAAAACACATCAATCAATAAATCCTTAAATTCCGTACTTCCTTCTAATTATGCAGAAAGACTATAACTAACAATAAATTAAACTAATTTAGTTATGCTTCAAAATCGTGACATAATCAACAATGGAGCACTGGAGCAAATTACATCCACCGTGCTGTAATAAATTGAGAAGAAACGATTTCTAGAAATAGTCTTAGATATCATTCAAACTCAGGCAGTAAATTGAAATATTACTTCTAGCTTCGACATTCTAACAGATCGCTAGTTCAGATCCAAAGAAATTAAAGAAAGAAAAAAAAATCTATTCTAAAAATATACAGTGATTTTTCTTCTTCCCCTGTTCTGGGTTCCCAAAAAGAAAAGTTGCTTTACTAAAACTGTGTACGCCTATTTATAACTCTTCGTAATTGGGTTCTGAACAAGACTTAGGTGGATTTCCTAAAATCAATGGCCCACCATCATTTTAGGTTGCAACTCGTAAGCTCGTTAAAACAAAACTCGCTCAGCGATTGCCTCGCGGACCTCAAAACCGGGTCGCGACGCCTCTTCATTTTGTTCTCGTGAATTACGAAAGGCGACTCGATGCTCTTCAAGGCTTAATTTGCTTCCTTTAGCTGCAAGTTAATTAGTGGCCGACATGAATTTTTATCGGATCTATATTGCCGGAAAGAGAATTCTGCTGCGAATTTCATTTTTCTTGTTTCAGAATTGGTGTCGCGACATCAAATCTGATGTTGCGACCTCACTCTCTCTCACGCCTTTACTACATTTCGTGTCGACCGATTTGGATGCTCCAAACCCTTTCGCTGGTCACTTCATTCTTGTCTTGAGTTTCAAGTAGGTCGACTCAAACCGCTTGTTTGCTTGTTTTCATGCCGCGATGCAATTGTAGCTCCGCACCAATTATTTTCTTTAATCATCAGACTTTTATCACACCTGCAAGTATGTCACTTACCATCCTCTTCTTATTAAGTCGCAACCCATTTCTCGCCCGTAAATTCCAATTTTTCTATTTCCGTCACACCGACCGCTCACTCGTTTTAGAATTAGCGGCGTCGCGACTCAAACATGTCGCGACCTCATTTCGTTGTCAGCCAATCGATCCTATAATATAACTCCTTCATGTTGCGACTTTAAAATTGTTTGTCTTGTCATTGTCTTGTCGCGATTATTTTTAAGATTTGAAGGCGCATCTAATCAGCTTCTTTCCTTTGTTTGAATCTATGTCGCGACTCAAAGTGTGGTCGCGACATCAATTCTACCCATCTAGTCGCAACCTCACTTCTAGTCACAAACATTTTTTAACTATACAGCCTTCATCTCGCATTGTCGCGACATCAAATCCCAGGTCACGACCTAGATTGGTGTCCGTTACATTTCCTGTCGCAATGCCTTGTTCTGGCTCACTCATCACTTATGTCAAGGACCAGATTCTTCCTGTGGACTTCCAACCTGGAGGTGTTACTCGGCATCACTTGTCGCGACTTAAAAATCTGCTGGTAACTAGACATGTTCTTCTCTCGTGTCGCAATCGTAATGCGTCGACATGAAATCTTCCTTGAAGCCCTTCTTTCTGTCCTCAAGATCCTTCTTTGTCGCATCAGCCTTCATTCAACATAATATGATTCTCCTCGGTCGCGACCTCGACTCTCTGTGCGACTCAGTGTGGCCATTGAACTGGCTACTTCCGATCCTTGTCGGAATTTTCATTTCTGCCAATTATTTCTACAAAAATAGAAATTTGGTAAATAGCACATATTTTTGCATAAAAACAAGCAATTACATTGTAAGAACAATCAGAAAAATGGACCAAAAATTCAATGAGTTTTTGACTCATCACTTGCCAATCCCAAGAAACTATGTATCTCAAAGATTGACTTCGGTCTCTCCCAACTCATAACTGCCTCAACCTTCTCCGGGTTCACGGATACACCCAAAGCTAACACCACATGCCCTAAGAATCTGAATTCCTCAAGAAGCCAAAATTCATACTTACTAAATTTGGCATACAACCGATGAGCCCTCATGTCCGGAGCAACAATCCTCAAGTGACCTCATGTTCCTCCTCCACTTAGAGATCAAGATGTCACAACTAATACTATACAACAACCGATCTAAGTGGCTGAACATCCTATGCATGAGATCCATGAATGCCGCCGAGACCACCAATTTGAATGGCATCATTAGAACTCAAAAGCTCATATCGCCCTGAACACCGCCTTAGGGATATTCCACTCACCTCAACTGATGGTAATTTCAAAGTGATCTATCTTTGAATAGACCTCAAGCCTCTCAACTGATCAAACAAATATCAATCCTCAACAAAGGGTACCTATTCTTCGATAAGAACCTCCTATTCAACTCGCTTAATAGTCTATACAGTTGAAGGGCTTCGCCCTTCTTCTTTATAAACAATGTCACACCCCAACCCTGCTCTAGCGAACGAACTGGGCGCGAAACTATAGTAGGACTTTTTACTCGTGCTTTAAACATCAGCGGTCCCAAGTCTTATAACTAATCAAAAATATCATATACAAAGATAAAAAAACTACCACCGTAGTGGTGTTTATGTTGTCAATACATATGGGCCGGAGCTCCATTTACATATACATATACAAAACTGCATATTTACATAATCGTAGAAAGAAAACTACAAGTGATGAATCTCATAAGTGTCCGCCCAATGTAATGCGTAAGATCACGACGCCTCCTTCGTACCTACAATTTAATTAAAACTCGCATGTTTATAGCTTAGTGGGAAACTTATGACTTATACATGTACTGTAACGCCCCAAAAATACCCTAGAATTTTTATAATAATTTTATTATATATTTAGGGTATGAATTGAGCCAAACTTGGGTTTTTCCGAGAAAAACCTATAAATTGTGAATCGAACTAATAGTATATATGATTGCATCGCGTTATATGCCAAAATAAGTAAACATCAAATTTAAATAAACCTAAGTAAAAGGGTAAATTTAAATTTTAAATGAGACCGCAGGGTCAAGAATAGAATAAGCCTAAATAAAAGGAATTAAACATAAATGAAATGAAATGATGACCAAAAAAGAGAAAACGAGAAATGAAATTTCAGGTGTAAGCCAAACATGACCTTACACTTAAATAGGGAAATAAGACCAAATGTGGCCTTAGAATGCCTATAGTTTTAAGTAAAAACCTGTGATTTCAGAGAGAGAGTGAGAGGTAAAGCTAGGGTTTTGAGTAATAGCTTTTAGATTTGGTAAAAATCCACTATTTGTTCGAGATCTTCAGCAATAAGAAAGGAGAAATCAGGCAAAGTTCCATGATTTAAGGTAAGAACCAAACCCTGTATTTCTTTAAATGACAAGCCGTTGGGAAAACCTCAATCCATCCACATAAAGCCGCCATGGCTCGGCTTTAAGATGATATTAGATGTTATTGGGAGTGTTTCCCATGATTTGGTTTTGATTTTGATAGATTTGAGAAAATCGCAAAAGAGCAACCGGTAGCCCGTCTCATCTGCTCTGCCACAACAGGGGGACCCACTCACAAGGTGGACCCTAAGTCGAGGTGGGATGCTTAGCCGTGGCGAGGCCGAGGGGCCAAAATGTCACTCCTCGGGTACGCCACGGCGTAGCAAAGCTACACCGCGGCGAAGGCCTGGCGCCGCGGCATACCTATCGCTCACGCAGGGCAAATTTTGGCCTTACCGAAGTCTAGTTTTTGTGAAGACTGAGATAGTATAGAACCCTAATAAATGATCACTTGGGGTTCGCACATAAGAATGAAACTAATGAAAACATCGCACGCAGCAAGTAATTTTTTCTAGTGTCTTAAACCAAAACGGTTAACAAAGATAAATTTGTCATTCATTAAAAATGTATAATAATTGTTTATTCACTAAGAGTGGTGTAATTGTTATTGACTAGGGACGGGTGAGGATTACCTAACCTAGGACGGATCTAAGGGAAGGAAATATATCGACAGCTTCGGGTTTGTTCACTACCCTCTATCCTTATTTCAAGTGTTTTGGTGAAAAGTACCAAATAACCAAATGATTATACGGAAATGAGTATATCTTGAAGTCGATATTACGAAAGTGCATATGGATTTGAAAATGATATCATGAAAATGTCTAACAATTAATTGCATGTGAGTGATTAAATGAGTTGCAAACGAATTGGTCAATTCTTGACATCTTGAATTGAATCGATATAACGAACGACTAACATGGCGGGATGCACCTATCGGCATCCTTCATGATGGTGTATGGCATTGTTAAAATGTCCCATTCATGATGCAATCTAATCGGGCATCCGTACACATGGAATTTTTAAGTGACTACATGGTGGGGCGTACCAATCGCATCCATCGCGATGGGAGACTCAAAATCTTCGTTAAATGTGTAAGCACATTACCGAATGATAAAAATGACAGGATTCACCGAACGGAATCCGTCATGAATGTGAATTGTATAGACAAAGTGAAATAACAAACTTGATGAGTGTAAATGAGATTTGTAAATTAAATACATCCTTGAGAGTAGTATATGTTCAATCTCAAGGATTTGGAATTTATAAATTGAAAAGTATGTGAAAATGCATATTTTGATATGATCAAATGATTTGTAAAGTGAAAGCATGTGAAAATGAATAAGTATCATGATATAAAAAGGCATGGTTTTATGATAAATGCATGTCATGTTAAACTGAAAATTGGAATATAACTATATAGAACCACTAAGCATGAAAATGCTTAGCGTGTAGTTTTTATCTATGCACAGGTTTCGAGTAAACAAGAAAGAAGGCAAGATCAAGAAGCGAGAGATGAGAGAGTTATGCGCATAAGTATATACTCTGGCCATATGCATTATCATTTCTTTTTGAACATGTGATATTTGGTAACAAAAGAGTTAAACTCGAACTATTGTTTTGTATGTCATTTCAGAAGGCATGATACGCTCATTTGTAAACGAATTGTATAAGAGTAACAAGCTATGGCTCACTATTTGAAATGCTTCCACGTAATTGAAAACCCTAAAACGAACTGACATAAATAAAATGTTTTGATAAGATAAATGAAAACGATCGGAGTAAACCGGCTCCTGGGCTAGATCCGCCTCGGTCGAGCTTCGATTCGGCCATGGCACTCCCTACAAAAAAAAACTAAATAAAAACAAAATAATTAAATACATCCCGGACCGGTTCTGATCCGCCTAATCGGCTCTGATCGAAGGGTGCTACATGTACACATGCATCGACATCACTATAGTAGACATATAACAAAGAATAAGACATACAAAGAGTAGATGATCGGAATTTTTCATTTAATTCATATAACAAACTTTATACACATACTGGCACTTATAGAAACTTATACTTGTTCAGATCTCCCCGGTAGGAGTTGGCAGAGCTTATACTGCACGGCTGCGTACCCGGTGAGGGTACATTCGTGAGCGTAACGATGTACATTACTTCACTCTTATTCGTTATTCGACTCTTATCTAATAAATCGTTTCGACTACCTGTATCAAGAGACAAGAAATGAGTAGACACATCACAATAACAATTCAAGGTACGCCATGCAAGATCGAGGTGTCAGAAAGCACAATGCAGGAGTGCCGAAGCCTTGACAAAGAGTGTCGTCGCACTAATCAGAGAGAACAGAAGTACTAAATGTGCTAAAGCACGGTCAGAGAGTGCCGTCGCACTAATTAGAGAGCAATCGAAGCAATTACACGCGGCCCGCCCACGACAGGTGTCAGGTCATTTAATAATCCTGGCCTTAGGTAGTCCTACACCATATGTGTCTCTCAGAACTTACTATCTTACTTCCATAGGCAATTAAGCTCTGGGTTAACATCAAATCTCGCCGAGGCTACGAGGTACTATTTAATTTTTCCTTTACCTTACAAACATGAATGGACCCTTTCATACACTTATAGTGGTCCTCATTACCCAATGTGGCTGTCCCCACAATGTAATAGCAAAAACATAGCAAAACATAGCAAAAACACATGTTTGTCCAAGCCTCCAAGCCTCCCTCTCGACCGTGCCGCGGTGGGATACGCGCCACGCCGCGTGGACTTTACGCCGCTCATGGATCCCCACGCCACGGCGCAGACTCGAAATCGCTTCTAGATTTGCCGATTTCGGGCCTTTTCCGTAAATCCAACCAAAACTCCAAAATTATCTAAAAGCATCACCGAAAAACTCCCAAATGGTTCATGTAAATAACCCAAACATAAACACAAGAGGGAAGTTAAGATAATTCCTAACACCCAAACAAGTATTCATACTCTTCAACGCTCAAACCCTAGCTTAAGGTGGAATTCATACACCTAGCAAAATGACCTACATGAATCCCCACAAATCCATAGAAACTCTCTACTCTGCTTATCTATACATACTCCTACAAGTTCCAACTCAACAACTTCAATAAACACGTGAAATGGTGGGTTAGAACTTCTCATAGCAAAACCCTAGACAAAGAACTAGACCAAGAATCCAAGAATCCATACAAAAGTTCACAAATCCATACAAACCCATAGTAATCCATACCTGAAATTCTCTTCTCCTTTTCCTTCTTCTTCTCTTTCTTCTCTCTCTTTCTCTTTCTTCTTCTTTCTCCTATCTTCACGGTGAGAAACCCTAGCACTCATTCTCAAATTGTGATTCGCTTCAAATCATAAGACCAAGTGGTCTTATCCCTATTTGATTTTAGCTTTTTCTTCTAATTGGCTTAGTCCTCAAATCCATTCAATTTGCACTACAATCTTATGCCATTTCTATAATAGCATATCACTTTCTTAAATTATGAATTTTATATCTCCTGCTTTTGACAAATTCCATTTTTGCTCCTTGCATTCAGACAAATTTCGAAGTTTCAAAATTTTTCTCACTTGAGCTAAAGGCTATAATTATAAATTTTAAATACCCTGAGACATACACCCGTACTATGCCTTGTAAAACGACTAGTGGTGTATTTTAGTGGTGTTACAAACAACAACGGAAATGTCTAAGGTGAAGTGCCTCATTTAATAAAACCCCTATTTAACACCTCAAATCGGGATTCGAGTTCCTACAACTTAGCAGGCGCCATTCAATGCAGAGTCATAGGAATAGGCGATGTGGCAACTGACCAGAAGTCTACATCCCTATACGGGGTTAATCCCAAAGAGTTCATCCGAAACGCCCTCATACTCACAAACCAACGCGAGGTAGACACTCCAACTCTTATCTCACCTCGTTCTCCGTGGTAAGGCTTGCAGCCAACTCCATCAACTGGCCCATGCCATCTAGAATCTATACGACTTAGGCATAACATCGTGCGATCCCTCCGAAACATAACACAAACATCATCTGAAGGCTGTGTAGCAAAGAACCCTCCTACAATCACAATCAATGATGACTCGATGTGTCGTCAACCAATCCATCCCAAGGATGACATCAAACTCTAACATGTCCATGACTCGAAGGTCCACAAGGAGCGTAATCCTCAGGACCCTCTAACTCACAACCCCGATACATATCCGATCAACACTCACCCTAAATCTGGGAGAATTCACATACAACGACTTTCCAAGGTTTCAAACCTTTTAAGCCCAAATCTTTCACACATGATGGGCAATGAATGAATGAGATGAAGATCCTATAACAATAGTACTCTTTCCCATGCGAAAGAGCAGAATGTACCCTAATAACCGACTGATATGCAACCTCGGCCTCCCCGAGGCCATGGTGCAGACATGCCCGGGTCCCAGTCCGGCTTAGGAGCCTTGGCCCGACCCAAGTCATGCCCGCCCGTCCGGGATTATCTCGCAAAGTAGTAAGCTGCCATGCAAAAGACTGGGACTACTACCGGCTCTCTACCCATGGTGGGGCAAGGAGGCTGCAAACTATGTCCTGTGAACTTCCTGCTGATGACCTGGATCTGTCCCATAACTCTTGGATACCGCTCCTCGAGGCAATCTGTCTCACATGTACCCAGGGTCAGGCAATGGAAACATGTTCCTTGCACTTGCTGGCTAGGTGCCCTGAAATGTCTCCCACGTTAGGATGATCGACCTTGGCCTTGGCTCCCGATAGTCATACTGCCTCGAAACCCCATGTAAGTAAAACCTATGTTTTCTCCGCGGGAAGCTAGAAGAAGAAGGTTGGCTCTCCCTCCTCTTATCTTTAACACCCGCATCCCGGATGTGCCATGCGTCATCCACTTCTCTCTCAATGGCCATAGTTGTCCTGACCATCGAGTTCAAGTCCTGCAGGAGAAGTCCCACAATTTTACCCCAGATGGACAATTTCAAACCATCCTCGAACTTTCTCACTCTCACCATATCCGGTAATACATAGTCATCAATAAACAGTTAATTTCGTGAACTACACGCATTCGAGCACTATCATCGCTCCTTGTTTCACCTTAAACTCCCAGCTTTTGCACAAGTCGAGCATATGTCGGGAAAAATCATTCCATGAAGAGCTCACGAAACTCTTCCCATGTCATTGCCTTCAAGTCCCTAGAGGCTCTGACCCAATCCCACCACACTTGGGATTCGCCCTTTGGTTGGAATGCGGTTAGCTTTATCTTAGTGGCATCGGAGGTGATCTCTATAGCTTCCATATTTTTCCGACTTAGTGGAACCAATGATCAGCTACCATTAGGTCCCCTCCTCCTCTAAAGGTTTGGAGTGATGGTGTGCTCTCAACCTTCAAGGTTACTTCGACCCTCCCTGCTCCCAGGCCAGACTAGCCTATGCAATGGTGGCCCATGCCAGATTCTGCCTGTGCAATAGTATAATGAGCACCAATAGCCTCTATGGTACTGGCTGGTTAAAGCGCCGGTGAGCTTGGTTGTTGTTCATTAGCCATCTACATATGTCGATAGCACAGTATTACATGGTATCCAAGAATGTACTAAAGTTTAACTCGATATTTCTTCGTCTACCTAGTAGTGCTTAGCAACCACTATTGGGACTTCAATATCCCGAACTATCCCTGTTGCTCTTTTTCCGAACCCCTAAGGTTATGTTTTCTAACCCTGTTCCTTCTTTATTTTATTTTTTTTATATAGGTTTTACCATGTATATACTCACATAGCACATAACATACAATCATGTAGCATATTAGGGGCCCAAAACATGAATGTAACATGAATGCAATGGTTCAGACTCCATGCCAATCAAGCCCTAGGTAAATCAGATACCTAAGCTCGAGATACCAAGATGACACCCTCAAAACCCGCCGAGGGTCCCGCTGACTACCCATCAATCGGCAAGAAAATGCTAGTGGATATCGTAACCCGATACCACACACCTCAGGTCCCATGTACTAGGATCCATAGTTTTACGAAATCACCAACTTCTAAGTCTTCGATTCTAGACGGTCGAGAACTTGCCTGTGGAAAGAAACCCAATCAAAAATAAAGAGCCTGGATGTCGCCGGCCATCGTCAATGTCGCGACATTACCGACTGACGTCAGCTACGACGCCTTCAACCTTGACTACTCTACTTGTCCAATGTCGAGACATCAGGCACTCTGCCTATCCAATGTCGCAACATCAGGCACTCTGCTCGTTCGATGTCGCGACATCAGGCACTTGGCCTATCTGATTTCATGACAATGTCGCGACATTAGGAACTCTGCCTATCCGATGTCGCGACATCAGTTACTCTACCTATTCGATGTCACGTCATCAGGCACTCTGCCCGTTCGATGTTGAGACATTAGGCACTCTGCCTGTCTCGATAAACGCAACATCACTCGTCACTGGTTGTCGTGGATAATGTCATGCAATGAATCTCACAATGGCTCCGCTTTCTTCTCTTTCGATCTGCACTCCCGTTTCTTGGCACTGGCTCACTAGAGTCCGACTTGCACGACGTGCACAAGAGCTCAGCCTCTAAGGCCCTCCAATATATTACATGCAACATAAGACTAAATTGAAAGTAATAGGAGTCTGGACATAACTCTTTTACATAAAAGCACTAGCCAAAGCTAGTATGCTCCAAAAATTTTACAAAATAATTCTAAAAAAGCCATAATTGGTTTTCTTCTGCCTTGTAGCCTATAATGAGCACCGGTCCACCTGTATCTCCTCGCACCCGAAATGTTTCCCCCATATAAGGTGAGCCACGCCTAATAGAGAATATTTCCCTATTAGCAGGCTACTTCCCACCTAAGTGCACATGCACAGTCATGTCCCACATAACATTTCGCATCAACATTTCAATGAAGAATATGGTAATCTCTAAATGGAATCCTAGATTTACAAGAAATGAGATGACACTCACCCATGCATCATGTGATCTAGCCCTACCGACTCCCATTATACTCGAAAGGCCAGACGGCCCGCCTCCCACTCAAACCCGACCAAGGCCGAACCTAATCCGGATACGGTCCTTTGTTTTACTTTAATCCAAATACAATTTTTCCAAACACATTTCAAATATATATATATATATATATATATATATATATATATATATATATGGAGAGAGGTATATATATATATATATATATATATATATATATACGTAAATACCACTTTAACATAAAGGTGGCCCATCATTTGATCACAAAACTTTTTTTTTCATTCGATGTGGCATTTCATACCCATTTGGTCCATTTCCCACCTTTATTGTGATGCCCCAAATCTGGGGGTCCCGTTGACAACCCGTCAACCTGGGGAATTCCTATGGTTTTTGGGTGACCCGATACCACACTGTTGTGTCTCATTTATCGAGATCCATATTTTCACAAAAATTGGGCAAAGTCTCCTTTGTTCAGGGAGCTCTACCCAACATACAACCTGTATAACAGAATAATCATAACCCATCCAAGGTCTCAATAGAAGTAGTATTGACCCCACAGGGTCCATCTGTCCATATCCCTAATATACATCCCTCTACAGGGACCCATTCATTTACATTTAATTCTAAAAAATGAAAATAAAACACTTAATTACAAATCGTAAGAGTCCAATCACATCCTCTTACCATAATTATACACCCGACTATTTAGACAATAGTCATAAAAGGAATTAGTTACAATTCTTTATACAACATACCTTGCTAAAGGAAATATTTGGCGCCATACATCGGTCTTCCTTCATAATTCACTCGCCTCGCTTCGAGCGCCCGTCCCCCGTACACCTCCTATACCCGAAAGGGGGTCCTACTTATTGGGTGAGCAATGCCCAAGAGAAAATTCTCCTACGCTGACCACCCCCACCCAAATGCACATGCAATGGTAACCATGAAAACGTCCAATCACATTCCATTTAAATAATGTAATCCAGAGAGATATTTCACACTATGCAGCGAGATGAGACTCTCACGCCTATAACCCGAGTCCCGATCGACCCTCACACCGCAATGCCAGTGTGAAAACCGGCCATTGGTGTTTCACCCAATGACTTAAACTATTGATAACCCTCCAATATTCTTCCACTGAATTTTTTTATCAAATCCCGCGGTGTTTCTATTTGGGTCATAATTTTCGGTCTCACAAGAGGGCTTCTGCACGCCTCTCCTGACACAGCTCATGAACTTCAACACTGATACATATGTTCGACTGGGCACACCAAGCCACCCTGGGAATCCACCCATCTTTGCTTCCACCCAAAACACACGTGATTTATTATTATTATTGTTTTACACAACCGTGAGTCTCGATTGACATTGTCCCATTTCTCGAGCTCACCACACATTCATCATGAACGGTGAATAATCCTCGGAACACCTCATGCACACACTCGACCGACACTTATTGTTATCACAGAAATGCATTTATGTCATTTCATGCTATGTCGTTATGCATAATATTTATAAATCTCGAATAATTATATTTACATATAATTTCCATTCATCACAATTTATACGTTAATGCAATCACACAAAACAAATATTAACACAGATTTTTACAGAATGTCAAACAACATATTATTTTATTCTTTCCAACAATACACACCAAATGGGCCCAAACTTAATTTCAGTTGATAAAATATAACCCTCTTAGTCCCTTCACTTAATCATGGAACCATTTTGTCTCCATCTGCCACCGAATTCATCGTGATAATTAAAACACACAACAAAAACTCAAGATGGTCAGCCTCAGATCAAACCAAAACCTCAACATGGGCCTGATCGCTCCGTAACCAGTCCTGTAATTTCTGAATATTCAGTCCCAAGATCTCTTGGGATTCAAATCACACCCACTCAATACACCTCCACATAAACCCATGCCACATATTGACTTTCTTAGTTAAAATATTTGAGATATGTAATTCCACTCAGTTCGACGAAACTCCAAGATTTTGGTACCCACACGTAGTTTGCGATGCGTGGATTAACTTTTCTTCTCGCTCAACTAAAACTCATTGCTCAATGTGATCTGAGAGAAGAAAACCTTTTCCCTTTTTCCTCTCTCCAGCCACCTTCCCATCCCGGCCTTCCTCCTCCTCTCCTTTTTCCTTTGACCTCCCTTTTCTTTTAACCTGTTTTTTTTACTGACATGGCTCATATTGCGCCCATAAGCCCATATCTCATTCCTGGCTCCATTTCTCATTCCCTAAACAATTTTATTTCTTTTCTGTCAAGTTATTTTAAATGAACCAGTCTAAACCTGACATTTCAGACTTCAGATTTTCAAAAATCTCATTGATTTGAGTTTACCAGTGATTTCATCACTGTAAATTATAAAAAATATTCCCAATTATCTTAATTCACGAACTTTTATATCACTGGATTCTGTGCAAGACGAATCCAACGACGCAAATCGTTTTCACATCCTCAAAGACTATAAATTTTTAGCTCTCCTTTGAACCATTTATATAATTTATTATTATTATTATCATTTTTCCATTTTGAAAATTTTTGAATTTTCCTGTGCTTTATATTTATACAATATTGTATTTATTTAGCTTTTGTTTCAATATAAAAAACATTACAAAAACAATCGTAGTTCACTTTTCGAATTATAGTTTTCAATACAAAAAAATAGTCAAATCAAATCATATACAAGACTCAGCTTATTTCAACTCGTGAGCTCGACGCTTAATTAATCGTCAAGGCTCTTTTCCTTTGTACATGTTCACCATATTCTGAGCGATGATAAAAAACAATCCCACAAGATTTCATGCCTAGTGGCCTCTACACGCCTTCTTCGCCTCTTTTGCGAATCATAATTTTATAAATCAATGTCTTCAGATAATTTTTCAATGACCACGCGGTACAATACATATATGTATATTTTCATTCAGATACACATTCAATTACAACACCATTGGTCATTTCACTCATGTACTTCATGTGTAATAAATCAATATAACACAACACAGATTTCACAATTTTATTTCATTTTTCCTTGCTTAATTTGATCTGATAACTTCGCGGCACAGATAATGAATCACCGTAATTTAGCCATGAGGTTTAAGTAGTCATATATAAAAGGTTTTATAACACAAGACGGTCCTTTACTGGGCTACTGAATGTTATATTAAAATCATTTCGTGAACACTACCGATACTGCTCACAACGCGATCGGAGCGACATACTCATTACGCTTACAGCATCGTCATTCAATTCCTTGGCCAGAGCAATTTTGTGGACCTCATCCCTTAACTCAATTTTCTAATACACATTCTATTAAGAGCGCTCAAATCAGTCCATAGCACTTACAATAGTGTATAGGCATTGTATCCATATACCGTTTCAATACACTGCCATTCTTCATGTGCAATTCATTTCACAATCAGTTTTATCAATTCCTTACATGAGCCCGTAAGTATGGATCTCTTCAATCTAATGAAATTGAATTTAGCATTACTGCTTCATACCGTAGCTGTCTTTAACTGACCTATATGCTCAGTGGGAAACTCTTTTTCTTGACATGGATAAATTCATGCAGAGCCAGGCTTCGACATTTCTTAATTGACACATGTTCCAATCAAAATTATTAATATATGCTTCTTCAAATATTTTGATCTTCGAGTTCTCTTCTCTTTCTATGCATTTGTAACTTGTTAGATGAATTGTGGTTTCTGTGTTTGAATTGAAACCATGCAAGAAAGCTTAGTATAATCTCATTGTGCTTCAGTCACAATCCAAATTCCACATGCTTTGATTGCCTTATGAGTCTAACAACTCCAATCTCCAGCTCAAGGCATGGTGTGCAACTATGAGATTGCCTTTTGTTTGATACTATGAGTAGTAATAATTTTCAGCTCACTAGAGTTGATGTTAGCTGTTTATTGGCTTCCAGGCTATTTCTTCCATCATTTTTATTTCTATTTAACCCTTCTACTTTCATTTTTATAATGTCTAAACCTCAATGATCAATTTGAATTTCAATGTCACTATGTATGTGCTCGTGTTTCAAATGGCAAAGCACATAGTTTAATAGAACTCCTTGGCCATTATCCCGGTTTAGGTACATGTTGATATGTTCATCACAACAAATTTTAAAATATGAATTGATGTTTGTTTCATTGAGTTGAACCCATTTCACATGAACTCTAAAAACATTATATAGTTGCTTACAACAAATGGGTATTCCAATCAAAGAGACCTATGTCCGCTTGAGTTTCATTAGCCATATTCAGATTACTCACTGAACATTAGTTTGAAAATAGATGCTCGTTATAACCTATCACACCTTGAAATGGCTTCCCAAAGATCTTTGTCTAATGTTACTACTTTCTTGAAAAGAGACATTATGGTGGTTCACTCAAAACACCCTAGAATTTTATAATAATTTTTATTATATATTCTGGGTACAAATTATCAAATCGAACTTGTGTTTTTCCTGAAAAATTGATGAACTGAATAAATTATGAATACTAAAATTTTAGTGAACTAAAATTGGATGAGAAACTAAGATACATGTAAATTGTCCAAATAAATAAAGAGTAAATTTGAAAAAGACTATGGGTCAAAGAAGAAATAATAGGAATTGGTTGTAAAATCTTGTGAAGAATGAGAGCCAAAATAGAAAAAAAAGGAAGTTGAAATCAAATAGTTAAGAGTTGAAAGACTTTAAAGGCAATTATTGAACTAATCAGTGTGGGCCATTTTTGACAATAAACAAGGCCTAAGAAAAACATAATTAAAGACAAAATTGTCCCCACGCAAAAAGAACAAACCGTAAAGAGAGGAAAGGAGAGCAAAAGAAGAGAAGAAAGAGGAAGAGTAAATGCAGTTGAGGATAAGATCAAGGTTTACAAATAAGGGAACTACTAACCTTGAGTATGGATCCCTGTCATTTAGAATAATGTTATTTATAGGTCTAAAACTCTGTGGTTTGTTTGATTTCATCCCCAACCAAAGATGCATTGGAATTAGGTTAACAAACTCTAAATGGCACAAGAGAAAAATAAGAACCTCCCCTTGAGGTCGACTACTTGGCTAATTGGTAAAGAAAAAGGGTCAAGAATTAAACCTTAAATAAATTGTGTATTTGTATGTGTATGCTAAGACCCATATTAGAATGGTTTTGAAGAAATTCATAATAGGTCTTTTGAAATAAGAGAAGGATTGAATGATAAATTGAGTAGAAAAGAGATCATAAGATGAATTTAGAAGTGGTCTTGAAGTATTTATGAGGTATAGAGTTGATCGAGTTGAAACATAAGTGGAAAAATGTGAGAAAACACATTATGGGCACTTTCTGAGAGTTCTACCGGTAGAGTTAGTCCCACCGGGGTAGGACTTTTGATTCGGCCATTGGCCAAGTCCTACCGGGTAGCTAAGTCCTACTGTAGGATCTATTCTGGTTTTCCTGTTCTGGAATTGTTTTCTATTTCTGGGCCATAATCCTCATTTCTATCCGATTTGAGTGATTCAAGTGGCTAAGTAAAATAGACTTCAAGGGAGAACCAAACTTAAAGAGAAGGAATCGTCAAATTTCTGATCCCAAGTGGATTCAAAATTCACCAAAATGGAGCCATGTAAAGAAAATTCCTGCATCAGCTTCGGGACATAGAGTAGTCCGGGTTGTTTCGACGTAATTTGAGTTTCTGTTCGAATTGGGTGATTCCAGTTGGAATAGAACCCTGTAGCACCTTAAATTTAAATGAGTACAAAGGCCTAGAGAGTCAAACATATGGATTTAAGACCCTGAAAATTAGGTAATACAAACTGTTCCCAGTTTAATCCGTAAATCGACTAGTTGGCATGAAATGCCATAACTTTAGTTTGATAATCCGATTGGAATGATTCCAATTCCTAAGTAAAGTAGACTCATAGAGGAATAAGAATGAGTCTAAGTCAAAGCGCACTATACTGAGCCGCGAGGCAAAGCGACTCGCTTAGTACGATTATTTTATAATCACCAAGAGTGAATGAATTGTATTTGACTAGGTGCGGGTGAAGACTACAACCTGGCCTAGGATTGACATCGAGAAAGAAACGGAATCGATAATTGGTCTGTTCTATACCCGTTCTCTATTCTAGTTTGTTCTATACCCGTTCTCTATTCTTTGTTTGTTCTATACCTGTTCTCTATTCTTTGTTTGTTCTATATCTGATCTTTATTCCAAGATACTCTATACTTGTTCCCGTTTCTCTATCGGTGAAATGTTCATATATATTGATTTGAATCATTGTTATTCGAACCGGCTTGTCAAATATATGGCTGTATGCGAGTATTTGAATCAGAAGTGAATTTAATGCATAAAAGTAAATTAATTTTGAAACGTGATATTGAATGACCAACATGACTTTGATTCCCACCAACCGACCGCAACCTTAATTGATAATGCGAAATCACATTGTTACTGAATGACGTATACACACAGATTCACCAACCGAATCGTCGTGAACGTTTAATTTCTATAGTCATATGTGAGATTTAGATGATTGAATGTGAAACCACACAATGAATGATAAAACAAAAAGATTCTAAACAACTTAACTGGCTGTGATATTAATTTAGTTGAAGGGAATCACAAACCGAACAACGAAACGATGGTATTGAAAAGTGTATTTATAAGGTCTTTACATTATACCCATATTGTATAAATGCATTATTTTTGATAAATGCATGATTATATGAACGAAAAACAACCATAACTATAGAACCACTAAGTAGAAAATGCTTAGTACATGTTTCACCATAGGTACCTAGGTGTGATAGACATCAAGTGCACTCCAAGATCGAGGAGCTCATGAGTCATAGAGAAGGAATTACTGAGTATGTTCATTATATGCATTACTCCATTTCTTTCAAACATTGACATTTTGTAAAACATTTTGAACTCCGATCCTTATTTTTAAGGGTATTTTTGTTAAACAACATTATGAATTGTTAATTTGTAGAATGTCTGCTGGCTTGCCTGAAATGAAAATGTATTTCCCAATAAATTACAAAATCTAAAATGAATAAGACAAGCCAAATGTTTTGATAAGATAATTGAAAATGCTCTGGGAGTAAACTCGGCTCCATTGATCCGCCAATCTGCCAAGCTCCGTGGACTGGTCGCACACTTTTGAAACTAAAATTTAACAAAAATGATAACCAAAGAGAGATTTGAATTAATGACTTTAAAAGAAATAAACAGCGCCAATTGGTTTCGTCGAACTCGCCAATCTTGCCCGCCGCTCTGGGTCGCTACACATTACTTCCATCCATATATACCACAAAGCATACCTTTAAGAACATGCTGGACAAGCTTTATGAGTTCTTTTCATCGTTATAAAGGATTCTGTCCAACTTCCGTCAGAGCCGAAAGTGCATTGATCCCGATCGCAGCTTGGATGTGAGCAATGGTACTACTCTTCCTATATTCTTTCTAGCCTGTTAATTTTTTGGACACTCTCAACCATGTTCCTTGTACTTATTAATCAAAGATTAGCATATAGGGTGATGAATTTTGGTTGAATTTCTTTGAAGTTTTGAACCATGAGGCTTTCTCATTTTTGATGATGTCGTTGAACTAGTGACTAGGGTGGTACTGTGCTTATTTTCTTGTTCTAATTGCTAGTTTCCATGTGCCCTAGGGTACACTGCGTCGGGCCGTGAGAGGACATTTTGAGCCCTGGAAGTGAAAGCTGGAATTAGGAATTAACTTTCTTAAAAGTATAATGGGATTCTATGTTTACAAGCAGACTATAAGAAATTAGTGAGATAGCCACAAATCTTTAGTAAGGGTCACAAAAATGGGGATGATATGCAGAGTGGTAATAACAGTTCTTCATGAAATTGGCCTCAGTTCATTTGACAATTTGATGCCTATTAAATCCATATTTTGAACACTTTTCCTCGTCTGGTTATTGTCTCATATATGTGGATCACAATTTTCTGTGCCAGCTGTTTGGTGCTTCACATGTTTCGTGAATGAAGAGAGAAATTAAAACAACAAGGGTGATGAAGAGCATTCGTGAACATAATCCTCTTTGTGTCTCACAAATGCTTTATACATAATTTTCTTTCACTATCAAGCCATTATTTAGTTACCAAACTTTTAACACTTTCTGGGGCTCTGGATAGGGGTATTGTTCATTCTGCTGATTATGAGAACAAGAGTAATTACTCTTTTTTCTAATACGCTAGAAATCTTAACAAAACCAACTTATTTAAAACTAAAGCTATTAACTAAAGAAACAAATAAAGAAATTAATGACTAGAAATGGCTCTGAATGAGTTATTTCCCACTTATACAAGTTCCCGTAGGTTTCAAACCCTTCATACATTTTCGATAACCTCTCTTCTTGGTTTTGCATCTTTTCATCTTTTCTTGTATTCAATGAACTCATGCAAGCTTGTTTCCTATACATGTATATGCAAATCGAATAATCTCATTATTAGGCCCATGTGTAACATCTATCTTATTGGTTTCTAATTTCTTTCCTTCTATCTCATAATTGATATTCAACTCAAGTTTTATACATAATGTCCTATGGTAATGAGACGCAAAGCGCAGTGATTCAAATGTAACTGCTTTTTCATTGCTCTTCCAAATTTCAACTAGCAAGGACTAATGTTTCTATTGGCAACTTTAATTGTCAAGGTTTTAGATTCTTAGTCGTGGCTTTATTGTTTGTAGAAAGTAGAATCTAATTCATAAAGATTTTTAACATACAACTAAACCTTTACATCCTTTATGTCTAATATGAAATTCTCGTTACTCCAAAAATGGATGTTCACATTCCCCGGATTTTGAAACCACAGTTGCTCAAAAGTTCATATGAAACCATACAGGCTAGGTGCATTTGTCCCTCCTAAGTCTATAAGTGCCTCAAAAGCCTCCTATTTCAATTTCCAAAGACTCTTCCATTCTCCTCATCTAACTCCTTGAACCAACTCATAAACTAGGTTGTTATTCCGGTCTCGAATACGCACTAACTCATAACTCATAAATTTTTTTCATGAGCGCATCCTATAGAAGTGACAAATGTGATAAACCCAAGTACACATGGAATATGCTAGCTTTCCAGAAGACTAAAATAATAAATAAGATAACAGTAGGGGAGGATAGTATGTGCCTGAGCCGCATGAAACGGTATGATTACTAGTAAGTTTTTAAGTTTAGGCTTTAAGTGATTGTATCATAATTTTGATAAACTAATAAAATCTAAGGTTCAAGATATCAAGCCGTTATTTTCCTCCACTTCCATTACCTAAGGGGGAGCAATTATGATTAGCTTTTCTGTGAGCAATTAAATTACAAACTAATTCTAACTCCAATTTCCCCTTTTTTTCTTTTTTTCTCAAGTACATAGGAATGTGATAAACCGAGTTCGTATAGTTGATATGTCAAAGAAGTTTCATTTCATTTGTTTGAAGTTTCCTTTATGTGATATATTATGCTTCAAAATAAACACTGTGATTTCATAGTCGACATGAACCATGGAGTCGATCGTTATGCAATCCTTCAAAATGGGGCGTGTTATAATCCCAACACTATGAAGAGTCACCTGATTATGTCATAATGCCTATTTCCCCAAGAAAGGACTACAAGGAGCTTTGGATTTGTCGAATCGCTACCCAAACCCGCAACTCAGAAGTTTCTACGAAAATTTTCTAATTTTTTTCATCTTCTAACCCTTTGGAATTCTCATTTTTCTTTCTTCTTGTTTTTGGTGATTTACCCGTAATAACCTTCATGGAGTTTCTCGTGATATTTCTCTAATTTCATCATTCCAACCCTATTGGTGTACTGATTTTTCTCATCTCTTTGTTTTTCGGGAGATTTACCGTTGTTTCTACCGTGTTTATCCAACAAGGTGTTTGTCTCTTTATTCCTCCTTTTAGTTTATTCTTACTTCAAAATGTATCATCTTTTTCCATGGTTTAGATCAAATCTCTCCTCAGTAGATCAAAACTATCACTAGGTCTATTCTTCTAAAGAGCATCATCTATAATAGACCATTTCAATTTTTCACCTTCTGCACTTTTTTGAGAATTTCATGGTCAGTTATGACTCGATGTCGGTCCCACTACAGTTAATCAAACTACAGACTCCAAATAAAAAGGTAATTTCATCTTTTATTAATATCACATTGATCATGAAAATTTTTATTGTCTTAGAAATTTCTTTCACCCATTGTTATTTATGCAAACTTTTCCTTTTATTTTTCTTCATTAATTTTTAGAAAGTAGTAGAAAATATTACTCTATTTTTAACATTTCCTTGTTCGATTTCAGACCTGCGCTTGGCAAAGAATGACACTTGATGAAGCCCTCCTCTAATCTTACTCATTACTTCACAGATGAAATGCTCAAGACATGTAAAAAGGAAAAGGTAAAGAAAGATGTGACATTAGACAATATTAAAAAAGAAGGCATTATCGTCTATCTCTTCTTGGCACAACATTTCTGCTTTCCAATCATATTTTTTCCATGTAATTGGATATCAGATATGGTCGCTTATGATTGAGACTCCCTTCCGTATCACAAAGGTTTCAAGATTACATTAAATAATTATTATCTGATTATCTCCTTACCATAGCATTTCACCAACCTAAACATACATTCTTCTTGTTACTTAAGAATTTGGTGTCTTGGTATCAATACCTCAGCTATGTTTGATAAATTAATTATAAACATTAAGTTTTTGAATACCACGTAATCCACAAACTCTGTTTGGGCCTCAACCACAATCCATGACTATAATCATCCCTATGGCCTGGTCAACCATAAACTGCACATAAACCATCCCATGGTCAGCCACTACAAACCGTGGCAATAAACTACCTTATGGCCGTGGTCAACCACAAACCGCGGCTAAAACTACCAGAGGCTGGTCAATCAAAATCATGCTATAACCATCCCTTTACGGGCCGGGTCAATCACAACCGTCTATGAACCCGCATCAGTATTCGGGTCAACCACAAACTGCATTATAAAATCATGCTAAATTATTAACACGGAAGAGACTCAGTAGCCATCGCTTATGAAGTAACCGTGATCTATAGGATTTCCACACCACCCATGGTCATGCCATGTCGCTGCTGTCTTCATCCGCAACCATTTTATAGTTACATTATATACCGCAACGGGGTCGATGGCCGCAGCCAAAGGCTTTTATAGCAGTGTCTCGTCTCGCCCATGTCCGAAATCCGAGCAGCGCCGTCGTCCGACCGAGGGCCCCCAAAGTCTGAGTCTCGCAACCCATCTCCGGGCTGTCACACGCTCCGCCGCAGAAGGCCAAAGGTCCTCAAAGGGGGCTCATCATTCCCATCATCAGCCCTGAACTACCCGCGAAGAGTGTTGGCCACCTTCTCCGAGGGCTGGAAGAATTGAAGAGGTGAAGGACTCAAATCGGGCGGAGATGGCGACTCTGCTTCTCAATGCCAACTGCGCCAGTGCTCACCATTCTATGATTCCCACCTCAAGAGGTCGAGCGTGCTGCCCGTTGATGAGGCTTTAGCTCTATCCCTCCAGGGGGTCGCCTCTGTAAGTTCCCATACCTGTCGTGGTCTCGATTTCATTCGAAGCCGAGTGTCATCTCGGTGTCGATATTGAATTTATGTTGATGTGGCATGTGGCTACTCAATTGAAGAGTTTGGCCAAAAAGGCCAAACTAAACGAAGGCCATGCCAAAGCCGCTGGTTTATAAGGCAGGTGGCTTCAAGTATATCCGAGCTTAGGATCGAGCTACTGGCCTGTGCAAATATGTGACCCTGAGGAGGCAATGAAGCTTAAATGCTACTGAAGCATACCATGTTGCACGTACGGCCGAGGTAGAGAAAATGAGGTCCGAAACACCAGAGCAAACAAGGCGAGCTTCGGAGCTCGGATGAATCAGCGTGCCATAAAATGACATAAAGCCAGGACTGGCCATACTACTCAAAGATGAGTCGATGGTTAGGATGAGCTTCTTACATCCTAGGGCGAGCTGCGGGAGTCTAAGGAAGAGCTACGTGAGGCCAAAGATGAACCGCGACAAGAAGGCGCATTAGACTCAGGGCCTCGCTCGTGATAACTCCGAGGTCGTAATCCTCGGGCCGAATCACGCCCGATCGAGGAGTGCCCCAGTCGCGGGGACCTCTCCACGCAAATAACCCCTGGTCGTCGTGAGGGACGGTTATGTGGACTATGACCGCGCACTGGGTCAAGTGGTTCACAGCCAGAAGGCTACTAACTGTCTATCCGTGTTTGGATTTCCAACTCGACCTCCCTACGACGAGGAGGCAAAGTCGTCTCTCTCCTACACTATCTCCTAGAGAACCTGATACTTCCTCGCGAGGCCCACCCCCTTCTTCACCTTTCATCTCATATGTATAATCTTCATGCATATGTAGCCTTTTTCTTAATGAATATTCTTTCTTTTTTTATTTCATCACTTTCGTCTTTACTTGTGCACTTCGCGCTGTTATTCATGATCCGAATCAATTTCTTGGTTGCATGACCTAAATTGAGCGTCTGAGTTGGATAGCTGATCTCTTCGAACTACCGAGGGCTGGATGCCTGGTACGATCCGACTTTAGGCCGTGACATTCAGAGTAGCCTAACTCACAAAGTGAGCTGGCCAGCTCCAGCGCCAGGTGGGCCTGGGCTGAATAAATTCGAGCCGATCTAACCCAGCCGCATACCCATGCCAGAAAACGAACCCACAAAGTAAGCCATCGGGCCCGGCGCCGAGGCCTCTAGGGTCGTAAGCCCATTTATCCGACTTTAGGCCGTGATGGCTCGTGCGCAGTAGCCGAATCCCCCGCAAACCGAGTCAGCTGGGCTCCAGCGCCAGGCTCGCGCTTAAAGCCCTGAGCCGATCCGACTCTGGGGCCGCATGGCCCGTGCGCAGTGGGGCCAACTCGCCAAATCGAAGCCGAGCCCGGCCGGCCCTGGACCAAAAGCCCGAGCCGATCTCGACTCTTAGCCGCATGGCCCAGGTGGACAAGAGCTGAACCCCCGCAAACCGAAAGCATCAGCCTGAGCTGGGGCCTCAGGATTAAACAGCCCAGCCGATCTCGACTCTTAGGCCGCATGGGTCGGCAGAGTACGAACTCGCAACCAGTTGCCGAGCCCAGCTCAGGGGTCGTAATACCAGCCATCTCGACTCTTTGTGCCATATGGCCTCGCGGCAGAGTAGTCGAACTCGTCAAACTGAGTTGTTGGGCTCCGAGCGCCGGCGGGCTCTCAGGATTTGAAGAGCTCTACAACCAACCGCTACGCGTTGCCGTCGAATTTCCAATTCTTAAAAAGATGTGAGTGCCTTTAATGTCGGTTCATGGAGAACGAAAACGACATACGTCTCAGTGCTTTTACTTTTCTATAAATGGCGGCTTCATTACAGGTAATTTAATACTTCCAAAAAGTGTAACCCAAATCACAGAATGAAGCGTCGAGCTTGATCGTCTTCACGAGATCCACTTATGATTTGGCCTGGCTTTCTTGTTGACCTCTCGCTTGTGGGAGTTGTGTTTTTCCCTAGTCTCCCCTTTATGGGAGTTATGTTATTCCCTAGCTTCTGCTAGGAAGGCGTCCGAGAGCGTGTGCATTTCTATGCCGCCTCATTTTCATTCTTCTTTCTTCCTCTCTTTCTTACCCTCTTCCTTCCTTCCTTCTTTCTCTTCCACATCTCTATTCTTCCTTTCTCCTTTCTCCTTCTTCGCATGCAAAACCTTCCATCCCTTTTTTCTTCTTTCTCCTCTCTTTCCACCTCTCCGCTTTTCTTTCTCTTTTCATCTCGCTTTCCTTCCTTCCTCTTAAGGCCTCTTTTTTTTTTTTTTTTCAGAAACTTTCATCGCACTCTCCTCAAGTGTACCTCGACACACTACCGATTGTAATTGAATGTACTTCATTGAATAAAGAGAGACTTTTCCTCTTTTGATCAAGAACTTTCACATTCTCGTTATATGTAACTTTTCTCCGAAAGCATTTTATGTCTCGAGCTGCTTTGAGTCGCTTCAATAATACAACCATTAAACGCCAACGGCCATCCTAAAATCGGAGCAATGCTTCCTAAGATTACAAACCGAGGTCTATTGATAAAAACGCTTAAGATGTTCTGCATTCCAAGCATGATGTAGAATATTTCCCTCCTCTGTCTGGAGCTTGTAATTGCCTGGTCTGATGACGCGGGATATGATGTAGGGGCCTTCCCATTGGGCCTGGGGCTTCCATGCGCCGGATTCTTCCTTGCCATGTGAGCTTCTTCAAGACTAGGCCACCGCATGTAGCTCTCGTGGGTTTGACTTTTGGTTATAATACTCGTCTTCCTTGGTAGTCTTCAAAGGCGCCCTTAGGACCTACTCACGCTTTCATCTAGTCCAAATTTAGGCTGAGAGCTCACATTGTGTTCCACTGTTGCCAATTCGATCCTGTGGACTTTAACCCGAACATCTCGACAGGCTATCGTCTGCAAGCAAGGCTAGTGAATGGGGTTTCCGGGTTACCGACTTGCGCATAGTCCCAGAGGCCCATAACACCTCGGGAGGTATTCTACCCATTTCGCCTTTAAGATCTTCCACCTGGGTCTTCAATGTCGCCTTAAGGGTTCGATGGTGACTTCGCCTCGCCATTGACCGCAGATGCGCCGGGACAAGCACAATTCTAACCCGGCCTCCCAAGACAAAAATCCCCAACCTGGGCTGTCAAACTGCTTCCATCGGCCCGACACCGCGTGGCTCGTGGGATACCAACCCCGTATAGCTGGTCGCCACACAAAAATCACAGATCTCGCTTCAGGATCGTGGCTGGGTTCGCCACCTCACTGTGAAGTAATCCACCGCTACATGATCAATTTTGCACGCCCTTCCCAAATGGGCAGAGGTCCTAGTATGTCCAAACCCCACTGTTGAAAAGGCTGGGACGGTGATCGGGAGTGCCGGCGGGTCTGGGAGGAGGCGAGAGATCTGCATGTCACAGATCTCAGATCTCTTGACTAGCTCACGCTGCCTCGAGTATTGTGGGCCGCAGTATCCCCTCGCTTTAAGATCTTCCTCGCCAATGCCCGAGCCCGATATGATTCCTCGCATATACCTTCATGTACTTCCTTAGCATTATTCGGGTTGTTCTTTCCCGCGATGCAATTTAAGGATTGGTGTGAAGAAACCTCGCCAGAAGGCTTCCATATGATTAGTGAATTCCTCATCGACTCGGCCCCAATTTTAGCCGGCTTCTCTTTCGGGTCACTTCCGGTAGATGTCCATCTATTATGTCTTCTTTTGGGGTCCATCCAACTCGGCTTGGACCCGATTAGGCAACTCCACGTCGCGCAGATCCATGTAAGGCTCCTCACAGATCTCGACAGGTGCCGATCCACCGAGGTCTTCCCGTGGAGGTCAAGCCGCTAGTTGTTGCCAAGGCATCTACGGAGTCTCCCGCTCCTGGGATATGTCTGACCTGGACCAACACGAACTTTTTCAGTAAATCCCTTACCTTTTTTAGGTATAGGATCATTCTTCCACTTTTGGCCTCGTAGGTATTTTCTATTTGTTTACTACCACTGGAGTCGTAGACCTCAAGCCGGGTCAATTTCCAAAGGAATGGGCGAGGTCGAGGCCTGCTATGACTCGCCATATTCGCCTCGTTTGTTGGAGGCTTGGAACAACTGAGCGCATACTGAAGTTCATTCCTTCTAGGGAGTCGATTGTAACGCTCCGCTTCTCGTATGCCATGCCCCGCCTGCGTAAAGTTTCATATGGGTAGGTCAATCGGTGCTCAGCCGCTTCACGTCACGAGGTGACTCATGACGAGTCATTAAGACCTGCCCTTTTATCGCAGCTTTCACTATATCTCCATGTCGAACGCCAAATTTCTCTCTATGGCCCACTTCACGCCCTTCCCGAGGTCTCTAGTTTGTGTAAGACTTGTTTAATTCTGATATTCATTGAACTTCTATGGTATGAGCTCAAAGTAAGGGCGAGCTGGAGTCATGGCATTAATGCCACAGATTAATTTCTCCATCCTCGGTATTCTCTCCGGGCCTCTCGTGAGCTCTACGCAGAGCAAACTGGCTCACTCGGCTTGGGTCTCACGAGGATTAACATTGGCTTGAGAACTCAATCATTAGCATAGATCAGATCTCCCACAGTGGATCTCAGAATGAGGTCAACATGTTTTCACGTCGAGAATGCTTCTTCTCGCACTGCATCCCATTGAAAGGCCTTTCTTCATAAAACTTGGAAGAAAGGCTAAGATTTATCACTTGCCTGATACGAATCTATTTGAATAATAATCCTCCACTGGCGATCGGACTTCCTTTATACCCGATGGCGATGGCATGTCAAGCACAGCCTTGATTTTTTCAGGATTTGCCTCAATTCCTCGGTGGTTGACTATGAAACCCAGGAATCTTCCGACTGATACTCCAAAGGCGCACTTGGCTGGATTCAGCTTCATGTTGTACTCTCTCAGGATCTGGAACGCCTCAGACAGATGAGTTATGTGGAGGTTAGCAGTGGTGGATTTTACCAGCATGTCATCTATGTACACCTCCATGGTTGTTCCATCTCGCTTGAACATCCCGCTCACCAACCCCACAGGTAGCTCCGCTCTGAGCCCAAATGGCATCACACGATATCAATAAGTCCCCCACGTGATAAACAGGTCTTTTTCTACCGTCTGGTCCATGGCCGGACTGGTTGCAGCTTCGAGAAGGCATCCATAAAACCGAGGAGTTCGGGCGGTCGGGCAGCGCATCCAATGGCGCGAGGTCGATTCGCGCAAAGGGAAACCGTCAGTACGCTTGCCGACGCTGAAGTCGGCGCAGTCGCCACTTGCCATTCGCTACAAGTACGCACGTCACAACCATTCAAGATATTCCACTTCTAATTCGCCCTACTGAGGAGTTTGCTCACCTCCTCGTTGACGCTTGCCTTTCCTCGTGCTAAGCCTCCTTTGTTTGACTGTTTCAAGGATGTAATACGCTCACCTCTATGTGTGATTATCAGGGGTCAATTCCTCCCATGTCCGCTCTCGCTTCCACGCCAAGACGCCTTTGCCTGCCTCAAAAAAGATAGGCTTCGAGGTCTTCCGCTAGCCTCGAGTCGATGTAGCAAGGGGGTGGCCCAAGGTTGTCATCCAACAAAGACAGTTCCACTCTTCTAAGGGCTCAGCCGGGTGAGTACCTCGTCGCATCTCGAGCTCATCCGTATATGTTATCGACGTTGTTTCATGGATGTCAGTAGCATTCCCCTGCCACACGTCAGAGTCCTCGACCATTCCTACTCCGCCACGAGGGAACTTAATCATCATGTGGTAAGCGAGGAATGGCTTTTATTGCATTAGGAGAGGGTCTGCCTAACAACATATTATAAGCAGACGCCATGTCACAACGAGGAATCTCGCTGCTCGGGTAATGGGGATGTCCTAAGGTGAGCACCAGTCAGACAGACTAAGGGTGGTACTCTTTCCCCGCAGAATCCTCACAAACTCCAGGCCGATCGTTCCAGCCGCTCCTTTCATGTCCATTCATCAAGGTCGACGCTAAGATGATGTCACCTCAACTCCCGCTGTCACCAGACCCGATGAACTGCTTTGCTGGGCTACAATCGTCGAATTACCAAGGGGTCTGCCGGGGGGGTACTGCATCCCCTCCTCCCGCATCCGAGCCGAGAACGCTATGGTCGTGTCGACGAGGCGCCTTGACACCGTCAGATCACCATCTCGCGACCGATGGTTGCGCTGCAGACAGCCTTCCGAGCCGAGCCGATTCCCTCCCGAGATCATGCCATGGGATTTCCTCAGAGGCCGTTGATGCTAGTTGTCGCTTGCCGAGGTGGTGGCGGTGGCGTGGGTCACGAGCCCGAGCCTGGCCCAAGGCTTGATTCTCGGTGGGCCGATTTTCGTGGGCTATGAAGCGCTGAGATACCTTACACCGTATTAAGTCACTCTATTTCCTTCTCGAGTCAGAGTGCATCATCCGCGGCGATGCCCATAGTCCCTATGGAACTCATAATACCCGGGTGTTGTCTCTTGTGGAGGGTCTCGACTTCACTAGCCGCCACCTCAGAACTGCTTCGCTTCGCACCTCGCAGACCCGTGACACCGAGGTCGTTAAAAGGGTAACCGAGGTGAATAACGCTTGTCGCTCTCTGGACCAGGTGGGCCTGCACGATCTCCGAGGTTTCCCAGACCGCTTCTCCATCTTCTTCGAGACCTCTCCCGCCGTTTTGTCTTTGGGACTCCGCTCCTCGCTTGCTCCCGTCCTGCTGTTTCTTGCGGGGGCGAGGAGCCCTCTCTCGATATGAGAGCTTCTTCGCTATCGATGTACTTCTCCGCTTGCAAGAATTCCCCACCATGCTTGTTTGAGATTTTTAGAGATGGAAACATCAAGTCTTTCGACTGTACCCCTAATCCAGCAATGAATGCGGTGATCGCTAACTTTTCATCAAGTATATCTACCGTGAGACTCTACGCCAACTCCTTGACATAGGACCTCAAGCTCTCCTGCGAGCTCTGCTTGATGGTCAATAGATGGTAGCTTGTCTTTCTATACGCCCTGGCTCCAATGAAGTGAGAGACGAACACAATGGATAGCCTCAATCGAGACTGATAAAGGTGAGCCTATCGAACTAGGCCAAAGCCGGGCCTTTAATGTGATAGCGAAAGCTCGCATCGCACAGGTCTTCGATACCCATGCAATTCCATTTGGTTTGTAAGGCCGAGATGATCAACCTGGGATCTCCGATACCATCGAATGCTTCCCACTTCTGTGGCATCCTCAATTTTGTCGAAGAGAAGGGAGCACTGACCGCGAAGTGGTGACTCACCAAGTACCAAGGTGTCCATGTTGTCGAGCGCTGTCTCTCTACCACTCCTCCTCTCACTCGCCGAGCTCTCGCCGGAGGCCTCTCGAACCTCCGTCCCATGATCGCTTCCTCCCGCCTCCTCAACAGGTGAAGTGAAGTTCTTCGTCTCAGAGATGTCCTCCGAGTGTTGCCATTGCCCTCCCTCTCCTGGGCCACCAGGGGTCTCGTGCCCCCGGCTCTACTGACTTCTCGTCTGTCAAAGACCTCTGGGAATGTCGAGATCAGAGCCATTTCCTTCACAGGAGGAAAGTTATGACCTTCCCAAGGCCATCGTGGCACCTCCCGGGCGCTGCAGATCCGCCCGTGAGCCGTCGAACTCTCTTATCAAGCGCCGTCGTGAGGCGAGAGCCCCACCTCGCCTGCGGCCGTCGTGTCACTTCTAACGTACGGAGGCCTACCGCCTACGCACCGTCGTCTCCGCATCTCGAGGGATCGGGCGCCGCTTCCCGCTTATGTTCCTGGCCGATACCATCAAGAATCGAGCATCAATTTTATTTGTAAAGGAACCGCCGCTCCCATAGACGCGCTAACTAATGATGCCTTTTTCAACCGACCGGGCCGGAGCGTATCGGGTCGCAGCTCCACCTCAAGACCGCCATTTCGGCCGATCCGTTGTGCCCGGATCGCCAAACAGATAGATCGTCGCTGGATCGGGTCTCGTGTGCCCGGAGTGTGGCTCTTCTATGCAAAAAGAAACAAGAAGGAAGAAGGGCCATGGCTTCGCCAGGCCGCTCCAATGTTTGCCGGGCTTCGCCGAGAGAAAAAGATTTGGGTCGCTAGACGGCGAACAGTTTTGCATACCTTTCTCCGATGGGGTGGCCTGGTATTTATAGTATGAGTTTTCCCAGTTGGATGGTGATTAGGATTCTTTCCCCTTAGACGAGATATTTCCTACCTTTATCTGGTATCGGATTTGATATGGGATATTGAAAGAGCAGTTTATTTAGAATTATCTTCCTTCCACATCAGCGTGGATCCTGGCTTGGATCTCGTGATGAGTCACAGACGGAATTATCCTCATTTTCCTCACAAGATAAGATGTAACGACTAGAGGATAATAGGTTATCAGATTATTCTATTTCCTTTATCGATGGGATTTAGTTTGATTCATGTATGTATTTTCTTCAATTACTCGATACCCGCCGGTTTGAGCTTAACCGGGCCTCTCATTTTGGCCGGCGCCGTGAGGCTCCTAATATGCTTCAAATGGCATTTTCCTGTTTAGCTGAGTAAGCCCATAAGCCCATTCAAACCCTATCACATATAAAATGTAAATAATACAAAAACAACAGCTTGAGCTACATACTATAGATAACATTTTAAGGTTCGGAGCTTTTTTTTTCTTGAAAGAAATAGCATCTTTAAAAATTTGTACACATCTAGATTTCTTTTTGATAACCTAACTATCCGACTAACTTGCACGCATCTCAACTAATTCCACAGGATCCTAAAGCTAATAACCGAGTAAATCTCTAATAACCTTAAGGAGACACGAACCAATGATCATTAGGTAACCCCACCCCAATACATTATAGAAAATAAGATACCCTCCGGATGGCCACGTCTAGACTTCTATCATTGAGTAAATTCAATGTATAAGTAAATGATGAAGACTTAAATGAATTTCTTACAAATTCTTCATGTATTGGAATAGGATTGCTCATTTTTTGACCAACCACTCATGCATGGAATAAACACTTAAAGAAATTTTTTGTTGTTCATTTTTATTTTCTTCTTTGACAAGAATGAATTTGGTGATTTTATTTCTTGTATCTTGGATGCATGTAAGAATCTAATATTGGGATGATTATTTATTATCATTTCAAATGTTAAGTAACAACAAAAATGAGAATGCAATATATATATAATTGGTAATTATATTTATAATATAGTTTTAAATTATATTTTATTTTTATTTTTTAAAAAGCTTCACACTATATATAATTTAAAATGATTTTCTATGAAAATCAGCAATCAAATGGAGAAGCAATTTCAGAGAAATGATAATTGTTCCCTCAAATGTCAAAACTATACTAGAATCAAAGCTCCATGTAGGAAGCTTCGGCTCGATTTCGACATTCATTTTGAACCATAAATGACATGTTTTAAAAGCGCCAACAATCTAAGCATCCTTAATGTTAATTTTTGTAGTGGTGACTTTAATTCTCATATTCAAAAGAAGTAAGATTTCTTAAATTTAACTCTTCCATATAATACAATACATAAACATACTGTTGGAGATATTTCTGATTATAATCTTAGGTAACAATAAATTGCAAGTTTCCAGCAGCAAAATCTGATGTCATAGCCGATGTTGCACAAGTTAGTGCATCATGTTGTGTGACACAACTTACCATATTAAGCAAAATCCGAATTTGGAGCCAATATTCTAAAAATTAAGAATCAATGTTTTGTTTGATGAACAATGAGGGTTAGAGGAGAATATTGGGCAATATTGCTGTAAAATTCGAAAAAATTCAATTTTTTTGAAAAAAGGTAAAACGGTAATTTCGGTTGAAAACCTGGAATTTTTCTAGATCTCGGATGACAAAACGGACTTCACCATTGGAATTGTCTCGCGAAATCTAGTTACCTAGTCGAATTTCGTTGGAATCCGAGATAGTATGAATTTCACGCTTTTCGAGGCACCGGGTGTAGCAAGTGACATATGGCACTTGGTTGAATGCTCATTTAGAGCCATGTGTCAAATTGAGAGAAAAAGTCAAAAGAAAGGGGGAAGTCTAATGGGTGGCTATGGGTAAATGTGTCATAACCTTAGAGAAAGGAAATCCAAGTCTTTGGATAAGGGGATAAGGTGAGAGAAATGAGACCCAATGAGGAAGAGACATGTGTAAAGGAGGAGACTTCTCACTTGAATTATGTTGGATCAAATTCAGTGGAGAGAGGAAAAATGGGGGAAAGAAAAAAAAAAAAAAAAAAAAAAAAAAAAAAGGTGAGGCTCCACCTTCTCTCTAGGATTCACGAAGATCGGGCCGTCGGTTTTTGTTAGAGCAAGAGGCAAAGTTCAACCATGTGATGAGAGCTTGGCGTAGGTACAAGAATCTAAGGTGTTCGCCAAACTCCAAGAGGTAGGGGTTTCTATCCTACCTTGGTTACTTTTGGTCTAAGAGTCATTTAATGGCATTGTTTTCTTTAAGGTTTGTAGTGGATTTGTCTTGTTCGAGTCCCAAATTTTGGGGCCAGATCTTGGAATTTTAAGCTGTTTTGAGCGATCAGAGACTAATTTTCGATCCATGTGTGCTGTTTTTTTTTTTTTTTTTATGTGTTATTGCTAAAAAAATGAATAACATGTTAGTTGTGTGAAAATCTTGTTAATATATGCTTATTGATGTGAAATATATGTAGAAAATATAAATTATCCATGATTTGCTAATGTTGCATGTAGAACTTATCATGCATATAACATGAATTGGCATGAAATGGCATTCCGCATTTCATATGCACGGGGACATCGCGTGAAATGAGTGTGAGTGCATGACATGGTTTTTGACGAAATTATATCTGATGTCACAATTGATGTGGCACAAGTTGGTGCATCATGCTATGTGACACAACTTACCATATTCAGCCAAATCTGATTTTTGAGCCAATATTCTGCAAATTAAGAATCAATATTCAGTGTGATGAACAAGGAGGGTTAGAGGAGAATATTGAGTAATATTGCACGAATGAAATTAGAGAGATCAAATATTATTTTGTGAGATTTATAAGGAAGGAAGATATTCTACTTTGATAAGTATGGAAGGAAATCATAATATTTCAGTTGTCTTGTTGAGGCAGTTTAGGAAACATAGAGATAATGAATATTGAGAAGATCTCCAAGGGGCTGCTTAAAAAGGTATAGAGATGTTTCTCTATGTATTGAATTGAGCACACACGAAGAAGATTTATGGAGGAGCTATTCATGGGTGAAGTAGCTACTGCAAGCCTTGATGATGAGTAGTGTTGATACTCTTTGTTGAGAAGGAGTGTGTGGGCACGTAAGAGTCTAAATGTCGTTGTATGGGGGAATAAGGGAAGCTTATTTTCATGTTTCACTATGAGAGAGTTAGGAGAAGATGATTGTAAGAAAGGGGGAGTCTTGTCTCACATAAGACCAACTTGTAACCTAATTGATATATAGTGGAATTCCTAGCATCTGGACTCAACCCCACAAATGTAGGCATTTGTCGAACCGCATAACCAATCTTTTTGCCTCTTTATGTGTGTGTTGATTTATGCGTGTGATTTTATTTCTGTTCAAATTACATTGTCCTAGAAAATGACTCAATGGTGCACTGTCTAAGACAGTGTCGCAACAGTTGATGCAACAACTGATGAATTATTGTCAAAACAAACATTTCTTATTTTTCAATTGGTATCAAAGCGGGTCACTCTAAGTTATTGAGTGAGATCCATGGGTTATCTAATTGTTTGTCTTAGAGTGTTGTAGGGTGGTTAAGAATCCGAACATATGAATGAAAAGTACCTTCTCTCAATACATAAATATGATTTCTGCCCCTAACCTCTTCTATGCTTCTCATAAAATAAGCATAAATCAAGTAGCTAATTTTGATGCAAAGAACATATACCTAAGGATCGAGTGCATGAAATGTGAAGGGTATGGATATATTCAAGCTGAATGTGCTAACACATGGAGTGGTGATGAGTCTGAAGCATGCAATGAGGGAGAGGACTTATGTAATGAATCGGTGTACTTAGGTCGGTCTTTCCTAGCGAACGATTAACCGACGATTCGGCGATTCTGCTGTCAGGTCCACTGGTAGATGCATCGACCTGAGTCACGCCTCGATGACTACCGCATGCATCGAGATCTTGAGACAACTAATATGGAAAGTGGTGATGATGAAGAAATCTAAGGCGGAGGAATGAAGTGCAGCCACAAACTTATGATGGCGTGGAGGATGTCGTGAAAACAAGGGTTGCTTTCGAACAAATTGTAATTAAGTAGAAAATAATGAATGATCAACCAAGTGAATAGTCTCAAATCCGGAATTAGAGCTGGGAAACGGGTTAGCTCTATACATTTTGGCTCAACCCACTCAGACCGTATGCCAAATGGATCGGGCCACTTCGGCCCATTTTTATTTGGACCACCTATTAGCAAGCCTAACCAATGCAATTTGAAGAAGAGTTACAGAAAATATAGATTTTATTGTTTCATTTCCGAAAATGATAAGCACCTTGTAATTATAGTGCTTCTCTTTAATTATTACGAAAATGAAAAAAAAAAAAAAAAGGACTATTTGGCATGGATAACTAGGTGCTTTTTTTTTTTGGTTTTCTTAGCAACCAAACATATGAACCCTCTAAAGTAGAAACACCATAAAGGTTTTCATTCTTTCTTTTTAGACACAACAATAATACTACTTCATTCAGAAGGCTCAAATTAAAGATGAGTCAAGATTTGAAAATTCGGAATCTGAATCAAAACGAGGTGAAAAGTAATTTTAAACGATCGTATTCTAATTTTCAAAACCATAACTACATATGAACAACATAGTTATCAATTTTTAGCAAAATTCCATGTGGTTGCTAAGAAAAAGCAAACATAAAAGTTTAAAGAATTTCGAATACGCCTCAATTTTCTAAGCGACCAAACAGATTATACCTTAGAACTACAAGGAAGAATACTGGGAAGCTTATCCAGATGAGAGTTGATTCTCTTTCTTCTTCGTTTCTCAGCTTCCTTGTGATTTATGGGCGAAACCGAGCGAAGATTGTGACATGTCAGAAGAGCCACAAAAGCGGAATCGTCGGGAAGTCACGATCCGGCGTCACTGGAGTGGATTGGCTAGAAGCGAAGCGAAACTGCGAACCTTTTGGCGAACATGAAAGTTGGGCGTGAAGGGGATTAGCCAATTATGGTTAACAAAATTCATATTTATATTTTAATTATATGTAAAAAAAGTGGAGACCAAACGGGCCCGGCGACCCCGAACCCACCTAAGCGGGTGGGTTTTATTAAGTGAGGCAACGGCGGTTCCTATTCGGACCTTCATTTTCTTAGCCCAGCCCTACAAATTTTCAGGCCAGCCCACTCTAACCCATCGGACTCGACCCATATTCCCAACTCTATCCGGAATGGAAGACACTCATAATGAATTGGAGCATTTTAAGAAAATTGTGTAGCTGTTGAAATCTGGTATCACAACCTTAGACCGAATTCTAGTGATGGGGAGAATAAAAAAAGACCACGAAGGTCTAGGCTTCAAGGAAGAAATGTCAGAACTAAAGATTCTACCCTCACAAATGTTGTTACTACAGGCAGAAATTACTATCACAAAGGTGGTTGAAAGAATCATTCATCAAGAAGACAAAGACTCATATGTTACTATTGCAAGAAGCTAGGACATATCTGGAGGGAATGTTCTCACTTCTTGATGCATCAGAATGTGATACAACAACAACAACACCTTATTAGGTGGTAAAAAGATATGGAAGGTGATTGGTGGCTTGCACATCTCTCAAGGTGAATGTTGAGCAAAAATGGTACTTTGATAGTGGAAGCTTTAGGCACATGACAGATAATAAAGAATTTCTAACCAAACTACAACCTAGAGTCTGTGACATTCGGTGATGGTGCTAATTGTATTGTGATTGCCAATGGCCTCTTGAAAGTTCCAAGTATGCCTAAATTGGAAAATGTTCTTCTTATGAATGAGTTAAAGGTAAATCTCATCGACATTAGTCGATTGTGTGATCAAAATTTATTTGTCCAATTTACTAAAGAAAAATGCTTAATCACTGACAGAACAAATGCATGTGTTATGCAAGGAAAAAGATCATCAAACAATTGCTATTTATTGACTCGTTTAGGAACTTGTTGCACTACCTTGTTAAACAAGTCAAATATCTAGCATAAAAGACTTGGCCACATTAGTCACAAGAGCCTTAATTGAAACTATTACTTGATCGATGCTGATAAGAATTCCAAAAGATGGAGATTATTGAAAATTAATGATTGTATGTCAAATTGGAAACAGATTAAGATATTGAATTTAACATCTTCTACCATAGGGTCCTAGAACTCCTTCACGCTGGACCCTAATGGGACTAATTGAGATTGAAAACATTTATGGGGAAAAGGCCTTGTGTTGATGACTACTCAAGATTCTCATTGTTAAGCGTTCTTAGAGAGAAATCTGACACATTTAATGCATTTAAGATATTGTTTCTAAAGTTGATGCGTGAAAAGAACAAACAACTCAAGAAGGCTATAAGGATAAGGAGTGATCATGGGAAGGATCTTGAAAACTCTCACTTCACTAAGTTATGCAATAAACATGGGATAGACCATGAATTCTCTTCTCCTAAGATACCTCAACATAATGGGGTAGAAGAAGGGAAAAACAGAGCACTACAAGAAATGGCTCGGATTATTCTCAAATCAAAAAATGTTCTAATAAAGTTTTGGGTCGAAGCCTTGAACACAACATGTTATACTTTGAACATACCTTCGCCTAGGAACAACTATGACACCTTATGAAATTTGGAGATGTAAGAAACCCAACCTAAAGTACTTTCATGAGTTTGGTGGTACCTATTTTATCCTCAATGACAGGAAGCAAAGAAGTAAATTCGATGCCAAAAGAGATGAAACCGTAGTTCTAGGATATTCCCGAAAGCGATCAGAACTATAGAGTAAAAGGATGGCAATACGATCATGGAATGTCACATTCTTGTGGTGGTTTATCTTCTTACATTCTCTGATTTTATTTTAAATGATTAATATATATATATATATATATATATATATATATATATATATCTCCACTATATATATATATATATATATATATATGTAGTGGACCTCAGTCTTGACAGTGTTGCATCATTTGATGCAACAACTGATAGAACATTGCTAGAACAAACAGTCATGGAATTCGTTAATGTGGCGGTTAATGATTAGAGATCAAAATCTACTCCAACAAGGTTAGGCGATTTAGTTGTTGAATTCCTCATACTCAACTGATACAATAAATACATTAACAATGTCGTAGAAGATAATGCATCACCTAGAAGCAGTACTAGCCTTGTCGCAGAAGGTGGCCAACCATCTGGTGACTCATCCCTCCAACAGAGAGATCTTGAGACTGATCTGACCATTGAAATCTTAGTTTGTGAGCCTTCCAAACAAGTTCAGAAGAATCAATTAACCTTTGACATTATTGGAGATCCTAAAGCTAGTGTTTAGACACGAGGGAATTCCAAAGTCAACTATAGAGAAATGATTGGGCACATATGCTACACCTCAAAAACAGAGCCAAAGAATGTCTATTGGTTGACTGTTATGCAGGAAGAGTACGGGCAATTCACAAGGAATGAAGTTTGAGACTTGGTACCTAGACCTAAATATGCAAATGTCAGCAAAACCATAGAATCTGAACTATGGTACACTCAGGACCTTACTGTTAGCTAAAGGGTTCTTATGATGTAGAAGTAGAGTACATAGTCGCTAATAGCAGCTATTCCCGGCTCATTTGGATTAAAAAAAAAAAGTTGAAAGATTATGGTGTCTCATAAGATGGTTCATCATCTGGCATGACACTATACTGTAAGAACATCAATGCATTTAATTTCTTCAAAAACTAAATTTAGTATTCACAATCCAAGCATATTAGACATCACTTTATCATAAGCTTAGTTGAAGATAGTGTGATAGAGATCATGCATATTCCCATTGAAAGAAAAATAGGTGATATCTTCACTCAACATCTTGATACATCTCGTTTTGAAGCACTCATATCCTCTCTTAGACTGTGTGTTTCTTTCACTGTTTAAGCAAGTCCATGGCCAAGGGGGAGAAAAAGTGGGCCATGTTTAGTAAAAATGGGCCTTGATAGCTGAACTAATTGAGAAATGCTTCACAAGGTGTTCCACCATCTACTAGACCAAGGTCTATCTTTGTTCCTTATGCAGCTGCTCCTCAACCCACTACCAATGGTAATACCGAACCAGTACATCTCTCTTATTAGGATGAGTAGGTATGATTTTTTATTCCTTCTATGGCAAAAAGAAGGGGGAGATATGGCGAAGCCTATTTCTTTATGATTTTTTTCGCTTGATGGATATTTAATTTTTGGACTAATGACATGGTATGACATCATGGGTTGCATATTCTGTGGTTGATACAACATGTCGGTACTTGTCTCTTCAATGTCTCTTTAAATCTCGATTTGCATGTCTTGATAGTGTCTCCAAAACATGCTTCTCCTATATTATTTATTTTTTCCAAGGAAATGCCAAAGGGGAAGATTATTGGAGATATTTTGTCATAATCTTAGGCAAAAATAAATCGCATGTTTCCAACAGCAGAACCTAATGTCACATCTAATGTCGCATAAGTTGGTGCATCATGCTGTGTGATATAACTTGCCATAATCAGTGTGATGAACAAGAGTCAATATTCTACAAATCAAGAGTCAATATTTTGTGTGATGAACAATGAAGGTTAGAGGAGAATATTAGGCAATATTGCACTAATCAAATCAAGGAGATCATATATTATTTTGTGAGATTTCCAAGGGAGGAAGATATTCAACTATGATAAGTACGGGAGGAAATCATAATATTCCAGTTGTCTTGTTGAGACAGTTAGGAAACATGGTGATTCTAAATAGAAGAAGATCTCCAAGGGGCTGCTTAAAAAGGTGTAAAGACTTTTCTCTATGTATTGAATTGAACACACACGAAGGAGATTTTTAGAGGAGCTTTTCATGAGTAAAGTAGTTGTAGCAGGTATTGCTTTAAGCCTTGATGATGAGCAGTGTTGATACTCTTTGTTGAGAAGGATTAGCATTGGTAGTGTGCAGGAGTCGGATGGCCATTATATGGGAGTCAGTAGCGGCTTGGCTCCATGTGTGTTTCTTCATCTGAGAGAGTTGGGAGAAGACAACTGTGAGAAAGGGGGAGCCTTGTGATAGGCGTATTTTGTGATGTGTATATAAAATTATGCAGAAAAATATAAAAAGAGCGCCTATTCCGCGCAAGTATACGCTTGTCAAGTAATAAAGTGTACCTAAAATGCGGATATCGATCACGGGGAAAATGGAGATGCTAAGTACCAAAATTATAATCTACTTCTCCTAATATCCAAACTAACAATTGTGATAGTAAAACAAAATTTAAAAACTAAACTAATTAAATTTCTAAATCCTAACTAATGAAGTTTTGCAACTAAGGGATACGAGATGATAAATTCCTAGGGTACTTAGTGCGGTCAGAACAATCCTCTTAGATACAGAAATCAAAATTCTACTCTATTGTTTCATGAAAATGCTTTCCAAGGCAACTCTTGTCTAATTTAATTATAAGCCTCTCTCGAGGTCGAATAACCTACCAACTAACACTAGGTCTTTTGCTTCTCAGCTCAACCCCAAGCATTAGAGATGCTTTAAGATCAAAGTCTCTGCGCCTCCTAATTCACCAGATAATTTCTACGCTCTGGGCTAATTAGGTTTGGGATTCATCTATGTCTAGTTCTTTGCTCCCTTCTACGGATCTTGCAAAGAACCCTCACCACATTGAGAGATTAGCCAAAAATCAATATGTAAATAGAACCAAGTATGAATCAATAGAGGTGCATTCCTGAGAAACAATAGAAAGCGGAACATTAACAAATAGATATAAGAAAACTCATGTTCAATACCTGACCAAAACCCTAGATCACAATTTTAAAGCATGATAGAGGTTTGATGTCTATAAACTTAGGATGAAACTTGAGAAGAGAGGGAAGAAGAAACTATAATGATCAAATGATGGTGAGTCTTGGATTTTCTTCTAAAATCTCATGATCTTCTCCCCGAATCTTCAAAAATAGCTCCCAACCTTCTCCTTGGTCCCAAAGTGCGGACAAAGTCCCTTCTCAAGCCCTAAGCGCCTCCTTCGAGGTTTGGGCTTTAAGCCCCTCCATCATGGGCTCAAAATGGGCTAAAAATCCTGGCTTGACCAGAACGTCGCGGCGCGTGCGATAGCGTCGCGGCGTCGGGATGCTGTTTCTAGCGTCGCGGCCGTTGGTTCTCTTTGTCGCGACGTTGCTGCAGTCCCACCTGTTTTTGCTCCAACTTTGTAAGGCCCTTAACTTTGTCATCACGAGACTCCGATTTGGGTGTTCTTGTTACCGAGTTGAAGCTCTTGAAGTGTAGAATCTATCCATATATACTTGATGCAATATGAGCTCATATGATGTCTAAAAAGTCAAATACAGTAGCCTCCTGCTAGAGAATTGCTGCGATGTTCTTGATTTTCTTCAAGTTTTGGAACTTGCATAACTTCTTTGTTCGAACTCAATTTTGTTGTTCTTAGTATCCCTAGAAGATATTGAAGTGAATCATCCATATATGGATTGATGCAATAGGAGCTCATATGATATGCGGCGTCAAAATTCAGTGGCCTCTCCTGTGGCTTATGCTTGATTTTCCACAAATTTTACTGGAGTCCTAAATCACGATGACGATCATAAGTGTGAACTTTTAGAAATTAGGGCCTTATTTCTTTTATAAAATACTAGAAAAACTAATTAAAGCATAGGGATAAAATGAGTATTTAAGATACTCATCACCTTGTCTCACATATGATTAACAGATAACCTAATTGATATACAGTGAAATTCCTTGCATCTGGGCTTAGCCCCGCAAACATAGGCATTTTGCGAACCGCATAACCAATCTTTTTGTCTCCTAGTGTGTGTGTGTGTGTGTGTGTTGGTTTATGCATGTGATTTGATTTATGTTCAAATTACACTATTCTAGAAGACAACTCATGACATGGCGCACTGCTTAAGACAATGTTGCCACAGTTGATGCAACAACTGATGAATCATTGTCAAAACAACAGATTTATTTTTCAAATACAACTTTTACATCTTTAGCAATGATATATTCCTCACACGTTTGAATCACATTAGCATTATTTTCATGCAATGTTGTTGATCATATCATCAATTAAACGAGCCATGCAAGTGTGTGAAGATCCACCCTCAAGCAAGGTACTTCTGATATTTTCTTTCATCTCCTTTACTCTTCTTTTGACTTCGCCATCAGTGCTCATCAAATTTCTTATACCATTCTCAATCTCCACAGCTCTCACAAGATGACCATGATCATTCTTATAATCTAACGTAATTTCAATCGCCAATCCTAACTCTTTTACTAGTTGAAATGCATTGAGTTGTTGCTCTGAGTATATAGGCCACGTGGCTATCGGTACTCCATACCATATACTCTCTAATATAGAATTCCATCCACAATGAGATACAAACCCCCCAATTGATGGGTGAGCTAGAACAGCTAATTGTGGAGCCCATCCAATCACCTTTCCAATTCCAACAGTTCGATCCAAGAATCCTTGAGGTAATACTTGTTCAAGATTGGAGTAGTCACTAGGCACTGCAATCTCACCCTTCGGTGGTGGTGGGGGTGGTTGACGAAGGCTCCACAAGAAGTGATGTTGGCTACGCTCAAGTGCTTGTGCAATCTCTTTGACTTGATTTGAAGAAAAGAAGCCATGACTTCCAAAGCATAAGAAAACCACGGATGACGAGGGTTGATCATCAAGCCAATTCATGATATCCATGTGAGTATCATCATCATCATGGTCCAAATGTTCCCTATGCTTTAGGTTTAGCATGGGTCCCACATGATATATAGGAGGAGATGTACCATGATCAAGAAAGGAGTTGATTGCATGAGATTCTAACTCCATAAACGTATTTATAAAAATACCTTTGATTCCTCTAAATCCCAATTCTCTAGAACAACGGAGAAAAGTGGTGGATCCACCACCATTCTTTTCCCCCAACATAGGAGGCAGGACTCGAGCAGGAACCGGGTTGATGAAACTCGGGACAACCAACTCAGCATCCGAGTCAACCAACTCAGTGACATCCACTCCCTCATGGTCATGGAGGGCTTGAAGACGGAACATGAGACCAAGAAAGGCTGCGCTGGCGGTGAAGAAAACATAAGAAGGAACGCCCAATTCATCAGCTACGTCCACCATGGATGTGCAAAGCATATCGAACACAAACCCGGCGAGTCGGGTGGACTCGGACCGAGTCATCACCTGCTTGACTGCCTTTCTCACGAGAGGTTTCTGGTCATCAACGGAACTGCTGAGCAAATAGATTGCAGATAATGATTTCGAGTCGGAGGGAGAGATGGAGATCAACTGAGGATCAAGTTGAGGAAGGTGGATGAACTGAATCCGCCCAGAAACAGACGTAGAAAGCGAACGGATGTGGTTATTCACCACTGAATATTGAAGCACAGGCAGCTTCATGATGAGAACAGCGATGGAGAAGCGATCAACGAGAAGCTTTGCAAACTCAAGAATGGAGAAAATGTGGCCTACAATCGGCAGAGGTACAAACACCAGCTGATCAGCTTTCTTCATCACTACTAGTGCATGTATACACAGATAGAGCTAACACTTGAACAATTAATGTTGGTGTGATTTCAGTGGAGGCCGTGCCATGTTTCTTATAGCTAATAATTACCAACTTGGAGCATAGTCTTGTCGCAACTAATACTAATTTAAAAAAAAATTAACAAAATAGTTAATTTTTTAAAATTAATGTTGCAACCAACGATTGTGATTTTAACTTAAAGAAAATTAATGTTAGTAATCACGGCATTAAATTAAAAAAAAAAATTCAATAACATAGCCAGTGAATATGACATTACATGTGTATATCGATGTGGTTTAAACGCACTAATTTGAGCATTGTTTTGGTTTTCAACCTATATTTATAATTTTTTTTTTTAAAATAACTTATTTATATCCAAAACATTATAGAGCAAAAGAATTGGTCTAGCTAGCTATATTCAATGCAACATCTTTGTCTTTTCTTATTTTATGTTGAAATTACAACTTGCCCTTCGGAGGGCTGTGGGGAGGATCCTCCGTAGGTTCTTATTTGATTTTCCTCCAATATTCTATTAAGAGAATTGACTATTTTATTATCATGTATTTGATTCTTACATCATTGGTCCCGCTATTTGTATTTCCTTGAATATTATTCTATGAAGAGAGTTGATTACAGAGAATATTTTTCACATGCCAATAACCAACGTTTTTCATGCAATCATAGTACTCTTCATCCTTATCATCACAGTATTCTTCATCTTCTTTAGCTGGACCCTCTTGATTGCTGTCCCATTAGCTGCTCATGTACATGATAGAGGAAATACAATGGAGTCAACAATGGAGTTTTTTTTTTTATTCAATTAATTCATATCTTTATGCATGTTTTATATCAGGATATCCTGCTCACTACTAGTATATACAGATAGAGCTAAAACTTGGACAAATGTTGGTGTAATTTCAGTGGAGGTTGTGACATGTTTCTTATAGATTCAATGCAACATCATTGTCTTTTATTTTTTATGTTAAAATTACAACTTGTCCTTTGGAAGGCTGTGGGGAGGATCCATTAGCCCTTATATTTTATTAGGAGAATTGACTATTTTTTTATCATGTATTTGACTCTTACAACATTGGTCCCCTCCATTTTGTATTTGCTCCAATATTATTATATGAAGAGAGTTAATTACAGAGCATATGATCGATTCTCTTCCATGCCAATCACTTTTCATGCATGCTTTCTCATCATATATTGTACTCTTCGTCCTAATCATCAAAGTATTCTTCGGCTTCATAATAGATGCTTTCCTTGCCATTAGGCAGCAGATATCCGAACCCTCTTGATTGTTGTCACATTAAAAAATTGGTCCCGGCTGCGTGGACCGTCGGGCCCGTATATCGATTTTTTGCTCGGTCGCCCAGGGTGTCGCTAAGTAGGTAACTGCGTATAAAAGAAGAGCGTTCTTAGGATTATCTGCAGTATAAGCCCAATCATATATAGTCGGAAGAAACCACAGGGCCCATTGGCCCATGCTCGCATGTAATCGTTACCAGGCTCGAACTCGAAACTATTAGTTAAACTTTGAAAAACTCTAATCATCTCACGTATATGCTCGATGGTATGAATTTTGTATTGGGTAATACATAAATTAAGATAAATAAAAAACTCAAAAAATTATAAAGTGTTATAGGATTAATTACATAAATGGTGTTTTTTCAAAGTTTTCTATTTTGTATCTTATCTTTTATTTTGTTTTAATTAAGTGTTTTAACTATTAATTTTTATTCAATCAATTGCTTTCCACGTTTTATTCCAAGAATATTATCCTTCTTTCATTACGATTTTTAGTATCTATTTGTTATAGTAAAAAAAATTGATAAAACTAACTGTCATGAAATTGAGATAAAAATAAATATATTACTTATTTTAAAAATAATTTTAATATTTAATGTTTTATTTTTAATAATAATTTTTAAAATTATTGATTGGGTTTTACCTCAATTATTATTTTCTCTAATAATTCACTTTAAAATGTTTTAAAAACATTGATTAATTATTATTTTAAAAATAAAAAAATAAATATTAAAATTATTTTTAAAATAAATAATATATTTATTTTTGTATCAATTTCAAGTAAAAATAATAGAAGCTAAATAAAATGACATTTTTTTAAATAAAAATGCATGTTTTATTTTTAATTCTTCATATATAATTATTTTTGTTTTCACATGACCCTTCGAAAATAATTAAATGACATTTTTTTTAAAAAAAAATACTTTTTACTTTTATCTTGATTTCATAATAATAAAATTGATCAATTTATTTTTTACTATAACAAATAAATAGTAAAAACCCAATGAGAAAATTATAATATTGTTCTTTCACATAATAAAAAATCATATAAGTAATTACGTTATTTTTATATGATCCAATTTTTTTATTCAAACATCCTTGTAAGTTTTGACCAGTTAAGTACTTGAAAAAAAATTAAAAATTCAAACATTTGACATAAAAGTTGAAACACCAAAATTGAAAAAATTGAAGAAATTTTTTTTTATAAATGTATTATTTAAAGTAAGGGCGATGGAGCCCCGGAAAGTACTAAATAAAGAAAATAATAAGAAAAATAGAAAAGAAAAAGAAGTGAAACAAAATAAAATTTTGAGGAAAATAAAAAATAAGTTTAACTTAAAATATTAATTATATATGTTTAATTAAACTCATTTTATTTGTTTCTTTCTATTATATAAGGACCAAAAAATGTAAAAATATGTTAAATTTTAAAGAATTTTAATTATATTTGATTTTTTTAATATTTTCACAATGAAACCAAACATGAGAAATTATTTTCCTTAATAAATTTTTTCCTTTCTCTTATATTTTTCCAAGTATTTTCAGGAGGTTTAAACACAGACTTAAGATTTCAGCTATTATCATTATGTTATAATGCTTTTGATGGCGAATGCCCCTAAACTAAATACCTGACTATTGCCCCCCTTAAGCCATTTCCTGGCTGCCACCGAATATAAGCTACTAATAAATTCTAGATCTTATGAGTTAATGTGAAAAAACTAATTTTAAAATTTTTATTGTTAAAATTTTACTTATAAGTTTGCATGTCATGTACAGATTAATATAACACATTGTGATATAATCAATTTCTAGCAATAGAAATTCTCAAATTCTACTCTTTCTTCGTATCTTGATTTAGAATAGAAATCTACTCTCAAATTCTTGAATTAATTTTTTTTTATATCTATTCACTTGACATTATAATGTTATAGCCAACTCTTAACCACTAAGTCGGGTCCCATTGGCTTAAATTACAATAATTTATTCATACATAATCAACTTATGATTAGGCTTGATATTAATATCATAATACTTTTCTGTCTGTAAATAATAGCATCCATTTGTTGACTAAGTTGGATTACTAATCTAATTGTGGGCTCATATGTGTTCAATTTGTATTGTGAACCCAAATGATTTTATTAGCCTTATACAAATGATATCTTAAAGGTTAAATTTTCAAAAGGCTTTTATGCATCAGGTTGCATTGTGTTCTCCTATGAATATAGAGGCATAATATTTTATTTTAATAATGAATCAAAATAAAATATTTTATTTTGGTAATAGGTCAAAATAAAATAGTGATAAATAAGAAACACTTCTAAAGCGTCACTTCTTTATCATAAAAGGGGTCTTGGTTTCCAAATTCTACCATTGTTCATTCATTCTGAAAGTGCCCATTTACTCATAAAGAAACAGAGAAGATTTGAGGAACTCTCTTTAGACATTATTGAAATTTGGAAGGTCAAAACTATTTTGATTCAAGTTTATTCATCTCCAATGGATTTAGGTACGTGTTCTTAAAGAACAGTTTATAATTCTTAATGATTAAAAATGAATCATCCCAGGGTTTTTAAGGTGATGGTTTTCATCGTTAAGTCTGTGTTTTGTTCCTTCAGACTAATGGTGAGCATAAATTCCTTCAATTTCTACAAATGGAGAAATACTATCATCCTACGGCTTTTGTATGCTCTTTTGGTTATATTAACAATGACATTAGCTTTCCATTAAAAAATTTTATAAAAAAGGTGACCACGGATGTTGAGAGTCTTCTCCAACAGGATATAACATGATGCAAGGTGGCCACAATAGAAGCAACTTGTACCTGGATACTCTCTCGGATCATTTTACAATAAATGTTGAAAAGAGGAAAAAATAAACCATCAAATAATTAGCAAAGAATGATTGATTATTAAGTCGATGAGACAATATTAATAAAGCCACAATCAACGATTATGAAGGTTGATTGATAAGTCTAAGGATAAAGAAAACATCCCTTATTCAGTATGAAGAGTTAATTGATAAGTTGGGGGAAATAATGGCAGCTTTCATTGGCTATAGAATGGTTGATTGATAAGTCAAGGATAATAAAGACACCGCAATCAACTATCAAATAGTTGATTGATAAGTCGGAATGATGAAAACGCCACAATCAACTATAAAATGGTTGATTGATAAGTCAAGTCTAATGAAAACGCTACAATCAATTATGGAATGATTGATTAATAAGTCAATAGGATGAACGTCATAGAAAATTTCAATAAGTTCAAAGGTTCTTTGAAAAACAGAGGAAATTTTCACATTTTTTTAAATCCATAATTCTCTCTATTGTTACATTGTAAAGATGCCAGAAATAGAAATAAAATATATATTATAATATTTTACCCAAATTACATCTAAAACTAGAAAATGAGACAAATCTAAATAGCCTATATTTTTGTAGACTTTATTACTATACATATATCTAAGTAAAATAAATAAAAATAAATAAACTAAAATAAATAAATAACTTAGCACACAAGTCATACAATTTGATCTAGAAAATATATTGAGTGTATCCTTAATCTTCTTTTCGTACTCTTAAAACATACGTTTTTTAAACTTTGATTGCATGCTTTGAAGTCATGCTTTGATTTTGCACCATAAAAATAGTGGGAGTTTTTTGGGTTCCCCCTCTCCATTCACATCCAAAAAAATAAATTAAAAACAATTAAAGATGAGTTTTATGTCATATAAATTACACAAAAGATAAATATATTTTGCATTGAAATATTAGTTTAACATCATGCTTTGGCAAATTTGGCCTTGAAGTACAACAATTGCAAGGAAAGAAGGTGGCCACAGATGTTGAGAGTCTCCTCCAACAAGATGTTGAGTGTCTCCTCCAACAAGATGTTGAGTCTCCTCCAAAAATATGTGACATGATGCAAGGTGGCTACTGTTATAACTAAGCCCGGATAAGTAAACTAGAGTTTTAATTAAATTAGGTCATTGAACTTATATGAGCTAATTATAGGCCTAAGTATGTAAGTGGATTAAATGACTCATTAAACCCTATTATAAATATAACATTATATTTAAATTTAAGGTGACAGACTAATTTCAAGGGGAAAGAAAATTTCTCTGTTTCCTAGATCTGAAAGCAAAAGGGCGTTGGATTGTTCTTGGAGCCCACATTTTATGGTCAAGACATGCAAATCGGTTATTGCTTGGAAGATTCACGGATCAATTCCATTTCAATTAATATGTTTTTTACCAAGTCAATAAAATATATTTTCTATTTCATAGTTTACCTTTTGCTTCCGTTGCGTATGAAATCATAGATTTCTGGATGGATGTTCTAAGATTCCAACTTCTGGTATCAGAGTGGGTTTCCTAGATTCTAGATCTAAAATCTTTAGATTTCATAAGTTAATAAAAATTAATTATAATTTTATTGATTTGATATTTGATATATGCATGTAAATAGCATTCTGATCAAACTAGAACTGCCATAGATATTGACATAGATCAAATGTGATATGTTTGGTGCACCAATGCGGCTGATTTGTTTGGTGCACAAATCTGTTTGGTGAACAGTCTACTTCATGTAATTCTTTATACACAAATCCGTTTTGTGCAATAGAAAAATTATAATTAAAGTGCATGTTTCCTTTCATTCAGTTCATTTGAATTGAGTTTTGGAATTATTTGTTTAACTAATTTTGGATTATTTTGTACATTGAGAAAAATCCAAGATAAATTAGTTTTAATTTAATTTATTATAAGAAATTAAATTATTTTAATAAGATTTATAAATATTAAATGAATAAAATAATTTAATTTATTATTATAAATTAAAATTGCTCAATGTTTCAGCAGATTTGTGGCCCCAATCTAGGTCGATTGACCACCATCATTCAATGGAAAACCTATATGTGCCTCCTTATAAGTGAGGCCCATATGATAAAAATGGCCCACATTGGCCTACACATCATACTTACCCAAAATATATCCAAGCTATATCGGACTAGTTTGAGAGTTGTACATCACTCTTATCTGAGTATATATTAAAACTAATTCGTTCTAATATATACATAAAAGTGAATCGGAGCCACCGGTCCAGGCCCGCTTCATAATCAGGCCTCTCAAGGGCATCGATGCACTTTGAATACGAAGGGGGATCCCACAGCGAGGTGAGCAATGCCTGTCAGTTGAATTCTCCTCACGAGGGCTACTCCCCACCTAAAATGCACGCCCACAATGGCACATCACAACATCCCGTTCCATACAATTTACAATGCATACATGGAATGATTTATATCATCATGAAATGTTTCCATGCCCATACCACAGAGTCACCCGCGACTCCTCATACATGCCTATGCTAAAGTGTGAAAATCGTCAGCTGGTAATCTTGATGACACTTGACTCTTAGAGCCTTTCTTAGGCTCACCAACACTTTCAGAGACAATTTGCTAATGGGTATCCATCAGGTCGATCAGAATACTATCACTCGACTCTAGGTCTAAGTGATGAACATGGCGTGTGTTTTCTCTTAGGCAATAGAACTTTTTAGGATCACAGCGGTCCTCCTGCTACCATTCTGAACTTTTCGGATAGTCTGCTTGGGTCTCTCACGTGCAAAACGCTTTAAGATAATCTGCGCGGGTCTTTACACCCATTCGGGTCTTTTACACTCATTCGGGTCTTTTACACCCATTCAGGTCTTTTACACCCATTCAGGTCTTTTACACTATCGGTGCTTTGTACCTTGTCTGAAACGCACTACGATAGTACAGCGGGTCTTTTACACCCATTAAGTCTTTTACACCCATGTAGAGACACTTTGAATATTACCACGGGTCTCCTACACTCGTTGAACGCCCGACTTTTATTAATTATTTCTCATTTTTATAATTTGAACTATGAGTCTTTATTAGCGTAGTCCCGAAGACAACTCGGCCCACGTTCACGAGAATGGTGAATAGCCATACCATACAACCACCTGTTTTATTTTCTAGGTTGTCGGTGCATATGAAATACGTATGTCATTTTCATACAGCCACATGCCAAATATCTCGATCATGCATATATTAACAAAATCTGGCATACTAACGACATATTTATTTTATTCGTAGCAATAACATCGATTAGCTCACATGGGCTAATCAACAATTTAATTTCCAATCGCTCACACACAATTATATTTCATATAATTCAAACATCATGTTAACACATTAAATTCCATGCATTAACAATTCTTTTCCACACACACTCCAAGCCATTCATTTTCAGCAATATTTTGCAAACAACACACATGGACAATTTTAGTCTGACCATCAGCCGGTGTTTTAACCGGTCTCGGCGTGTGGGCTGTCCGAAACCGCGAAATTTTCGGCGTCGGTCCCACTTCGGAGGACCGAAAACTCACGGCCATTTCGGCCCCAAATATTCCAACTACAATTTACATGTTATTCAAATATCAAGAAAAACACACAAATATAACACAAGTCACACAAACAGTTCGTGAACTGTCTAAAATGGGTCCCAAATGTCCAGCATTCAGTCCCAATTTTCGAGACTGATCAAATGGCCTCTTACGGCCTCATACCAGCCAAACCATTTTAATGGCTCTTAAGCCGAAAATAAACCGAGTAGGAGAAGACCCCTACCTCCCGGAGTTTGTCAAAACTCCGAAAGCCCGGTGCCAGCGCATGAAGCCCTTACCATGGGGAGCAACTTTGCTTCACCGACCCTTTGTGACACCCCAAAAGCAGGTGTCCGTTGACAACCCGTCAGCCAGCGAATACTCGTGAATGTCAAATAACTGACACCCTCTCACGAAAATCGATGGAGTGTCTCCTTTGTACGGGAACTCTACCCAGTACATAACCTGTCCCGATAATCCTGATGACCACCACGGGGTCCACATGCGAGTAAAATAATGGCCACTTGGGCCCTGCATCAATACTCACAAAATAAATATCCCAACCAGATACTTATATCATGGTTCAAGAGTTTTATTACACTTAATACAAATACATATTAAAAATTTACAAGTTTTAATACATGACACAAAACATCAAAGCCTGGCAGGCTTTCTTGAAAATCAGCCTCATAATGAGTGGAGTCTTCTCGAACACTCACATGAAATAATGTTCCTCGAGCAAGGTGAGCAATTGCCTAGTAGTGGAATCCTAAATAGGTTACTCCCCACCTAAGTGCATGTACATTAGTTGATATAAACACACTCAGTAAATGCGTGATCCTACTTGGATACTTTTACAGCCACCAATTCTTCATAATGCCGAGTCCTCACTTGAGCTCCCTCACACTTGCCTAGCCATGTGAGAAAACACCGTTTCAAAACAAAACTTAATTGTTCTCGAAGCCACTGCAGAATTTCGGTAAAAGTGATGGACATTACCCTCGAGTAGAATGTGTTGGGAGGCTGGCCCCCTCTCTCGCAATTCATGGGCTCCTCCAGTGTAATTGTTGGACCATTCCCAAACACAATTCTCAAAAATCATCCATTGAAATTCCTTTACCGCAACCATGTTCGTTTTTCTTTTCTTTCATGTCATGCACTCACACCTAATTTCTAGAGTTACCACGGTACATAATAAATACATTATACCAAATTGACACAATTTATATCAATATATCAATTATGCATATATTCTCAATTTGCGCTCTGCCACATGTTATTCAGTTTGATCAACCAACACCCACATTTACTCCGCCAGGCTAATCACATTTCATTTCAATGGCTACACTGATTATGTTTTATGTAATTGTAGCATCATGTACATTAAGTTTGTGCATTAATCACATTAATTTCCACAACTCAAACCATTCACTTCAAACAATTTCATGCACACAATACATGGGCGTTTTGGTCCAATTCGCCTAAGCAAGGCCCATTTCACAGTCCCAAAAACACTGTAATTGAGTTTGTCCAGTGGGCAGCCGCTCCTCGGTTCCACTTTGTGGGCAGAATTCACTAGGCTATTTTTCGACCCAAAGCACCCGATTCATAATTTAATGCAAAACTTATCACACAAGTCGCCCCCAAAGCATGGTCAGTGGACTATCCAAAAGCAGACTCTAAAGGAATTCCAACAATTAGGTCCCCAAGTTTTGGGGACGATCAAAGCTGGCTCCCCTCCGACTCAATCGACTCAGCGTTTACAAAACACTTAAACAAGGGGTAAATCAAGTAGGATAAAACCCCTACCTTTCGAAGTTTGTCGAAACTTAAAGCAAATTTTCTGGCGTAGCCGCCTAACATTGAGGAAGCAACAACTAACTTGTCTTTTCAGCAAGCGGCTTTGCGATCGAATTCTAGAAGAAGGTAAGAGCTTCTCTCTAAATCCAGCTCTTTCTCTCTATCCACGGTTTTGTTCCTTCCCTCTCCACCCCAGCTGAGGTTGGGTCAGCAGTCGAGAATTGTCACTCTCTTTATGCGTGTCGATCGTCCATTTGCTCTTAGGATTGCCGCATCACTTATCAAAAGCCAGCCCAGATTTCCTTTAAACTCTGGTACCATTTGTCATTCATGGAGCCCCACTTAAGCTCGTGTTCCGACCCCCTTTCAGCACCAGGACACGTGGCACTTCTTAGGCCGCTCATAAAGTGCTTAAATTGTCAGCACTCCTCCACGTGCCTCGAAAAGCGTGAAATTAGGTGTCACCGAATTAAGCGAGAATCCGACATGTGCTTCGTTGTGAGCGATTCCAACGGTAAAGTCTGTTTTGTCATCGAGGATCTAGAAAAATTCTGGATTTTGACATAAATTACCATTTTGCCTTTTTTTAGAAAATTGGAATTTGCTCGTCTTGATTCTCCTTCTTAAAGGAATTTGGCAGAAGTGCAGACGATCTAATAACTTCGCATGCATAACCAGCGTGCACTATACCATGCATGTAAACTAGTCGTTTAAGTATTAAACAACTAAACCACATACCTTCATCCCACTAGCGAAGGGATAGGTAGCCCGCATCATGTCCTCGCTCCACATTGACTCCTCCACTCCTGGTCTTCTTGCGCACCCTTACTAACCTCGCGGTCTTGCGTCGCCAAAACCTGATCGGCTGTCCACAATGCACACTAGTCACCACGCCGAGAAGGTCCCATCGTGTCGACCTCAATCTCACGATCCGCTACATGAGCTGGGTCACGGAGTATACCTTCGAACGTAGACGTGAAATGCCTCGTGGTTTTGGCCATACTGAAGCGGTAAAGCCCAGCCGTGCAGCCTGGCCTTTACCCTCTCGAGTATCTCGAAGGGTCGATAAACCTCGACAATGCTTCCTAAACTACTTGGAACATGCACTCCTCTCGTAGGCATCACCTTGAGAAGATATGGTCTCCAACCTCGAACTCTAAGGGTCGACGTCGTACATCGGCATAGCTCTTCTGACTCAGCGTGAAAACGTTGTAAGTATCAAGCTCACCTTCTCGGAGGTGTCTCCTAAGCAGGGAATCGGGACCGGTGATGGAACTCTCTCCCACCTCGGAGTCAATATAACGGTGATCACATGGCCTCCCATACAATGCCTCATGCCATGGTGCCATCGTATACTCACACTAATAAGCGACTGTTAGTAAAAATTCCCACTAGGGCAAGTGTAACCGGCTACTCTTATGATCCGGGACGCATGCTGTAAGCGTGTCCTCCTAACACTGTATAGTCTCAGTGATAATACATACGTAGATTGGAAAGCGTACTCATGGTATTAGTGTGCCCATGTAGCACAATTCTTCCAAAGTCGTCGTAAACCTCGGGTCTCATAAGGCCTGCCTGGATGGTACTCCATGTGGTCGGACCCCATCTCTGAATGCAATGGGCGGAATCTCTCCAATGTGAGAAGGTCATCCACACCGGTTAGAAAATGTGTCAACAAAGTGAGCCGGTCACCTATCACCTATCGCATCATGTCCACTACGATTGTCGGGTGGCGAGTGAGTCCGCAATCCGTGTGGTGCTCCCACTTCCACTCGACCACCTCGATGGTTGGCGAGTAGCCGCAATGCTACAGTGTTTCGGCCGTAACTGCGACCGCGTGAGGCGTCGTGACAAAGTCCCCTACATGTCTCTTCAGTCAGCTCTGGTAATGATGACCGGCGAAGATCACAGTGCGTCTTGGTGCCTTGCCGGATGCAAAGCAAATCGAGCAATGAAACTCCCACACAAGAATCCTCTCTCCGTCGGTCAGGCGGGAACCCTTTACGTCACTCTATCAGAAGACTACCATCTGCGTGGGCGGTCCGGCCCACCAATCACATGTACTGGTAGCGCGGTCCACGATGAACACCTATCTCCCGGCGTCACCTTTAGGACTCAATCACTACACTCCAATAGTGTGATTAGTAGCCACTAAAATCCCCAAAGTACCACGTGCACGCTCGTTGTGCGCAAGCCCGGCGCCCCACAGGTCTCGGAGCATGCGCCCGCTCCCAGGGAAGTTCTGTAATGCTGCTCTGTGACTTCCAAGCGAGTGCATCAGCCGCCCACATTTGCCTTACTGGGGATGGTAGCTACAAGTGAAGTCATAATCCCTCCCAGGAATTCCATCCATCTGGTTGCCTCGCCATTGAGGTCCCGGCGGCGTGAAAATATACTTAGGACTTTTGTGTGGTGCAGGTACACCTCCCGACTAACTCTCGCATGAAGTAGTGGCGCGAATCTTCAGGCGAAGACTGTGGCGTAACTCCCGTGATAATAGTGTATTGGGAGTGATTCTGCTCATGATTCTTCAAGCCGCGGGGACCATGAAATTACCACCCTCTCCGATTTGCATCAAAGCCTGGCAATCAGGCCCTGGGGGCATCTGATACCTTTGTGTACCCAGGTCCACATCAGATATCGAGATAGAGAGCTTAAAGTAAGTCTCTCTTTAACTCTGGAATGCCTCCTCGTCGGCCATCCCGATCAAACTGCACTCCTTAGAAGTCAATCCTCGTCATAGGTACTGCAATCGAGGAGAAATCCTCGATGAATCTTTGTAGTACCAGTAATCTGAAATTGCCTATCTTGAAGAGGCGTCTTCGGCCTCCTCTGACTCGATACGGCCTCGACCTTATGGGATACTTGACACGCTGATGGTTGACACCACGTGTCCCGAAAATCTCACCTCGAAGTAGCCCAAACTAAACTTCGCGAACTTGAAAATGCGGTTGATGGTCTCTCAACAATTTTGTTTTTGGTCTCAAGTGATACTCATGCTCCCACTTTCATTGGGAGTAGATCAAAGATGTCGTCCACAGCTTCACGATGGCCCGATCACAGATAAGGTTGGAATACCACCATGCATGAGATCGTGAATGCCGCTGGCGCATTCGTCGATCAAAGGGAGCATCCTTGTAAACTCAAAAGTACCCCCTCGCGGTCGTCCTATTGTTGTCTTAGGGATATCTGTCTCCTAACCCTCAGGCGTGGTAACCGGGCGAGATTACATCTTGCAGGAGTAGACCTCGCTCCTCTCAGCCCGATCGAAGCAATCGTCGATCCCTGATTATTAGTGCAGATTCTTATCGTAACCCTATTCAGTACTGTAATCAATGCATAGTCAAGGGTCTTGTCCTTCTTCTTCACAAATGAGCCAGGAGGCGCCCCATGGTGAAGTGCTTCCGGTCTAATGAACCCACTGTCAGTAACTCACTGTAAAATTTGGACTCTACGAGTTCACAGCCAGCTTCCATTTGAATTGCCATCTGTACAGAATCATAGAGATGGGTGAAATACTAGGTGTAACTCGATACAAGTCTACAACCCTCTCTTGGGGCAATCCGGGTAGCTCATCACGAAGCGTCCTCGTGCTGCCAAACTACCGAGGTAAATCTAAGTCGATCTCACCTCATCCTCAGGGGTAGGCGTAGCCCGACCCATTGCTTGTCAATGACCTTGGACTCGTGCCTTGTCTGGGGCAAAATATCATGCTTGTCACCCTGAAATACAATGCGAGTACCATCCTGGCAGCGTGGCGGTAACCTCCCAGCTCACAATCGATGCGACTCTGTAAGTACATCGGCCAATCCATCCCCCGAGGATGACGTCGAACTACGGCGCCAATCTATGATCCTAGAAGTCCGTTGTGTGAGAATCCACAGAATCTCTAACTGTAACCACAACATATCATCCCTATCCTTGCCCTAATCCCTAGGGGAGAACTCACATACATGGGCTCCTCTAAGGTATCAACCTCTAAAAGCCCGGCTAATCTGGCGATCTTGGCCGATAAATGAATCGCGAGCACCATAATCAAATAACGCTCTTGCGCTAGGCGAGATAGCAAGCGTACCTGTTTATTGGTTGATCTGTGACTACGACACAGGTGTGATAAGGCGTGGAGCACGCCCCTGAACCCCCAGACGTCCACTGTCTTTAGGCCTCGTCCCTGCAGCCCCGGCCTAACTGGCCTCGGCTGTATGCTTGAGGAGGTGCCGTCTGACTCCACAAGGCCCCGAAAATGGCTCCTCGGCACATCTTAGGGCTGTAGAGGAATATATTGTATCCTCTTACCATCCCTCACAGCTAGTGGGACGCTATGCTATCCATAAACTCTGGGATCCCTGTCTCTGGGGGCAATCCCTCCTCATATGTCCGGGTTGTTGGCATTGGTAGCATACCATACGCGATCGACCGCTTGACCCGTCACGTCTGGCTCGGATGGCGCGACTTTGGAGCCCTGCGTGAACTAGAAGCCCTGCAGCTAACCGAACTAGAATCTGACTCTCCGCTTCCTCTTCTTTGCTAACACGCATCCGAGGTGCTCAGGGCACATGCCAGATCTCTCTCTCATGGCCGGGGGTTGTCCCGATATGGAGTCCTCCGTGTCGCGTAGGCAGGAATCCTATGATCTGAAACGGACAACTTCAGCCCACTTCTCCAATCTCTTGACTTTGGCGTATCGCATTGTACGTAGTCATCGGCAAAGCCAGCGGGCTAGCTCTGTGAATCTAGCCACATAATCCATCACAGTCATCGTCCCCTGCTTCAACTCTAGGAACTCTTGAGCCTTCGCATGACGAACAGTAGTCGGAAAATACTTACCCATGAACATCTCCTGAGGCTTCTACGCCCATGTCATTGCCTTTAGATCTCAGAGGTCTTTGCCCGATTCCACCATACTTGGGCCTCACCCACTCTAGTGGTGGCGGCTAGTCTAGTAATCAGTCGTGTCGAAGTAATCTCCTTAGCCTCACAACACCTTCTCGACTGCGTAGACAATGATCTGCCACCATCGGATCTCCTCCCCCTGAGAATGTCGGAGGATGATGTGCTCTAAACCTCTAGAGGTTGCTCGGACCTCCTTGGATACTCTTTTGCACTAGCTGGGTGCAGTAACAGCGACCACTTGATCTCTGACCTCAACAAAAACTCAGTGGTCGAGCGGTGGTGGTGCTTGGGTGGCACCTGGGCGACCTCTCGTCCTCGCCTCGACTAGTCATCTACATGTCAAATGGCAAGTTAAAAATTCAATGCGGTATCTCTAAGGTGTAAAGCACAGCCTCGAGACATATTCACGAGGGATTAAAAGATACGGGGAGCTGATCGGGAAGGCGGCTCATTAGAGGCCGTTTGAGAAGAAATAGGCTTGTCGCTTTTGATTTTGTATAACATGTATTATAATTATGGAATTTTAATATATGTTGAAATAAAGTAATGTAAAAACTCTTGAACCATGTAGTATTGCTTATATTTTTGGTTGGGATATGTTTGTTGTGAGTATTAATGCATGGAGCCCAAGTGGCCCATTTTTATTCATTTTAATTGTATATGAACTTGAATGTGGTCATAAGTTGATTGTTGGAGACGAGGTTTGTACGCAGGTTGAGCTCCCATTACAAAGGGGCTTCTGCCGATTTTCATGGTGGTGTCGGGTTGCCGACGTGCGGTGTCCGCGAGGTGTGGGTTGTCGACGGATGGTTTTGGGGCGTCAGCGGGCCGCGGAATTCGATGGTCCGATCACCGGGAAATTTAGAGAGAAGTTGGAGCCTCTCTCTCTCAAAATCTCTTCACTTTCTCTCTCTTTTCCTTTTCTCTCTGCAGCTTTCCTTCTCCTAAAACCGGTTGGGAAACTTGATGAAAGGACTTGTCTCTCATGCCACATGTCACCCTTGATGATTGATAGGATTACACTTATCGCCATTACCCACACTTTGGATTTTCATCTAATGGCATCGTGTCATGTGTCCTTGTGGCCGTGGCTTGGCTCGTGTTTGACAATCTACGACACGTGATGGCGCCTCTTGGCGCTTTCGAAAATGTGTCGAAGTGTCCGCCTTACCCTTTGTCTCGAAAAATGTAAGAAAATTAGAAATGTCTCGAGGTCGATGAAATGCGACGTGGTAGCTAGATTTCGCAAGACGATTCTAACAGTCAAGTTCGTTTCATCATCCGAGATCTAGAAAAATTTCGGATTTGGACCGAAGTTACCATTTTACCCTTTTTTCAGAAAATTATGATTTTCTCGGGGGTTTCCATGGTTATCTTATAATATATAAATAATTTAATTTATTATGAGAATTAAGTATATTTTAACAAGATTTATAAATGTTAAATAGCTATATAATTTAATTTATTATTAGGAATTAAATTATATTTTAACAAGATTTATAAATGTTAAATATAAATAATTTAATTTATTATTTAAAAAATTATATTATATTTAACAAGATTTATAAATGTTAAATATAAATAATTTAATTTATTATTAAAAAATTATATTATATTTAACAGTTTACTCTTTATAATAGGCTCAAATGGTAAACAGATAAATAATTTAATTTATTATGAAAAATTTCATTATTTTTAACAAGATTTATCAGAGATAAAGGTTAAATAAATAAATAATTTAATTTATTGACATAAATTAAATTATATTTTAACAATATTTATCTTATAAATGTTAAATAGATAAATAATTTAATTTATTCATAGATTAAATTATATTTTAACAAGAATTATCCTTTAATAGATAATTTTTAAATAAATAAATAATTTAATTTATTATTATGAATTAAATTATATTTTAGAAAGATTTATCTTTTAATAGATAAATGTTAAATGTATAAATAATTTTAATTTAATATAGAAATTAAATTGAATTGCAACAACATTTATCAAGATAAATGTTAAATAGATATATAATTTAATTTATTTTTAGGAATTAAATTATATTTTAACAAGAGTTATCTTTTAATGGATAATTGTCAAATAGATATATAATTTAATTTATTCTTAGAAATTAAATTGTATTTTAACAAGAATTATCTTTTAATGGATAATTGTTAAATAGATATATAATTTAATTTTATTCTTAGGAATTAAATTATATTTTAACAAATTATCTGAATAATTGTTATATAGATAAACAATTTAATTTATTATTCAAAATCAAATTATATTTTAACAATATTTATCTTATAAATGTTAAATAAATATCATTTAATTTTTTCTTAAGGAATTAAAAATTATATTTAACAGAGGAATTATCCTTTAATGTATACTTGTCAAAAATAGATTTATAATTAATTTATTCTTATAGATTAAATTGTATTTTAACAATAATGATCCTTTAATTGATAATTGTTAAAATAAATATATAATTTAATATTTATTCTTAGGAATTAAATTATATTTTAATAAGAACTATCTTTATTGGATAATTGTTAAATAGATATATAATTTTAAATTTATTTTCAAGAATTAAAATTATATTTTAACAGGAAATTATCAGGATAATTGTTAAATAGATAAACAATTTAATATATTATTATAAATCAAATTATATTTCCTTTAGAATTATCTTTAATGGATAAATGTTAAATAGATACTGCAATTTAATTTATTAATAAAGTATGGATTTAATTAAGACGTTCTGTTGTTTTAAAAGGTATTTAAATTATTAAATTATAGTAACAATTTACATGTTCTAGAAAATTATATCTATAGTATGTTTATAATGCTTATTCTAGAATTAGTTTAACTATATATATTTGCTGAATTAGAGAAATCTAGAGATCAAGTTTGATTGAATTTAAGAATAAGCAGACTATGACATAAATGTTAAATGGATAAAGTTGGACAAATGTGAGGATCATAGTTAAGAGACTCCCTTATGGTTAGCTAATAAATATTTTAGTGGGAGCAGCACAGCCCACAAAGTTGGAGCTCCTTGCCAGAAATATTGAAGCGAAGATCAATGGTACATACACCTAACCTGAAGAAAATAATAAACTATCTAAAATAGTCCCTATTTATTTTCTCAAGAGAACAAAGTTTAAAGGGTAAGTCAATCACCTGGTCTAAGGATAAGTAACTTTTGGGATTGATTAGATTATATATCATATTAACTTTGAGAAGCTAGACCTGCCTAAAGTAGGATAGCTGTCACACCCCCACCCCTACTAGCAGGCGGTGTGCTGGCCATCCCACAGAAACCCTCAGCGTTACTTAGGCGACCAGAGAATCGCGTGAGCGAGGCCATGTTGCTTCTTTGAAAACCCAGTATAAAAATTTTTCTTTTTCTAAACTTGTGATTTTATAAAATTTCGCGACATAACGGTGTATCTGGGACATATCCCAAAACACCGTATATCACAGTTTAAACTTTTAAAACATGGCAATAACAACGCTAACTGAGAGCCTCAAACATCACCATTTTCGTAAGCCAAAACTATGGCACATATATACACAACTATATAAGTTCGAGTTTTTTCTTACAAAAGTTAGTTAATACCGGCGCTTATACTAGAAATCCAAAGAATCTGCTATGTCCTAGCGTCAGGCGTGCCATACCTAGAAATTAGTTTTAAAATAGAAAATAATAAAGGCTAAGCAGAGCTCAATGAGTGTATCTTTAAAAATACTTTAGCACCTACGTAAAATGTCTCAAAGCGTAAAACTATCCTTCTAGAAAACATTTTCGAGAATCCTTGCTTTGCTTACTATAAAGTTTCCTAAAACTTTTCATCATATGTTCATAAAACTTTTCATCATATGTTTGATTGCTTTGCTATAAAGTTTCATAAAAACTTTTTTCATAATATGCTTACAACACCTTGCAGTAGTTGATTTTAAAACTATATGAAAAATGTATAAATCGAATCAACCCTTTGGAGGCCTTTTCTTACTTGTTGTACCACTAGTAAACAGGAGCACAGGCTTCAGCGTGTAGATGGAAGGACCTGGGTCCCACATCACTCTTTTTTTCTGAAGTAAATATGGTAGAAAGACCTCATGTCTGCACTGTCCATACTTAATCTAGCTAAGCCTTGGCCCAACACATATCTTTCGATCGATGTCCGCGGTCCCCTTTAATATGCCATAATGCATGAACTAAGTTTCTGAAACCGGGCAAATCTAAAATGCATGGAATGATGTCTTCATAGTACACGTCTGAATACCCTCAAACGATATATGATTAAAACTATATAGTTTTCTTTAGGCCTGATTTATAAAATATAGTTTTTGTTTGTTTGCTTGCTTGCTTGAAATATGGTTTAATAAATCAAAACCATTGCTTGCTTGCTTGTTTGAAATATGGTTTAATAAATCAAAACCATTGTATACCAGCGTAAAACTATTTATACTATACACTAGTATTGAAAAATAAAGTTTAGAACACTCACCTTTCCGGTTATAATAATTGAGCCCGACTTCACAATTTCTCCGCCTCGCACTACTCTGGCGCATCAAAGAATCTGGCGAAAACATTAATTGCATAATCATGTAAAACTTAAACGTAGGCTTACAAGCGATTATATTGAAGCGGATTCGATTTTAGCGAAAATTCACATGCAAAGTCACATTAGGGTCACTGGCGTTAAATCTAATCCGAGAATTAACAAGGTACCGCCCGAGCCTGGCTTTAAAAAAACCCACTCATTTTGGCAATTTTTTCAACAGTACTCTCTGAACTTTATTACCCAAAAATTATTCAATAGTCTTCAAAGTGTGACTCTCATATCAGTCCTTTATATATCAATGACATCTCTTTAAATTTAAAATTTAAAGAATTTTCTTCTCTAAGGCCCTCGACCACATAACCTGAATAAGGCTGAAAACATCTTTGTTTTTTGAGACAGTAGTACCTTTAAAACGTCTTACCAAGGCCAATCTTAATGTTGTCCAAAATTAACATCAAACATTGAGTTGATTAGCTTAAGACAAGTTCTAACAACCCCCAGAACCCAAAATCATATTATAAACCAATTGGTCGATTTTTAACTTTAACATCCACAAAAGCGAAGTAGCTTTGTCCATTTTGACAGCTTGTAACCAAACACTTTCTAAAATCAAATAAATTCCCAAATAAATTTTTCCAGCAAAAAAGTTAATGTTTCCAAGACCTTTAATCATCCCAACAATCTATTCTCATAAATTCCAAAACACACTTAGCCAAAACAGTCCCAAACTCAAGTTACATAATTTTTGATGCCAAATTGGTTAGCTCACTGGATCACCCTCTCACATTCTTGATTTTCTGGTCTGCTCCATAAATTGGAAATGGTTTCTTCACTCATTTGACTATGGTTCTAAGGTTTTTCTTCTCCAATTGGAATTGCAATTTGGATCACCAAAACTCAGGTTATTGTATTTTACATATAGATTACTCAAATTGACATAACAGAATTTGCACATAGCTCCACTTTAACATATTTCTAGGCACTTTGGGGTTACAATTTGCATACACTTCCTTCAAGTAAATTATTCCCCTAGAATTCTATTTTACCAAGAATTTTTAATCACTCAATTTGGATGATTGAAACTCAACTTATGGTCAAAACACTATAACAATACCCAAAACAGTGAACTGCGATACACCTTTAAATATATTTGGAGCCTTAAGACTACATGTTTGCTCTCAGTCCCTTCTATATATTTGTAGCCCTATCTCTTATGGTTCTTTTCCAATTAGAATCACTTCATTTGGATAATTATAACTTAATCTATATCAAAAACAAGAACATGGGTTTTTCTAATTTTGTGACATTTCCTTTGAGAAACAACGTTTCTCCCTTTTAAATCATTCCTCAAAACCAATCTAACCAATCAAGACAATACAAAAACAACCTCAAACCCTAGCTCTAGGAACTAGATCAAGAACCCAGAACCATGGAATCCATATAAAGGTCCAAAAGTTCAATAACCCATACCAAAATCCAAAATACAAATAATTTCATACAAAACCATAGAATTAGGAAATATTTCATGTTTATCTTATACCAACTAGGGTTTTACCCATACAACTTTAACAAATCTAGGGTTAGGATAATCTCCTGACGAAACCCTAGAATGGAGCAGCTAAATACCGCAGAAAATCCATACCAAAACCTAAATCAAAATACACATGATTCCAAACAAAAATCTATACATAATTTCTTCTCCTTCTTCTTCTTCCTCTTCTTCTTCTCTTCTTCTTCTCTTCTCTCCCTTTTTTTCTCCCAAAACGTGGAGCCCTAAATTTGTGAGATCAAATGAGCTATTTGTTTGTCTCACCCCTTTTTATACTTTAATTTTTCCTTTAATTGCAATTAAGTCTTCAAGTTTCTTTCTTTTTGCAAATCAACTTATGTTATATTCTATAATGGCATACTCTTTTCTTTTATTATGACCTTCATATCCCTTTTTGACCAATTACCACTTTACCCTTGTTCTAGTACAAAATTCCGAATTCAATCAATTTATCATTTCACAATTTCATCCTTAACAACAACTCCTCAAAAATACTACAATGGCACTTAAATCAAGAAAATCTTTTGGTGCATATACGCCCTACGATTACGTACGTACACCACTTCCGGGGCCGGGCGTTACAATAGCAACTTCTTGTGGAAGTTAATTTATCATGTACTGATGTGTGTAATTTTAAGTGTTATATTATATACTATCAGTGCAAATTGTATAGATAATTATACATATTTTATGCTCATTAATAAACACATCTTACGACCCGACACGATTTGATTATGAAGATAAATATGTTTGACTTCTTTTAAAGATTAGCATCAATCAATCACATAGCTATAGAGAATCTCAGTTGTAGTTTTGCATGATTGTTTATTTGTGCCAAATTCTAGAAAGAATTTAGTTTTAGTTTCTAAATTATGTAATGACAATTATTCATTTTCTTTTAATAAAACTTTTGTTTCTATTATAAAAGAAAATGAAGTTGTTACATGTGGCACATTGATGAATAATCTATGTCAAATTGATTGTGTTGTGATTCAAGTTGATAATGTGAAAAAATCACTGAAAAGAAAAGAGCCTAGTATCAATCAAACTCGGTTATGGCACTTAAGGCTTGGTCACATAAATTTGAAAAGAATACAAAGACCACTGAGTTGTAGGCCATTAGCCACTTTGAACCTAGAGCAGTACCCCTTTATGTCAAAGTGTATTGAGTCAAAATGACTGAAATCCTTTCGCATCAAAGGAGTTAGAGTGAGGATCTTTGGATTTGTTCACAATCAAATATGTGTAGACATTTAGTGTCACATCTCGAGAGGTGGTTATAGATATTTCATCACACTTTTCTTGGTAATACTCAATATATGAATATGTGTACCTAATGAAGAAAAAAAATGAGCCATTGATAAATTCAAGGAATTTAAGGTTGAGTCAGAGAAACAATTAGGAAGACACATTAAATCACTTCATTATGATCGAAGTGGTGAGTACATGTCTATTGAATTCATTTCTTTCCTTAAGGAGCATGGGATTTTATCTCAACTTAGTGCTCAAGGAACTCCACAACAAAATAGAGTGGCAGAAATAATAAATCGAACTCTATTAGACATGATAAGGTCAATGATGAGTCTTTCCACATTACCTTTATCCTTTTGGGGATATTCCCTAGAACAACAGGTTTACATTTGAATATGGGTGTCACATCCCGACTCAATGCAGACACTCATGGAAGTAATGAATTTGGTCGAAAGCTTATTTTAAGTCATATCCGCATATGGGGTTATCCCACTTATGTATTAAAGCATTCATCTAACAAGTTGGATGCAAAGTCAGAATTGTGTTGGTTTGTTGGATATCCAAAAGGTACAAGGGGCTACTATTTCTACAGTAAATCTGACATGAAGGTATTTGTGAGTACAAATGCTAAATTCATGAAAGAATAATACATCATGAATCACATAATTAGGGATATGAATGAATGGATGGAAAAGACTAAATTCCCTAATATCCAAGATAATGTTGTTCCTATTGATCCACAACCCACAATACCTGATGATACCAAATATGCCTTGTCATGAGTGGGAGGGTCATTAGACCACCTGTTAAGCTCACATTGATGGGAAAATCATCTTTGACAATCTCAAAGATACATGAGGATGATCTTTTAGGTTACTACGAAGTAATTAATGATAAGGATTTCGGTTTTTGGAAATAGGCTATGAAATCAGAATTAGAAGCCATGTATACTAATAATGTATGGACTCTTGTGGATTTACCCCAATGGGTTAAACTCATTGGTTGTAAATGGGTGTACAAGAGAAAGAGAGGAGTAGATGGAAAAGTTGAGACATATAAAGCCAGACTAGTGGCAAAAGGTTATAGTCTAAAATCAGGTTTTGATTATGAGAAAACTTTTTCACCAGTGGCCATGATCAAGTCCATCATAATACTTTTATCCATTGCACAATATTATGATTATGAAAAATGGAAAATGGATGTCAAGACAACCTTCCTTAATGGATAACTTGAAGAGAACATCTACATGATGCAACCAGATGGTTTCATAACCGAAGGTTAACAACACATGGTATGCAAGTTGCATAAGTCCATATATGGACTTAAGCAAGCATTGAGATCGTGGAACAAGCATTTTGATCAGGTAATCAAATCTTTTGGTTTTGAGCAAAATGAAGAGGAACCTTGTGTATACAGAAAGATGTAGGATGATATAGTGGTTTTCTTGATTTTATATGTGGACGACATTTTGTTGATTGGAAACAATTTTGAGATGTTATCAAAGGTAAAGATCTGAGTTAGCTACTGGGTTCCAAAAGGAGTTTGGGAGAAGCACAATATGTTCTAGGTATTAAGATAATGTACAAGATAGAAAGAATGAATAATTGCACTTTCTGAAAATTATATAGATAGTATATTGTCTGAGTACAACATGCAAGATTCGAAAAAGGATTTACACCATTGAGATATGGAATCAATCTTTCTCAGAACCTAATGTCCTAAGACAGGCGAAGAGAAAAAGAATACATGAAGACGAACCATATGTTTAAATTGGTTGGTAGTCTTATGTATGTGATGTTATGTACTAGACCAGATATATGCTATTCAGTTGGAATAGTGAGTAGGTATTAGCTTAATCTCGGTAGGGACCATTGGATCTCTGTGAAGCATATACTCACACTATAACAAATAATGGCATTCTGGACAAACAATTTCGTCCACAAATGTATAAACTTCGTCCATAAAGATAATTGTGGACGAAAAATAAAACGTCTCTAAAGGCTTGTCGGTAAAGATAATTATGGACGAAATAATGAAATCGTCCCTAAATATTATATGATTGTGGACGAAAGTAAGTTTTGTCCACAATATGTTATATATCTAGGATGAAATTTTTTGTCCCTAAAATTAATAATTATTCGTCTAGAAAAGATATTTCGTTTGGTTGGATGTTCAAAGTTAAATAGACCATTTTTGGGGATTAAATTTTTGGTCCACGATTCAATTAGAATTAGAGACGAAAACTATTTCGTCCACAAAGGGTTGAATTATCAGAATTAGAGATGAAAGCTTTTTCATCCACAAAGGGTTGTGATCAGAATTGGTGACAAATACATTTGTCAAAGGGTTGAATGATCAAATTGGGAATGAAATACCATTTTAGATCCCACAAAGAAGGGTTGTGATCGGAATTGGTGATAAAATATCATTTCGATCCACAAAAGGGTTAAATGATCAATTTGAGACAAATACCATTCGTCCTCAAAGGGTTGATTATTATTAATTGTGGATGAAATTTGTTTCGTCCGCAATTAGTATGGAAAAATTTCACCACACCTCATTCTTTTGTTTTAATATTACCCTTACAAATAAATTCTATATCTTATTATATCCAATTGTATAAGCAATTTTATTAATATCTAAAATAAAATTATATAAAATAACATTGTCATGAAACATAATGATATGATTAAAAATATAATTCATGCATACCATGACATTAATAAATTAAGTATTTATAACAAGAACATAAAATATTATATCATACCGCTCTACTTAACATGTTCTATGTTAAATTCATATGTCAATCTAAAACTCAAAAAGTCTAAACAATCAACCTAGCTAAGTGGAATTGCATCTCTTCTCTTCGGCACCACAATGGACAACAAAGAACATATCATTAATAATAAAATCCAATTAGAAAGTAAACTTTAAGGAAGTAAGAAATTGAATCATTTCCTTACAAAATCTTTTCTAAGAAATGTAGGTTAGTGGGCGACCATTTGTAGCGAACATATCAAACATCTTCTCTTGGCATTCAAAATGACCTCCAAATTTTTCTTGATTTGCCAAGTGATCATCCGAACTCTCTCTTGATTTTCCAAGCGGCTAGTCAGATAATCTACTCACATCAATCAATTTATCTATCTCCATCTTTTGTGAAACCCGGGAAAAGCGTTTTTTTAAAATGAGCGAATCGGTAATTCTTGTCGAGGACAGTACAGACAAAATCCTAGATTTTTCTCTAGACCTCAGATGAAGCGGATCTGCCCGTTAAGTCATCTCGCGAAAATCTAGTTGAACCCGAAATAAAGTATGTGAATTAGAGACAATCGGATTTTCACACGTCTGCCCCGAGGTCGGACGGGCTAATCACGGGGTGACATTGGCATGAGAGTGCATGCCACATTGGCACCAAGTTGGGAACACTTGGCACCTAAGTGGCCAAAGTGTCATACTCTAGAATGCATCTGAGTGGTAGGGAAGTGGTTGGTGCGTGGCTTGGCATGGGTGACATTGCCATGGCTTGTACCATGTCAAGCACCAGTGGTCTAGTGTGGTGGAGAAATCGGCGAAGGAGTTCTTCCCCGGTTAGATCAGTCCTAGAGAGGAAGAGAGGAAAACCGAGAAAGAGAGAAGAGAAGGAAAGCGAGGAAACAGAAAAAGGAAGAAAGGAAGGAGAAAGAATGAGGAGTTGCAAATCCTCCATTGTTGCTAGGTTGGAGGACCCAAATTTGATCCCACACACTACAAGAGGTATGGACCTTGCCTATTTGGTTATTTTCCTTTCTTGGGGCCATGGAAATGGCATTGGTTGAGATTTGTTGTGTATAGGGTAAATGTTGTAGGGGAGATGCTGCCTAGTTTTTCTTTCCTTCAACCCCTTGAAAGTTTTTTGGCCATAACTTGGCCATCACACATCAGAATTGAGTGATTCAAGTTGCTAGATAAACTAGACTTAAAGGAGAACTTGTCTTATTAAAATAGGTATGTCCAAATTATGACTCCTTTGTACTCAAAAAATTCATTTAAATGGGAGCTATGTTCAAGTGGGTTTCGACTCTTGCTTGAAAACCGAGTTAAAGCGTGTTTCCAAGCTGTTTTCCTTGCACTAGATCGATTTTAATTCATGGATTTGGTGAATTATGAGATTAATCTCCCGAACCCGATTATGATGGAGTGAGTTAAATTTAAAAGTCATTGTGGATTGTTGATTGAAGTGTCCACCTCTTGGTTAGAGATGACACCGTGTTTTGAAATGCGTGTGTTCCAAAATGTATTTGGATTGTATTGGTTTGAGCTTGAACATGGCCATGTCTTGGCATGTTGCAGGTTGTGTGACTGAGGTGCTATGTCTCAGCCTAGAGACATGAGCCTTGACATTTACTTGTCTAAGTGATGTTAAGTGTGACGCCCCAAACCCGGGGGTCCGTTGACTACCTGTCAACCCGCGGAATACAAGTGGGTATCGGGTTGCCACTTCAGAAAATCGGGTAGAGTCTCCTTTGTACGGGGAGCTCTACCCAAAATGTCTACTCCAATGAGCCTGTCCGAAACAATCCAATATAATCACAACATGAGTAAAGCTTGGCCACTTGGGCCCATAAACAATACCCTTAAAACATACAGTATGAATCGACTATATCCAGTAAGTTTCGAGAAGTTCAAAGTTTACTCTTTTACAACACATATATTAAAATTAAAACAATTCTAATACATGTCATACATCATAACCCAAAGCCATAATCCGGCTTTCTTCTAACGCTCGGTCTCTAGGATGAGCGTCCTCCATGCGCTACATGCGCAGCCAAATAATATCCGCCGACCGGGGTGAGCTAATGCTCGATAATTGGAATCTACCCTAAGTAAGGTTACTCTCTACCTAAGTGCGGGTGCGATGTTCCCAAAAATAAACACACATTCAAGCAAATGCATGATCCTACTTGAATGTCTAACTCATCATCTTTTACCCAGGAGTTCTCCTTGGAGCTCCCTCACATTAGCTTTAAGCCTCGTATGAGAATTATTATGTTTATTTGGCGGACAACCCTCCGATAATACATATATATCCAATTGGGCCGTCTCCAGGCCGATTGATGTGTTATGGATTTACCCTCAGATGTATATCAGAATTGGGTGGGTCTCAGACGATTGATGTTTTTAGTTTGGACTACCTCAGATAATTAACATTTTAGACAACCCTCAGAACCATTTCTCTAGACTCATCTCATACTTTCGCTCCTATAGTTCTAGGGTGTTCCAGTACATATGGAATGCATGCTCTGAATTCAATACAAATTCTAATTCACATGTAAATATATAAACATGCATATATTTCACAAAACATTCCAATTCACACAATCATGTCATGTAAATTCTCATTTCATACACATCAAAAATTAGCTCATAGGCTAATGATCAAACCTGACAATTCCACTTGAATCACTCGACCAAACACATATTTTCATGAAAATTATTTTCGATCAACTACATTTCGGGAGCATTAAAACCCTCGATTCTTTGTTCCTATCAAAACCTATTATCGGTTCACTTTGTGAACGGTATTTCGACGATTCGACTCATACACATCAAAGCATGCATTCATAGCACACATTTCGCGTGGCCTTCAAAACGGCGTGGATGTTTTCATGGGCATGCACATGAGTTTCAAATCAACACCTCAGTTCGAATTTGGAGCCAGATCCAAAGCGGCCCTCGCGGCCTCATTCAACTCAAACATTAACATAACTCTTTTAAACAAGAATAAAACCCAAGTAGGGCAGCTTTACCTCCGAAAGAGTTTGTCTAAACTCCTTAAATGCGGGTGCCCATAGCGTGGGGTCTCTCGCGTAGAGCAACTTTCCTTCGTCTCGAGAAGGCACTTCTTGATCGGATCGCCCGGTATTTTAGAGAGAGTCGGATGTTCTCTCTCACAAAAATCCACGATTTCAAAGCTTACGCATCTTTTTTTCATGTTTTCTTTCTTTTCTTTCAAATGTAGGAGACAACACTGTTTGTTATTTTGTCATTTAGCTCATTTAAAACAAATTCCAAAATGATTTTTTTGTCCTTCATTTCCCAGTTTTGACATTCGGCACTATCTCGGCAGTCCATTTTCATCGTTTCTCTACTCATACATTCGCAGCACGTGATCACGTGTTACCTATCTTGACTTTCGTCGCATGAAGAAAAATTGTTTTCACGACACCGAAGCGCGATGCCTCGTAAAATGTGCCAGCTTCCAGATTTTCTCGAGATTCAACACTTGAATTTTCGTGCTAGCTAGATTTCGCGAGGCAGTTCCAACGGTGAGAATAAACACCGTCATCCGATTTAGAGAATAAATTTCATATTTTAACGAAGACAATTTTGTAACGAAATTACGATTTGCCCTTTTCCGAAGTGGAATTTCGGAGTCTTGATAAATTATGGGAATGCATGCTCACATGATGTATTGAATTGAATGTGTGGAATATTAATATGACTACATGTATATTGATATTTAATTGAATATATGAACTGCTGTATGCATTAGACATGAGGGTTCATGGCATACACATAATGTCCATGTAGGGGTCTTCATACATTAGGCATGAGTTGAGTGTAGTGGCACAATTGCATTGCATTAGTGTACAGCAAAACACTACATTACATGGGTGTGTGTACGCCAGTACCGATTTGTAGCGTGTTTGGTACTGCTGAATTATGGGCTCGGGAATAGGGCCAGTCCCGAATGGAATCACCGCGATTAAATGAAAATGGAAAATGAAATGTGTCGGGCATAACAAGTAGGGGATAGATACCCCCCTCAGGTGAAAAGCCTGAAAACCTTGTTAGATAGCGTATCCACCGGTGAAAGCCCGAAAAATGTCGGAGGGTGTAAGAGACCCGCGGTAAGACCGGAAAGGGATGCATTGCACGAAAGACACAAGAAGGAAGAGTAAATAAATATCCCACAAAGACTATGGGTTGTGTGATGGGAGTCGAGGACTAACTTTCGGTGTTTGATTCTCCCATTGGCACTGCATTGGGTGGTGAATTCGGTGGTTGACCCGATGCATGGGAGCATGTAGAGTGTCATCTCATACTTGGCACGTGTTTTTCCATGATAGGACAAGCATGTCTACATGAATTGTGTTGTTTGTGTATGGCGTAGCGATCATTTTGCATTTTACTGGAGGTAGCCCTTTAGGTTTGTCTCTGCGAGGCGTAGCTCACCCGTCATGGGAACCCTTTTTTTTTTGGTCTCTTGGTCATGTGCGGATAGGCCGAAGCTCGCCCAAAGGCCAACGGTTGAGAAGAGGGACGGGTTGTGGCTTTGATGTGCTTTTGTATATGCATGAAGCTGTACTACATCCAATGCATATCTGTTTTGTATATTGGAACAACATTTTGTTCTAATGCACGTATTTGTACCATATGTGCTGAGTTAGGTGTTATAACTCTCACGTTTGTATCTGGTTTAATATGAAGTTATTTTGTACATGATATAAGATTCAATATGCAAGGATGATGGAGTCTCGGTATCACGAGACATGTGAGACTGACTTCATCAGGATGCAGGTTCCATAAACTGAGGGGTTGACGGGTTGTCGACCGAGACCTACGAGGATTTTGGGGTGTCACAATCTTTCTCTTTAAGGTTTTCCTCAAGCTTCTGTATTTTGGCATTTTCCTTTTCCTTTTGGTTTTAGGCCATATCAGACCTTTGATAGCCAAATCTAGTTCCAAGAACTCGATCGCAAATTTCATCGGGACTTAAAGCATTTCCTTCTTCTTTAGATTTCTCTAACAGTTCCATCATTTCCTTCTAAAATTTTAGAATATTAATATGAAGCTTAATATGTAAATCATGATTTAGAGTTAGAATATATAGCATAACAATTACACTTACATATTTTGACTCACTTACTTGATCGACCATCCTTTTCCTTTTAAAATGTGCCCTTGAACTTGTAAAAGAAATTCGATCCTCTTCCCCATAAGTAATTTCTCCTCTAATACATAAAATAACATGTTAAGATAAAAGTCACAAGTCAATCAATTAAAGAAACTAAAGTTTTGTTAATTTCCCAATATACAATTTCATTTTAGAACAACAACAAAAGCGTAGATCCTTGATTGTGATACATGTTTAGCTTGCTTCAGTTGGCAACATTTGACACATTGCTACAATGATTAATGCATCAATAACACTTCCAAGTAGTATCCATTAACTAATTAATATATTAACATTTTGATAATATACCTTAACAATAGGATCACTCCAATATGTGCAAAGAGTTTCCCAATTATCTTGAGTCAAATTCTCAAAGTTTGGCTTGTTTGCTTTTGCATCCACAACCAATCAAACTTATTAAAATGCTTATGCCGAAGTGTCTAGTGCATTCAGAGATCGATGTTTCAAAATTTGTTGAGATCTTATCAATTCACCGCCATCGTCTTCTCCATCAACAATATCTAACTGCATTTGTAATTTTTTTTTTTTTGAAGAACAATGATTATGACAAAACATATTGGAAGTGCAATTCCAAGGTTTACATATTGTCACTTATTTTAAAAAAGAAAGAAAGAGAGTCATTGCAATAAAAACAACTACACTAAGATTCTCAAAAATAAAATAAAACACTACTACTGTGATAAAATTTGAACCCACGAAAAATACCCTGATTGGCTATCCTTAACTTCTTGCTTCTTTACTTCTGAAACAATTTTATAATTTTAAACTTCCAACATAATTGCATAGTAATACATAACTAATTCCTTTCATCTATTCAGCATCTCCTATAGATTTCTACGCTAGCCAACTTCTGTCATCGATGTCTTAAGAAGCAAGTGATTAGAATGGAAGGTGACGCGAGAAAAAGAAATTGAATATCAAGTAGCTATCTAATCACAATGAAAATGATAAGACATTGTTATAAATATAACATGAGTTACTAGGATATTTTAAATTCCAATGAATTTGGTGCAATTTAAAAAATATTACGACTACTTTGTTTAGAAGTGAAAGAAAGATGAATATATCATCATTCTATCCTCGATCCTTCTTAATGACTTTACAAGGGGTCAAGAAATATTTGATTATCAATGTCAATGATAAAAGTTTGAGAGCAAATACTCCCGCATGCAATCTCTTTGTTAACTTGGCTTAAAATTATGAATTTGGTGAGAACAAATGTGCGAAAAAGTTGTTGACTTGGCAAATTATGATAACATTTTTACGCAGAACACGAGCATCCATGAATAAGGGCGGGGAAAGAGTGAAAAAGGCTGACCATGGAGTATTCCAACAACAAGGGAATATACAAAGAACCGCCAATTATCAAGACCAGCTGCCAAGCACCAGGTAGAGGGAGCAATAGGAGATCAAGGCCAGAAATGGCACACAAAGAGAAGGGTTTGGATATTATATATAAGGACATATTTTTGCATCTTCGAGTTGTCCACGAAACTGGATGGTCACTTAAGAATTTGTGGAGCAATTATGCAAATGAAACTACAAACAAACAAGACTCTACAATTCATTCTCATGTATGATATACCAACTTCAATAAACTTCACCTTGACAAATCAAAATTTTGATTGAAGAAAATTATGCGGCATTTAAGGCGGCAAAATTGCCCACCCGAGCATGTCGGTAAGCTCACCAGAGTTATTTAAGATGCTTCCAAGTGTGAGTTTTAAGGGCGAAAGAAGATGAAGAACTGCTCTAGATGTTGTGTTTTCAATCAATAAGGAATCCACAACCTACATACTAATGGTATACCTACTTCTTCTGTAGCCACAATTCAGAGCCGCTAGTTTCTAATGATATGGGTTCATAAAATAAAGACCACTCATTTTCATACTTCCAAATGATCTATTGCGAGATTCAAATCAAATAAATCTCCATATCACGCCATTTTTTGTTACTTTAGTATGCACTCTAGATACATGAATCCCCATTCAGTTTGAAAGCTTTGTCGTTGACTATTAAATTGGCCTTACCACTTTTCTACATCGATAGTGAATTTTGACTATTGCCTGTTGCTTTGTTTATTTTTCAATCTGCTTGCATAGAGTTGACCTCATTTGGCTCTAGTTTTTGTTAAAGCTATACAATAAATTTAATGGACAAGTCAGTTTTGTTATCAATGATTTATGAAAAAAATAGAATATAGCTTGATAAATTCAATGGATAGATTACTTCTAACTTGCACTACTACTTTGATTAGGTTGAATGGACTCATTTGAAGTTAAAGATTAGATAAGCCTGAAGAGTGAAGGAGCTGGAAGACTAGGCTGAAAGTGAATTGGTAATGGAATATTGTTGACTGAAGGTGAAATCTGACTTATGCGGATTGCATTTAGAGAATACTACTTGTTCCAATGGAGACTTCTTGTTGTGACAGAGACCAAAAACCATTTTCTCTCAACACCTATTACAGTTAAACAATGAAAATGAGACTTAATTCTTTTAGCAAATTAAAAACATAACCACAACTTTATGAAGAAACAACTTAAAAGCATCATACAAATTAAATTACATGAAATGGAAAGAGTATTAATACTAACATCCCATATCTTCATGCTAATAAAGTTCTAAACACAACTACTTCTTCACTATATTCTAATAGCTTCTAAGATGTCTTCTTCCTCCTCATTAACAAATTTAGTTCTTATATTATTCTCGGCCTAAAATTTCAGGATCATATCATCTCTTAGCAATAAATCCATTTCTTGGACACGACACCGTGAACATTCACTTGCTCTTTATAATTAATCTTGATACACTTCATCATTGGAAATATCCATGAAATCATTTTTGCATTTTCGAACATCAAATACATGTCTACTATCAGGTGAAACTTTTGCATAACTTCCATGATTCTTCCCTGACTTTGTGTCATTGACATAAAAAAATCTGTTTGGCAGCAGCGGTAGATATGAATCATTTTCATACCATGCGACTAACATTGATGCTAATAATATCGCCATCTAACATGTATCTTTGGATTTTCTGGTCTGAGATCAAACCACTCACATTTGAAAGCCTGACCCATCTTGTCATTAAATAATCTAACTCAAAAATATCGATTCACGACTCATAAAAATCAATAACATTATCACCATAATTCCCCCTCAACCATCCAACCCGCTATTTTTGGGTCTTCATAGACTATCACGATCCTTGAGTACGAAACCCTAACTCCAGTGACAATCTGATGTTGTATTTTCTTAACTCAACAATCAAGTTCCGCATCTTCAAACATATAATGCTTCTGTAGCTTCATGGTGAATGATTATTTAATATATTGTATCATCTACTTGAAAAAAAAAAAATGAATAGGATATCAATATAAAAAGCTGAATCTATATCCTATATTGTGTATATAAACATTGTGTTTTCAAATTACTTACTTTTTCTTATGCCAAGAAATTAGCTTTGTGTCTATCTTCCACATTCTTATTAAGATTTGTCTTACTTTTGCAAAATTGTTTCATCACATTGCTCTAAAATAACATTGTCATTAATCATATGTTGGAAAGCTCTTATAAGTAATCATTAGAAATGTCAAAATGGCACCACCACTCATCTCAAACAGATTCACTAGAGCCATACTGAGTAGGCTCTTTTAAAATCCTCTTTCAAGTCAACATATTTAGCCGCTCCAACTGGTCTAAGTTTCTGGGAGAAAATAAACAATCCACCATCCTCTACTACATATCAACGTTCATTCCTTTCTTTCTCTGTCAGATTGGTTTTTCAAATTCCACGCAAGTACATTGAACAGCTAAGCATTCATTACAATATATAGCCCAGCTAGACCTAGTTTGCAGTTCATGAATCAGCAAAAATTTGGTTTCAATGAGTTAATATGTTCTAGTTGGAAACAGTCAAATGAATAGTAATTTTTGAAAAACAAGCCTCGAAAATAAAAAATGTTCATAATAATGTATTGAGTTTAAAGAAGCTGAAATAGATTAAAACAAAATTATGTTAAGGGGTGAAAATGCAATTTTTCTGAAAAATGGCAAAACAATAATTTGCCACAGAAAAATCTGAAATTTTTCTAGATCTCGAATGACGAAATGGACTTCACCGTTGAATTTGTCTCGTGAAATCTAGTTACCCGGTCGAATTTCATTGAATTCCAAGGCAATTAATTTTCACAAAATTGACGTGACGTCAGTGGACCTTGGCAGATTTTTAGAAAAATCCGAAAATTTTCATTTATTTAAAGATTGTACATTTAAGATGGATGAAACTAAAACGATCACGAAATAAATTGTTTCGTAGCAGCGAACAGAAAAATTGTGACACGTGGCGCGTGGGCCACGTGTCCCTATATAAATAGTCACTAAAAAATGAAAATATCTTATTTGGTCTCATTGACGGTAAGAAGTAAGAGAGAGAGAGAGAAAATGAATCTTCTCTCTTCGATTCGTTGGTCGGATCTCGTTAGGTCGAAGTTAAGTTCTGTGATGAGCTTCTGATGTAGATCTGGAATCATAAGATTTTGCCAGGTTCAAAGTTTGGGTTTCACAGCCAGAAAATGGTGTCCCTAAGAAACCACGCCATTTGAGATAGGGTTTTTCTCCTACTCAGGTTAATTTCTGTCTAAGGGTATGTGTGTGTTCAAGGGATATGCTATCCGGGTTTTTTTTCTCCGACCCCATAATTGTATTTTGGCCATAACTTGGCCCTCACTCATCCGAATTGAGTGATTCAAATTCTAAGTAAACTAGATTGATAGGGAGGCATATCCTTGAAATATCGTCCATCAAGTCGAGGCCCATTTGGACTCGAAAATGCATTCAAGTGGGTATGTTAGGCGGAGTTTTCCCTTTATTTTGTTTGAGACCCCATGGTATGTTTTGGCCATAACTTGGTCATCACTCATCAATTAGGTGATTGCGTTACTTCGTCGGCTAAACGGTAGAGCATATCTCATGAAATAGGGTATGTCCAAATTCAGGCAATTTGGGACTCATAAATTCATTCAAAGTGCAAACCACACACTAATTCGGGGACACAATGGTCATGGCCCTCCAATTTAGAAAGGTCCATAACTTCTTCGATCCGAACTCCGTTTTGTTGTTCTTAGACTCTATAGAAAGCCCATTGAGTCAGATTCTAGCCATATTCCTTCAGGACCTTCTGGGATGATCAGACAGTGGCAAGAATTTTATGTTTTGCAAGTGTGCGGGGTTGCTTAGTTATGTCGATGTGAATATAGGGTTTTGGCATGACCATTTCATGGCATGTTGTAGACTGTGTATGGGGTAGTAATTGCCCATGATTTAGCATAAGAAAATCCTGAGAACAAAGAGGTTGAGTTCAATTGATTTCAATCAATTGGAAGTGATTAAATGTTTAAGGGTTCTTTGGAAAGTATATTATAGTTAATGGTTTAGTGTGAACATGATTAAGGTATGGATGTATTTAATGAGATTTTATGGATAATGTGACTTGTAGGAGGAAGGTGGTAAAGGACAAGGGTGGAGGTGGAAAGTTTTGTTTAAAGGAGGAAAAAATGGCAAATAACTAGGTGAGGGGAAAATGTAAATGTTGCAGAAAATATATATATATATATATATATATATATATATATATATATATATATATATATATATATATATATATATATATATATATATATTGTGTTTATCAATGTATATGTTTTTCATATCCCTATGTTATAAGGTTCAAATGAAAAAAACGAGAAATGTGGTTTTCTTTACTAAATTATGTTAAGAAAATATGAAATGATTATGGTTTCCATAGTTTATAAAGCATGATTTATGGTTTCCATATGAAATGAAATGTTTATGAATGTATATTTTATATATACATGTTTATATGAAAATGTTTGAATCCATGGATTTACTACATGTTACAAAGATAAAATTTAAAGGAAAGTCGGCTAAAAGTACTTTACGCGTGCATGAGTACATAGAAATGGATTTTTTATAGAGGGAAGGGAAGAGTGATATGTATTACCATGCACGTGAAAAGTACGAAAGAGTTTACCAGCATAATCGAATTTATTCATAGTGCAATGGTATTTCCCAAAGAAAGACACGATTTATCGGAGGGTTCTTTTTAGACAATCCCGTGTCGTGGGCTTTGTTTCCTCGTAAGGTTCTTTCATGGGCCAACCGGTGGTTAACGGTAGGAGCCTTGTTCTCGAAGGTTCCCTTTTAGGCCATCGGTGATCGTAAGGCTTGTTTCCTCGGAGGTTCTTTCATGGACAGCCCGGTGGTTAACGGTAAGGCGGGTTTCATTGGATATCAGTGATTCAAAGGAAAGAAAGTATATTGAAAAGATATGTTGATACAATTGTTTTACACATTGTACTTGATCTATATGGAAAGGAAAGTAAAGCAAATGTTTATGGAAATGATATGTTTATACAATTGTTTATACAACTAGGGATCTTCTAGTTGTGCCTTGAGAACTCACGATCCTCTGATATCGGTGGCGTAGTTGGAAACTAGCAAAAAGAAAGTGCTTAAGCATGCATCCTCAACTCAACACCCGACTCACCATAGCTTTCGACCATCAATGGAGATTGTATTGTCACATATAAGCCCAAAGAGCTGTAGACTTCCTGCTTTCAGGAGCATCAGCCCCACATTTGCCTTACGGATGGTAGTCGATGATAAGTCACTAATCCTTAAGTAATTCCATCCACCTCCTCTGCCTTAAGTTTAACTCCTTCTGGGTAAACAAATACTTAAGGCTCTTATGGTCGGTAAATATCTGACAAGTCGCTCCATACAAGTGATGCCTCCAAGTCTTCAATGCGAAAATTACCGCAGTAAGTTCCAAGTCATGAGTAGGATAATTCGACTCGTGTTTCTTCAATTTGTCGGAAGCATCGCCACAACTCTCTTATATTTGCATCAACCGCATGGCAAACCTTAGCGAGCATCGTAAACCTCGAACCCTCGTTGCCCTCGAGCAGTAACGGGGCGCGTCAACTTTTCCTTCGGTGTTTGGGCTTCCCTCACACCTATCAGTCAAAACTCAAATTTAACTCACTACAGTCAAACATTGAAGTGGTCACGCTATCTTTGAGAACCCTTCTATGAACTGCGGTAATACCTCGCTAATCGGGAAACTCCGCGCCCACATCGCGGTAGTTAGTTTGCTCCCAATTTTCCACACTTTGCTTCTACTTTACGAGATCCATAAAATGCCATAACCCAAAGAAACCACATGTCAGAAATCCCCTCGCTCGACCAAAATTCACATTTGCTAAACGGCATCTGGTGATCTTGCCTTAAAGTCTGCAACACTTACCAAACCCAAATGTCTCTCATGCTCAGAGCTAAGCTTCTCAGTACACCAGGAATATCATGAGTAGAACAATGACAAACTGATTAAGTATGAATGGAAGACCGGTTCATCAAATCCATGAAATTTCTTTGGGGCATTGGTGAGTCAGAAAACATCATTAGAAACTCTGTAATGCCCATCTAGATCACGAGATATGCGTCTTGGGAATGTCCAGATTCCTAATCCTCAAGCCCCGATGGTACGCGACCTCAGTCAATCTTGGAGAACACTCTTGCACCACAGGCGATCAAATAGATCATCAATCCAGAAGCCCGAAAAGGATATGCATTCTGATGGTGACCTTATTCAATGTACGTAGTCTATACACAACCTCAGTATCATCCCTTCTTCTTCACAAATAACATCGGCGCTCCCAAGGTGAAATCTTTGGGCCCTAATAAATCCCTATCCACTAGCTCTTGTAATTGGAGCTCTTTCCAACTCCCGGTCCGGTGCCATTCTATAAGGTGGTAAGAAATAGGAGGCTAATACCCGGGGACTAATCGATGGGAAAATCTATTTCTGGATTACGAGACAAACACGGAAGATTGTCGGGGCTCTGTCGGGAAAGTCCCTCACTCTTGGTACATCCTCTAATCCTTAGCTACTCTGAGTGTCCAGCTACGTAATTTAGATACCTCTGACCTTTTGAGAGTAAACATCAGCGAGGAAATGGAAATCCTTTGAAGGTGCTCGCCTTCGCTCTCCATAGAAGACTACTTTTGGTAGTCCGTGGAAGTCTAAATATCACACTCCCTGCGGAAACAATCCATTGAAGCATAGTTTGAAACAAGCTTGATCCATCCAAGAATCACATTCGACAATAAGATCTATTAATATCCGTCTGCTTCCATAATTTGGCCCTCGATAGAAAACAAGCTACACTTAAGAAAGCATCACACTGAGCCATAGAGACTCTCGGCAGGCGTGGCAATCGAAGGCACATCACGAGTCATCCCGACTCGTGCCAAAATACTCCGTGAAATAAGAGGGGTGTAGCCCACAGTCGATGAGAGCAGCGTGCATTGTCGCAAAAAATAAATAATGTACTGTGTGGCGTCGGGGTGGCTTATGCCTCTGCTGAGTGTAGCATAAACTACCTCTAGCGAGGAGTGAAATTAGTTCTCTCTGCCCCCTACCTGCAAGTGATTCCAGTGCGCCGGTATTGTCCCATGCTAAAAGGAACCACCGAGTCTGCCTTTGCGTGATACATCCTCCATTGCCGCCTTCTTTGGGCGAGTAGCCCGATCCGAGAGACTACAGTGGCGGATTCTCGATAGGGCGTCCCTCTTGAATCTTTGGCATCATACGTACGCGCCACTAAAAGCATACATTATCCATGGCATGGTCATTATGAATCTTGTTACAAACGCCCGCAGTCGAGCGGAAACCATCACGGTCTGCTGGGACCTCTGAAAGTGTCTCACTGCCCGGCTACTCAGCGATTAAAAATCGGAACCATGTGTATGTCCTCTGAGAGCACGCCACCTCACGGCACCCACGTGCATCTATTTGGATCTCTGGCGCCCAAGATCTAGGTGACTACCCCTCTTAGATGATCTTTGTTGCAGGGCTCCCCCGAGACGGAGTCCATCGTATGATCGGCCTTAGTGCGGCGTCATCGAGTGCAATCTCTCCCACCTCGAAGCGGTGTCTCTACCGTCGGCCCGATACGATGGGATGATCGGAACTG
>JAEQBH010005185.1:0-277591 GCA_016808115.1 Tetrastigma voinierianum
CGTTACACTAAAGGTTACATGACTTGTATATAAGACTAAGACATATATAGCCCTCTTTATCAAACAAGATTATATGATCCTCATTTTTCAAATAGTTTGAAATGGATACCCCATAACATAATTTTCCAATCATATGTATCATTTTTAATGATTGATTGATGAACTCTCAAGCTACTGTAAAACTTGAGAAAATTTTAATTTTCTGAAAAAGAGTAAAATGGTAATTTCGGTCAAAATCCGGAATTTGTCTGAATATCCCGGATGGCGACGGACTTCACCCAGATTAGGTCGTCTCACGAGGAAATCTAGCCACCCGCGTCGAATTTTGTTGAATTCCGAGACGACCAGATTTCCAGTTTTCGAGGCAGGGTGTGCGGTGCGGTAAAGCGGCTTATGAAAGACATGTGATGTGACAAAGTCACCCCTGCTACATATGCCCATTTGACACATGTTGCGCTGGTCGTTGAGATGATGGAGATGAACAGCCCAGATTAAGCCATGTAATCAGTGATTAAAATGAAGGGACAAGGATGGAATTATTGAAAAGTTTAAATGAATAAGACAAAGAAATAGTCTTCTTCTCGATTGGAAAGCAAAAAACGTCACGGTGAGGTGGGTTTCCAGATTTACCCAGAGAGAAGTCTGACTTCTCTCTGGGTTCTGGCTTTCGGTAGTCGGTTCGTGACGAAACAATTGTTCTATGAGACAAGGGCTATCCGTGGGCACTGATTTTATGGAGTTTTGACAACTCCAAGAGGTAGGAATCTTTTCCTACTTGGTTTATTCTTTGGCTTAGAGTCATTATATGGATGGGGATTTGTTGAGGCCTAGAAGGTCGTGTTATCGGTCTCAAAATCTTTGAACCGAGTAAAGAAATCCCTACTTGTGTGGTCGTGAATAGTGCCGACCCGAGGGTTTCACTATTCATGTGATTGGTTGTGTGATTTTTGTGTTGTTGGGTGATTCAAAATGAATTGCTTGGATTGTTATTAGCCCATGTGAGCTAATTTTGGTGTTATTGATTGTGAATTGAGTAACATGAATTATGTAAATTAATTATGTTAATATATACATGAGAAATATATTAGCATGAATATTTTGGAAATGTCATAATGCATTCCATATGCACTGGGGCACCCTAGATGGTAGGTGTGAGTGCATGACGTGAAGGAAAATAAAAGAAAAATAACGATTGAAGGAATTTCAAGGGAAGATTTTCAGAAGAATTGCCTTGGAGAGTTGTCAGCAGTTCATCTCGGAGCGGACCATGGTATTTTGGAGAATTGCAGGTTTCACCTCGGAGGGTTGTTGACACAGCTACTAATTAGCGGATGTGCCCGGCCCGAGGATGAAAATATCGGTTTGACGGATGTGGTACTTGGATTTTGCGGATATATCGGATATCGGAGATATATCGATGGATATTTTACATGAATATCGATATATCGGAAATTAAACCTTGATCAATCCATAACCGTTGGATCAAGTCAGGATTTCAAATATGGCCATTTAAATATATCTCTGATATATCCCGATATATCCTTGATATATCCCGATATATCTTGGATATTTTACCGAAAAATTAAACTAACGGCGTGTGTGCCACATACCTGATATTTCCACGATATATCGGTCCAAAACCGAGATATCGGTGATATATCGGTCATCGTGACTCTCGTGTGGACATCACCAATGTCAGATATATCGGAGATATATCGACGGATATATAAGATATTTTCATCCCTGGTGCCAGCCACCCCAAAGAAACCTCCATCCGTTACTTCCAATGACTAGAGAATCCTATCAAGCGAAGCCATGTTGTTTGCTGAAAACCCGTATAAAAATTTTTCTTTTCTAAACTTGTGATTTTATAAAGAATTTCGACATCTTGTGCCTCTGAGGACATATCCCAAAACATGTATATCTGATTTACTTTTTAATATAACCTTCAACACTCTTTCAAAGAGCCTCTGAATAATCCGCATTTCCATAAAGCAAAACTATGTACATACATATACTCCATTTATCTGAATTAGTATATTTCCTTACCACAAAGTTATTATCTGACACTATACTAGGGTGGAGAAGAATCCTAATATGTCCCGGCATCGGCGTGCACAATACTTGGAAAATATTTTTAAAATAAGGAAAATAATGAGCTAAGCAGGCTCAATGAGTGTATGCTTTATAAAATGCTTCTTTGAAATATCTCAAAGCGTAAAACTATATTTCTGAGACATTTCGAAACCTTGCTTCCTTTGCTATAAAAGTTTCTAAAACATTTAAGAAATTGCTTGCTTGCTTTGCTTTAAAAAAACTTGCTTGCTTTGCTTTAAAAGTTTCATAAAAACTTTTCATACTATGCTTGCTTGCTTTGCTTTCAAAGTTTCTAAAACTTTCTCATAAGCAGAGAGCACGAGCCGACCGCTTGCTTTAAAAGTTTCTAAAACTTTTCATAACTTCTTTTGTTTTGCTTGCTTTAAAAGTTACAAACCTTTCATAAACGCGGGAGCCTGGGCTTCGACCGCTTGCTTTAAAAGTTTATAAAACCTTCCATAAACACGGGGGCACAGGCTTAAACGTCTTGGTATTTAACTTGTTACAGTGGTTGATTTATTGTATGAAAAATGCTTATAAATCAGATCAACCACTAGAGCCTTTTCTTACTTGTACCCTAGTAACGTGGGATTTGAGCTTCAGGTATTGGAAGGACTTGAGTCCACACATCGCTAGGTGGAAGGGCCTTGGCCCATCACCTTTACCGATAAATATGGTGGAAAGACCTTGGTCTACATCACCATATAATAGCTAACGCTAACCCTATATATATGCCCGATGCGTGCCACGGTCCCCTTTAATATGCCATGATGCATGAACTAAGTTTGTCGACCAGGCAAATCTAAAATGCATGAAATAATGTCCTAACTTCACCGTGTACGTACGGAATACCTAATGAGTGCTTAAAACACTCAGATTATACCCGCGTTTGTCTTACGTTTTTAGCATTATTTTACATTTAAATACGCATTTTTAGTGCTCAATATCTGATTAATATAGTTGGTGTGTATGCGGTGCGATTGTAGTGCGAAAGGCGACTTTTGGAAGCGATTTTGGAGCAGAAAGGAGGCGATTATAAAGATGGGCGGAACATCGGCGACGTCCCCAGCGTCAGCGGCGTCCCCACGTCGTGGCGTCCAGCGTCGCGGCGTTGGAGTCAGCAATATAAAAGTCAACAAGCGGCAGCGTCGCGGCGTCTCAGCGTCGCGATGTCTCAGCGTCCGCAGCGTCTTAGCGTCGCGGCGTTACGCGTCGCGGCGTCGTATGATTACGTCTTCTCATCATTAAAAGCAAGGGTGCAGTGAAATCGGGAATGGTAAGGACTAGAACACGAAATGTCAGGGACGAGCGGCAGCGAAGAAGGAGAGCGTGATTTGTATTTTCCTCTTTTGGACAATACTCTTGATGTTTTACATACTACCATATCGGGTATTTTCTCATCTCATGTTCTAGATCTACACTTAGGGTGGGAGTTGAACTCCCGCTTCACATTTTCATGGGATTAAAGATTAGTCATTTATATTATTCAAGTTGTTTATAATTTGTTAGCATCTGCTTTATATATGTTAATCATTTTACATGGTGATGTTTGGCCAACATTAGCATGACTATACTGGAGATCCGAGATTCGAGAGATGAGGGTACCCAAGGATCTGAGTAGAGCAGCCTTCGGTTGATTCGGTAAATAGAGATATTCTGATCCCGAAGGTGGAAAATAAGGTTAGAACATTTAAGCATTTCGAAGTATCGAGTTGGGGTAGAGATACACTCAACTCTACTAGCGAGATAGGCGGATACACCTCGAGAGAGGGTATTTCGTAAGCAAGATCACCTAGCCATTAATAAATCATAAATAAACTGAATAATATTCTCTTTAAGAAATAATCCATCGAAAGTGACAGGGGGAGACATAGCCCTAATTCCATTACACAAAGAATTAATCTCGTATCGCTTTGTTTAGTTTACATTCGCACTAGTACCTCTTCACACAATACATATATCCGTGATAATATGAAAAGCAAATCTCTATAGTCAACACACCTATCCCCGTGGATCGATATCCGTACCATTGGTACACTATATTACTTGGGGCGACGCGTGCACTTGCGCACATAGGCGTACATTTTACACACCACGTTTTCGGCCTGTCAAGTTTTTGGCGCCGTTGTCGGGGATAGGTTTAGAGTGATATAGAGAATACAACAATTAGATATTACTCTGGAATTTTTGTTTTTATTTGTTTTTACAAGTGCTGGTAAATTGGTCTTGTTGTTTCGTGTGTGATTGCAATAGGTTTCAAAGGAGTACATGCAACGCATTTAGATCAAAGGACTAACATCCGTTTGATCCCGAGCCAGGAAGAACTTTACACAGAATACGCCGAGAACAGAGAACGGAACAGATTAGAATTCAAGCAAACATGGAGAACAATGAAGAGCAGGATCTTAGCATTGAGCAAAACGAGCCCCAGAGAGGCCGAAATGGGAATAACGGAAGGAATCAAGCACCCAGACCGTTTATACAGCCAGATGATCCATTCATGTTGCTAGAGGAGTTTGCACTACCACCTACTGTTGTTCAGATAGCTATCAGAAGACCACCTATTCAGGCAAACAATTTCGAGTTGAAGTCAGTCACTTTACAGATGCTTCAGAACATCCTGTTCCACGAGTTGCCTAATGAGAATCCAAATATGCATTTGACCAACTTCCTCGAAGTCTGCGACACGATCAAGTATAATGGAGTCATCAAGAGGCACTGTGCTGGGAGATTGTTCCCACTCACTCAGGGTAATAGAGCCAAGCATTGCCAACAAGTCACCACCGACTCTATTACTTCCTACGGAACGATTTAGTGCGTAAATTCCACTGCTTTTTCCAACCTCAAAAATTGCACAACTTGTGCAAGAGTTCAATACGTTTGGACAACTAGAGGGGGAGAACTTAGCAGAGGCGTGGGATAGATTTCACGAACTATTGAGAAAATGCCCACACCACCGATTGACCAGATGGATGCAGGTCCATACTTTCTATAATGGTCTGAGGAATGCAACTAGAACAGTGATTGATGCCTCAACTGGAGGAGCACTAATGAAGAAAACCACTGACCAAGCATATGAAATTTCGAAGATGCCGCAACCAATACAAATCGCTGGCTCAGAGAAGGCTACACCGCAAAAGCAAAGGTGGCACGGATAATGAGGTTCTCAACGACCGTTAATCGCCACAACCGACTAAACATTTAATCAGATGCGAAGGAACCGCGAATGCCATACAGATCAACTACGGAGTTGTGTGAATTCCGGAGGATGCTGACAATAGCACGTAATGTCAATCAGAAACCAAAATGCAAGAGAGCGTACCGGGGTGACGCGTCAAGGTTCAATCGCAGTCACCACAAGCAGCTAGCGACATTGGGGAAACAATTATCAAAATAAAATCATGTCACAAGGGTGGCGTAATAATCGTAATCGAACAACTGTAATAGCCGGCGGTATGGATGGAGGAACAATCAGAGCAACATGCCACCAACTCGAAAGTGAGTGAACCAATTTCCTCGAAAAAGGTGGACTTAGAACAAGCCCTCGGCAGTCGACTTCCCACTCGCATGAATGGAGACCATGAATATAAAGAACAGCCACCCAATTGAACAATCAAGCCACCTTGGGCTGAGAAATTCCGAGATATAAATGGGTCGACGGCAACTCCATCACGGAAGGCGTACCGGTTCCTACCGCAACTCGGCAAACCCAAGAAGAGATGGGAATGAACACGTTAAAGCAATTATGTCGGTAGTTGGTAAGAATTGAGACACAAGGGAAATCCTCGCTATAGGAGAGGTAGAGATCGAGAAGGTCATCCACCAATGTAATGATCATGGATAAGGAATACCTCGGGAGAGATACCGTAGGAAACACTACCGGGCTAAGGACAACCCACAATTCCATATCCACAACGCCTAAAGAAGCATGTCGGATAAGCAAATACTAAATTCATGGAAGTGTTCAAGAAGGCACATAACATCCCGCTTGCCGATACTCTAGAACGTATGCCCGCCATATGTAAAAGTTTATGAAAGACATACTGTCTCATAAGAGAAGATTGGCTGATTTCGAAACAATTAACTTAACTGAGGAATGTGTGCCATGATTGTGTGAAGCCGCGCAAAGCTTAAAGTGACCTGTGCGCTTCACTATCCCGTGTACCATTGGAAATGCTATCTTCGGTGAGAGTCTCTATGTGATTTAAGTGGCAAAGATTAATTCCTATGTCCTTGTCCATTTTTAAACGTCAGATTAGTGAAGCTCGACTAACTACAATACACTTCGCCTTGCCGACGCATCCTTGAAGCATCCTAGAGGGGTAATAGAAGATGTCTTAGTAAAAGTTGACAAGTTTATCTTCCCAGCAGATTTCATTGTCTTATATATGGAAGAAGATAAAGAAATACCCATACTTTGGGTGCACTGCTTGCAACTGAAGGGCAATATTGATGTTCGTAGGAGAAACTAAAATTTGAGAGCGTTGGTAAAGATGAAGTCAAGTTCAACGTGTTTGAAGCTGTGAGACATCCGACAGAGAGTGATACTTGCTTCATGGCAAAGATAGTAGAGGCTATAGTGTCTAACCAAAGTGGTCTCACTGACCCTTTGGAGGCTAGCCTTGCATGTAATGATCCCAAGAATATGAGCGGTTATACAGAGGAATATGTAAACGATGGATTCTTTCTTGGACTCTTTAGAAGGAAATATCAATCTCTAGGTGAAGGAGTTGAAACTTCTGCCATCGGTTGAACAACCACCCAAGATGGAACAAAACCTCTACCTAGCCATTTGAAGTATGCATATCTTGGGATAGCATCTACCTTACCAGTGATCATCTCAGCATCCTTGACCGAACTAGAGGAGGAGAAGTTATTGAGGGTCCTTAGAGACCATAAAAATGCGCTTGGGTGGTCTCTAGCCGATTTAAAAGGGATTCGCCCTTCATGCATGATCGTATTTTGCTAGAAGATGGGCATAAACCTTCAAAGGGAAGATATGAGGTTGAATCCAACGAAGGAAAGAGGTAGTCCGGAAGGAAGTATTGAAATGGCCGGATACTGGGTAATTTATCCTATTTCTCAGATAAAGGTACGGGTAAGTCCAAATTTCAAGTAGTACCTGTAAGAGGGTGATGATTTTGAGCTTTTTGAAGGGAGAAGTCTCTCTCTAGGGTGGAAACACTCCTAAGGCAATACAACTGAAGGGGAAAAAGCCAAAGCAAGAAGACAAGAAGAGGAGATTAGCGCCACTCAAAAATCATGACATCATCCTTTTTCTTTGTTTCTCTCTTTTGATGTTTTCTTGACTTTAGAGATGTTCTAGATTTATTTCTAGGTTTTTGTTGTAGCCTTGCTACTCGAATGGATTAATGGTTAATTACTTTTTCATTCATTATATGGATTGATTTTATCTCGACTGGCTCATCTCTCGTATTTTATTTACATGGTAGTGCTCTGCCAACACATAAATTGTTTTTGCCGGGAGTCTGAGATCGAGAGATGATGACCCCCTGGGATATGAGCAACACTTGGTCAATCGACGAATAAAGAAATCCCGATTCCAAGTGTGGCATTAAGGGTTTAAACATTTAAGCGTTTTGGAGTCCATGGTTGAGGTAGAGATGCAATACACCCTACTGGCGAGATAGGCAATTATATCTCGAGAAAGAATATCTTGTAGGCACGTATCACCACAACAGAATCAATTAATATACTGAATGAATAATATATTTAGGTTAAAATTCATCGAGTGTGGCAGGTGAAGGCAAAACCCTAGTTTTCATAATTAATTGATTTACCAAATAATATAGGTTTAGTTTTTCTTTTTATTAATTGGAATTCATTTCGATTTTAGATCCAGATAATATTTAAAGCGTAAAGTCAGTACTCAGCACACTTCTCCCCGTGGATCGATATCCGTACTTAGGTACACTATATTACTTGAGGCAACGCTGCACTCGCGCACATGCGCATTGGCATTCTACACATCACGCTTTCGCCTATCAAGTTTTTGAACGCCGCGACGCTGATTTTAACATTCTCGAACGCCGCGACGCTGAAGATTTCGAACGTCGCGATGTTGCCCTCGAACATCGCGACGCTTGTCCCATTTAAGGCCAACACTCCCCATTTTTCATTCTACCCTTCCTTCTTTTAATCGAACCCTAGTGTCCCGTACGCGCACCTACCCAAACCCTTGCTCGCAGTCAACTTCCCCAATCGGCCTGGCCATTCTTTGTCCGCACCCTCTCCGACCGCGCCACCATCTCTTTCCCACAATCCTCAACCGTCCTCGTCGCCATTTCCACACTCCACTTAAGCGTCCTCGCACTGGTCTAGTAATCCACCTTAGGTCTAGGAGTTCACGTTTAGAGTCACATTTAGGGTCCCATTTAGGTCTATTTCAGGTTGGTAGGGTCACATTTAGGGGTCGCGCTGCACTCGCTAGTCTTCGCTTTTCCGAGCACCCAGGTGTTTGTCATGTATTGTTCAGCCTGGGCGGTGCTACCTTGGTGCCATTTCATTGCATTACCCTCCAAAGAGTCCGAAATCCTTTTCCCTACTGTCCTGAAAGAGGTAGAAGCTGTTTGATAAACCCGGGCCCGCTGAGGATCCGACCCCGAATTTCGATGTCACACGGTTCGTTAACGAGGGTGTCGCCGATCGGTTCGGCACCATCTGCAAGAACCGTTCTTTCATTAAGGAAAAGGGTTTCCACCACCCTGATGATTTTTTCCGCAAGACAATTGCGGCCAAGGGATGGCGGGCACTTTGCCAACCACCTCATCCAGCTGCGATGAGTGTGGTGCGAGAATTCTACGCCAACCTCGCCTCCCACGTCGTCAAGAAGGTTCGAGTGAGGGGTGCTGCTATCGACTTCAAAGGCGGAGTCGATCAATCGCTATTATAATCTGACTATGTCCCTTGGCCGCTTTGACGGCTTTACGAGAGACCCGACAACCCCGAGGTCATTCGGGTCTTGACGAATGGGCGGGGTGAATGGAAACCCAACAGTGAGGGCCATGCCGTCCACTTCAGGGCTAAACATTTGGCCTATATCCCTTGTTGTCCGGGGTATCGTCACACGTCGCCTCATTCCGACGACGAACGGTGTGAAGTGATCGCCAAGCGTGCTCAAGCCAACTATGCCATCATTCAGATATCTTTGATGTCGGGCAGGTTATCGAGGACGCCCATCCTCCATAACCGGACGCCTAAGAGGACTCAGCACCCTTCCTCATTTATGGCTTATGCAAACGAGCCTGGGTGCCCCTAGATGACAACGAGGCGTGGTTACACTCCATCAAGGTAATATCTAATATGTGATTGTAAACCGGTGTACTATGACCGAGGGGGTCTACGATTCCCGCCATGAGCCCTGGGACGAGATGAGCTTCACTCGACTATCATGCCCGCTGACTCGCGACCCCCAGAGGACATCTGGTAGTCTCGTCTCACCCACCCGCCACCACCACGGGAAGAAAGCCACCTGGGAGGCGCCTCCCTCCACCCCACTCCCGACCTCGAGGACCCTAAGTGGCTCTCCCTACTGAGCGCTTTGGATGCATTCCGGGGACGAGACCCAGGAGCACCGAGTCCCCATCACACAGATACGGAGGCCCTTCACGATATGCGCACGGGGTCGGGCCAAACAGCCACTATTCTGAGCCACAGCTAGCCGCCTGTGCCCAAAGTAGCCCGGGGCCTTTAGTGACTCCACCACCACACCAATTACGTTGACTCCTCGCCCGATCACCGTGAGCCCCTCTCCACCTTCCTCTCGTTATTTTCATTTCCGGGGACACCGCCATTTTTTTGTTTAAAGGTGCTCGGTTTTTTTTCTTAGATTAGTTTTATGTTTATGTGTGTTGTAGCTTATTTTCATTTATGCATGTTAGTTTACATTTCTGTTTAGTTTTATTTATGCTTGCTTATCTTAGGATGTTGTTTTGTGTTTAGTCATGTTTCGTGTTTTTGGGGCAGATCACATGTGTAGGTGTCGTATTTAGGTAGTTGTGTGTGATGCCATGCTTGGAGAGTAGGGATTACTTTTGAGCTGAATCCACTCTTGTCATATAAGAAAGGTTTCATTGGATGTTTGAATGCTCTCTTGGGAATTAGGTTGCATAGGTCGAGGCATAAAGTGAATCACCTCCGGTTATTCAAGAAACCATTTCTCAAGGTGCCTATCACACTCACACACAAATGATCTCTAGGGTATGCCTAGGTACCGAGCCCAACTACTAAGGTTCAACAAACCCTGGGAATCTCTAAACACTAAAGAGATGGGACACCGTGAATAAAAGAGGATTGCCTTCGAGCCCTAAAATAAAAAAAAATAAAAAATAAAAGGGAAAAGAAAAACAAAGAAAAAAATATATATATATATATATATATAGAGAGAGAGAGAGAGAGAGATAGAATAAGTGGGATCTTCCACTGAACCCGGCACAAATCTCGATGTGGCCTTCAAAGCCTAATGCCCCGAGCCAACTGCCGGAGTCATTGACTTCACCGCCTGCCAGGACGTAAGATGGAGGTTTCTGGGCGTACCTAGGCCTTTAGGTTTAGTTGAGTGTTCGGGGTGACGTTCGAGGGGAACTGAATGCCCGATGCCCTTAACCAACTGGTGGGGAGTCACCAACTAATCCCTGCTACATGAACACTTAACATAAACTTACGGGCACTAGTTTTGTTCTATGTTGTGAGTAGGTATATTAGAAATTGCAAACGGTGCGTTCTGATCCTTTTGTAGTTAGATTTTCCAAATTAGGTGAGTTGAACTCAAGTTTGGGTGGCGTCGAAGTCTAAGTGTAAACTAGAGGTCATTTATTTAACGCACATAGGGTCCTTGGGAAAAGTTATTGAATACTTCGGAGGCTGAGGCACTAGTCAACTTCACCGAAGTTCAAACTACTCGAAGTTGAACACCTTTGCAAATCCTGTGAACTTCAAACAGAACGACAGCGGTGTGAATCGGTCCAATTTGGTCCTCTATCTATCAGCATGGGCATCACTACCTTCGTGTTAGACTATAGTATGTAGAGTGTGTGTTCATGAGTCGGGCCTCATGGGGACAAGAAGCTAAGTTTCGGGGGGTGTGGATGAGTGCTTTTAAAAACACTGTGTTATAATTCGCTGCCTGCCTTACGCTTTTACATTATTTTACATTTAAATACGTATTTTTATAGCTCAATATCTAATTAGTATAGTTGGTGTGTATGTAGGTGCAATTGGTGCGAAAGGGCAAACGAAGCAATTTTGGAGCAGTAAGGATAGCAGATAAAGATTGCCGAACGCCGCGACGTCCCAACGTCAGCGCGACGCCCTAACGCCGCGACGCCGGGTCAACTAATATAAAGTCAACAAGCTGCAACGCCGCGACGCCATGAGTTCGCCTTTCTCATCATTAAAAGCAAAATGGGTGCGTAATCTAAGGAAATCAAGAATCGTGACGGACTAGGGCGCTGGAACGAGCGTAAAGAATGACGCTAGCGAAGAAGGAGAGCCTGATTTGTATTTTTCCTCTTTGACAATACTATCGATGTTTTACTATACTACATATTGGTATTTTCTCATTCAGTATGTTCTAGATCTACACTTAGGGTGTGGTTGAACCCTGTCACATTTTCATGGATTAAAGATTAGTCATTTATATTATTCAAGTTGTTTATAATTTGTTAGCATCTGCTTTATATCTGTTAATCATTTTACATGGTGATGTCTGGCCAACATTAGCATGACTATACTGGAGATCCGAGATTCGAGAAATGAGGATACCCAAGGATCTGAGTAGAGCATCCTTCGGTTGATTCGGTAAATAGAGATATTCTGATCCCGAAGGTGGAAAATAAGGTTAGAACATTTAAGCATTTTGGAGTATCGAGTTGGGGTAGAGATACACTCAACTCTACTAGCGAGATAGGCGGATACACCTCGAGAGAGGTGTACCCTTTCACACACTAGTACCCTTTCACACAATACATATATCCAGATAATATTTGAAAAGCAAATCTCTGTAGTCAACACACCTATCCCCGTGGATCGACATCCGTACCATTGGTACACTATATTACTTGGGGCGACGCGTGCACTTGCGCACATAGGCGTACATTTTACACACCACGTTTTCGGCCTATCAATACCTCTGACTGGTAATGCTTGCTTAAAACTAGGGATTTCTTAAGGCCTGTTTTATAAAACACACTTTTTGCTTGCTTGCTTGCTCTTTGAATTATGGTTTTACAAATCAAAACCATTGCTTGCTTGTTTTTCAAATTTGGTTTATAATCATACCATTGCTTGCTTTTTTTTGCAAATATGGTTTAATACTTTAAAACCATTGCTTGCTTAAAATATAGTTTAATAATTTAAAACCATTGCTTGCTTGATATATGGTTTAATAATTTAAAACCATAACATACCAGTGTAAAACGATTTATAAACAATACACTAGTATTTAAAAATATAGTTTAGAACACTCACCTTCCTTTTACAATAATTGAGCACGACTCCACAATTCTCCCACCTCCGCTATTACCCTATATATTCGATGTATTAGACCACACACGTCAGCACAACCAATCAATTTGCACACTTAGTGCTATAATTAAAATTTTCAGAAAATATGTGAGCTCTAAATGTCATTCACAGGCATATGGCCATATTCTAAACTCAAGGGGCTTTCTATAGAGTCTAAAAACACCCGAAAACATTTCGTAATCTCCGCCCGACTGTCCTCGAATACAATCTTTGAAATTTCCAACCCGAATCGTCTAAAACAATTCTGAATTCGCTGATCATCTGGAATAGCGTCCAAAATTCCTAAATTCTTAAACTAAACTAAAATTTTGGGACTAAATTTACAGATCTCATGGCTCCTAAGAAAATTTCAAGTCATTACATAGCCTTCATTAGAAATACAAGTAGGGAAAGTTTCCTTAAATTCTTTAAAGTTTGATGAAACACTAAGATATTGGTACTCATCAGAAGGCTCTCGCGTAGTCCAACTTTGCCTTCCTCGCTCCAATCCTTTAATTATTATTATTATTATTATTATTATTATTATTATTATTATTATTATTATTATTATTATTATTATTATTATTTGGATACATAGCTTATATTGCCTCATTCGGATCCGTTTTTATCCCGAAAAAATTTATTTCTTTTCAGTTCATTTATTTTAAATGAACTTTAACTCAAGCCATTTTCTGATTTCCAAGATTTTCGTAAAATCTCGCCCTCGAAGTCACCTAAGAAACTTATCACCCGTGTAAATTTAAAATATTCGACTGCCTCGTAATTTGACGAACTTTTCTAGGTCACTACATTTCACAGACGAATTTAATCTAAGTAATTCCTTTCACATCCGAGATCTATAGAATTTTCTAGGCTTCTCTAAATCATTATAGTAATTTATTATTATTATTATCCTTTTGAAATTCCATAATTTGTACTCTCACCCCTCCACTCTCCTTAATTGCACAAGTGCCACAATTCTTTGAAAACTTTACAATTTCATCTTTAAAACAACTTTCAAAAATACTATTATGACACTCAATTAATTAAGGAAGCCTCGCACACATATGCAACCCACTACATACCGTACACCCTCCTGACAAAGCAAATCCTCCTCTTTAGAACATTTCGTCCTCGAAATGAACAAATTAAAGTCAAAGGAAAGGAAAGCACTCCTAATCCGAAATAGTGGAGGTTAATGACGACGTGATCCGAGCCTCCGCTCCCCCGGTAGCCGCTCTCATGATTCTTCCACAGACTTCAATCCAGCGGACCACCTTACCTCAACACTTGTTCCTTGCGATCTATAATCTGCACAGGTGTTTCCTCATAAGTCAGGTTCTCCTTTAGCTGCACTGGCTGCTCTCTCAGCACATGTGAAGGATCTGGGATGTATTTCCTTAACATCGATACATGGAAGGTGTCATGAATCCTGGACAACTCTGGGGGTAACTTCAACTTGTAAGCTACTGGCCCCACCTTTCTCACAATCGCATAAGGTCCTATAAATCTTGGACTAAGCTTGCCTCGCTTGCCAAATCTCAAAACACCCTTACAAGGGGAAATCTTCAGGAAGACCCGATCACTTGTCCTAATCGCAAGTCTCTACGACTGGCTTCATTCCAGATAACTTTTGTCTATCTCTGCCGTCTGGGCTATCACGAACAACTTTCACTTTCTCTGAAGTGATCTGCACTAATTCGAGGCCTACCATTCTCCTCTCACCAACCTCATCCCAACACACTAGAGTCCTACATTTTCTACCATACAGCGCTTCAAATGGATCCATCTCTATACTGGCCTGATAACTGTTGTTGTATGTGAACTCCATTAGTGCCAAATGAGTATCCCAACTCCACTTGAATTCCATCACACAAGCTCTCAGCATATCCTCTAACGTCTGAATGGTCCTCTCTGACTGGCCATCCGTCTGAGGATGAAATGTTGTGCTAAAATGTAGGCGAGTACCCAGTCGCTCGCAAATCGCCAAAACCCGGATGTGAACCTCGAGGTCTCGATCCGAACTATCGAACCGAACTCCCATGAAGTCTCACTATCTCATCCACATACAACTTAGCCAACTTTTCCAGAGAATCCTCGACATTAACTGGCAGAAAGTGAGCAGACTTCATCAATCGATCAACTATCACCCATATAGCATCGTGCTGCCTCTGAGTCCGTGGAAGACCTGTCATAAAATCCATAATGATCTTTTCCCATTTCCATACTAGAATAGGGAGTAATTGTATCTTCCCCACGGGCCTCGATGCTCGCTTCTTCAATTACCGGCGTGTTAGGCATCCGAGACGAAACTCCGCGGATCTCTTTTTCATCCCATTCCACCAAGAATGTTTTTCAAAGTCTTGTACATCTTGGTACACCTCGATGGCTAGTATAAAGCGTATGAATGTGCTCTTCCATAATGTTTCTCTTCATCTCGCCATACTCCGCACACACATTCTCCGCTCTTCATTATCATGCCACATTTCGATTTGAAACTCGCTTTCCTTTTTCTATCTCTTCCTTAATCTTAATCATCTGTGGATCCTACAACTGCCCTGCCAGAATCTGATCCACTAGGAGAGGTCTAACATGAAATGTGGCTAAAAATGCTCTTGAATCCTCAGACTTCAATATCACCCCTAAACTCTCGCACTCCACCAATAAAGGGAAGATAACCCGATCTCATGAGACAAAGAACACTCGCCTACTCAAGGCATCTACTCCAACATTAGCTTTTTTCCCGATGGTACTAATAGTACGCCGTAGGTCCTTAATCAACCTGCCATTTTCTTTGCCTCAGGTTTAACTCTTTTTAGGTGAAAATATATTGAAGACTCTTATGATCTGTAAAGATCCTACAAGGAGCACCATATGAGTAATGTCTCCATATCTTCAGAGAAAACACGACTGCTGCAAGCTCTAAGTCGTGTGTAGGGTAATTCTCTTCATGCCTCTTCAACTGTCTAGAGGCATATGCAATCACCCTATCATTCTACATCAAAACACAACCAAGGCCCTGCCGAGAAGCATCACTGTAAACCACAAACTCATCTCTCCCATTGTGCAAAGCTTAGAACTCCGAGCTTCACTAAGTCAACCTACCTTCAACCTCGAAACTCGCGGGCGGTGCATCCACCCAATCATACTTGACATCTTTCCTTGTCAGCTTAGCCGTTGGGCTACTTATCCCGAGAACCCTTAACAAACTTCCCCTCCCAGGACACCGCTAAACCAAGGAAGCTTCCGACCGACACATTCTTGGCTAAGCCCACTCACACAACTTCATTCTTCTCGGGATCCACACTAACCCCCTTAGCTGAGATCACATGACCTAGGAATGCCACCCTATCAAGCCAAAACTGGAACTTGCTCAACTTGGCATACAACTGCCGCTCCCTTAGGGTTTGCAACACAATCCTCAAGTGCTTTAAATGTTCCTCTGGGCTACCTGAATACACTAGGATATCATTGATAAAGACTATGATGAACCTATCCAAATACGGTTGGAATACCCGATTCATCAAATCCATAAACACTACCAGGGCATTAGTCAAACCAAACGGCATCACCGAAAACTCATAATGCCCGTAGCATGTCCCTAATGCGCCTTAGGAATACCACCCTCCCGCGACCCATCAACCGATGATACTCGACCTCAAATCTATCTCTGAGTACTCCGGAGCTAATCGAATAACTCATCGATCCTAAGGAGTGGATACTGATTGCGGATGGTAACTCGTCTAGCCGTCTGTGACTCATACACAAACCCGCAAATCTCCCATCTTTCTTTTTCACGAAGAGAATCGAGCTCCCCTACTGTGGATATAGTTCGCCGAATGAATCCTCTTACTCTACAACTCTTCCCAATCGAACCTTAAGCTCCTCAACTCGCAGGAGCCATCCTATAAAAAAAGGAATGGAAATGGGCTCAACTCGATCAAATCAATGGTGAACCTTAATTTATCCGGAGGTAATCCTGCAATATCATCTGGGAATACATTTGGGAACTCTTTAACAACTGGAATCTCATCCATTAGAGTCCCCTCCTTCCTTGTCTCCACCATATAAGCCAGATAACCCTGACAACCCTTATGTAGCATTCTCCTGCACCGCATACGGAGATCATACCTAAGATAACTCTCTCGCACATTCAATTTCCAAACTTTACCTCAAATTTCCCTAGCCTATGAAACTTTACTTCCTTTTTATAACAATCCAATGTAACCCTATGGCAAGACAGCTAATCCATGCCGAGAACCACATCAAAATCCCTCATATCCAGGGCCACAAGATCTACTGGGAACTCCTGTCCCCCAATTAGAACTCTACTATCTCTGACTACTCTGTCTAAGACTAACAGATCTCCTGTTGGAAGGAAAACTCTCATACGACCCTCTAATGGCTGGGTCTCTATTTGGAAGAGATCTAAGAAAGGCCTGGATGCAAATGAATGTGTGGCTCTTGGGTCCACTAATGTATATGCATCATGATCAAGGATAGAAATAATACCATTAACCATATCTGGAGTTGCATCTGCATCCTACTGAGTCACATCATAAACTCCGCCCGAGTACGCCTCGGCTCAGATCCCCGAGGTCACTCAAAGCCTCCTTCCCACGCCCGCACTCATGCACAAGACTGCTCCTCCGTCAGAAACCCAGAACATCCCGAAATATACCCAGCGCTGACTTGTTTAGGTATATTAAAAGCTAAATATGAATTTTCGAGAAATAAAACGAGAGAACCGGAATTAATAATAAAGCAAAGGGTAAATATGTAATTTACCACTTGAGGACCTAGTGGTCATAAAAGGGAAAGACTAGGGGTTAATATATGAAATGTTTAAAAATGAAATGTAAATAGAAGAAGTTATGGGATTAAAGGCAAATAGAGAAAGTTGGAATAGAAAATAAGAGAGAAATGGGGGACCAAATGCAAAAATGAAAGTTAAAGCAAAATGGGTTTTTGACGGCCAAACATGGCCTTAATAAAACATTGGATTTAAGACCAAAATCGTCTCATTCGAGGAAAAACAAACGTAGGAGAGAAGAGAGAGAAAGAGAGAAGAAGAAGAGGAAGAGGAAGAGAAGAAGAAGAGAAGAGGAAGAAGATGGAGGAGCAAAAAGGTATGGATTTCTATGATTTTTTTTGGTATGGAAGTCTAGTTTTATTTTTGGAAAAAGTATGGATTCCATTTTGTCTAGACTTGTATGGAACTAACCTTGGGTATGAATTCTAGTATGGATCATATGGAATTTGTATGATTATTATCTTGCCCAAACCTAGGGTTTTGCTAGGATTTCATCCTAAACCTTAAAGAGTACAAGAAGCATATGAAATCCTCTCTTTGAGGATGGCTTCATAGTTCAATGGCAAGTAATTGAGTTAGGGTTTAGAATAAACCCTAACTAATCTACATGTTAGGGTTATGTATGGGTTAGGATCCATATTATAGTGGGTTTGAGAGTAATTCATGATAGATTTTTGAAATAAGATAAGTAGTGAAAGAGGATTTGAGTAGAAAAGAGATTACAAGATGCATAGTAAATGGTTTTGAGGTGTATATGAAGTATAGAGTTGAATTGGGTAAGAAAAATATGGAAAAAAGTGCAGAAAAGCCCACATTTTGGGCAAAATTCGAGCACATGTACTGGTACATGTAGTGCCCTGTTTTTCTATTTCGACCAGTTTTTGTATTTTAGCCATAACTTGCTCATTTATTATCATATTTAAGTGATTCAAGTTGCTAGTTAAAATAGACTTCAAGGAGAACCAAACATCCTCAAATAAGTACCTTAAAATTATGCCTCTAAGTTTCCCAGAAATTCACTCAAAGTGGGGCCATGTGCAAGCCAAATTCTCGGTCAGCTTTGATCATAGAGAATCGTTGTTTTGACGTAACTTGAGTTTTGGTTCGACGGTGGATTTCAGTTGGAGGAGAACCCTTAGAACCTTAGCTTCAAAGGAGTACAAATAACTGTGCATCAAATATGGAGACTAGGCACTGGAAAATGAATATTACAAACTGTCCTTCGTAAAATCGGTGAACCGACTAGTTGGATACGAAAAATGTCATGACTTTTAGTTCGATGCTTCAATTGGAATTATTCCACTTGAGTAAAGTAGATTCATAAAGGAATAAGAATATATGAATGATGTGTGAATACATAGACATCATACTCGTATTAAGTATATGAAATGCCATATGAATAGGCATGAAAACATGAACATGAACACGTAATGTGTGATAAGTAGAACTTATATGATTCGAGTTTGGTATGGATTCTTGTATGGAATTTTGTAAGGATCCTTGGTTTTATATAGAATATGTGTGGATATAAGATTTGCACCTTGGTATAGGTTCTTCCCTCTTGATTTGTGGTTTTGGTTTTGCTTTGTGTATGGAACCTGGGTATAGCTTGCATGGACTTTGTTAGAGTTTAGTATGGTTTCAGTATGGAAATTAAGAATTTATGTATGGTTTGTATGGATGGTTATGTTTAGTATGAATTTGTGGACTTTTATATGAAATCCTCATTAAGCTAAGATTTGAGGTGTTAGAGAGTGAAATTACTTGTTAGAGTATAAAACTTCCCTTTGAGGATAGATTGTAGAATTTATATGGATATGGAAGTTTGGTTTATTCCTTTACTTCAAAGTATTTGGGGATTGATTGTAGGATGGTTTTATGCTGCAGGTTTGGTATGTTTGATACAATCTTGAGCCATAAAATACACTCGAAAATGACAAAAGACAGATGCTGCTGTTACGCAGTGCTGCAAGTTGCCGATTTTCTTCATGGCTTACAATTTGCATAACTCCTTCAAGTAGGACTGGGTGTTCTCGACTCTGAAAGCCCTTTGAGCTTCCAGAATCCATCCATATATAGCTTGATATAATATTGATCTTATAATACACCTGAAATGACAAAAATAGTAGTTGCTGCTGCTATCAGCAGTGCTGCAAGTTGCTGGATTTTCTTCATGGCTTGCAATTTGCATAACTCATTCGTTAGGACCTATGGGTATTCTTGGATTTGATGGAAAGTTCATCGAGTCTAGAATCTAACTATATGCTATTTAATGGCAATTTTTGAGCCACATCTTGTCTAAAAATTGAATTGTTGTACCGAGTGTACTAATCATCAAGCAAAGTTAATTGGAATACATGAAGAAAGGATGTAGATAAGGAACAAGAAATAGCAATATATGTAGATTTGATATGTAAAGGAGTATAGATAAGAAAAGTACCTACAGGTATTCTTTTGAAGAGTCTCCTGCCTCCGTAATTCCTACTCGAGATAGATAATCCGATAAAGAACAAGAAAACATACAAGTATAGGAATGTATAGGTATAGGTCATAAGATATGATAATCCGATAGCTACATGAAGATATAAGTTAACAAGATATAAGATGTTACAAGTAGAGGATATGATATGAATATAAGAGTATAAGGATATGAATATATGGATTGTCATACATAAACGAATAGATGGAACATGACAGAACACATGAATGAGTAAAAGCATACATGATAGAAATATAGAAAGTATGAATAGCTAACCATGATAGAAGCGCATAAAGGATATGATGCATAAATGATATAAAGGGATATGAATAGATAAAGATATATATATGAATATATGAATATAAGAGTGCACAGATGCATTCATGATATATGATAGGATTACATATATGATACGAAGACAAAACTAAATGATAGAAAGATATGATCATACTTATTGTAAATAAATACGAGAACAACAAGACGAAACTAAGAAATATGTGAAGGTATTACTGATTTAAATAACATTAGTGTATATCTCACAAGATACATGATAACAATAGTTATTCATGTAGATGAGATATGTACGTAAAATGTAATAAAATGGATTGTCTCGCTTAGAACTCGTATAGGGATAGATCGGGCATGCCTATTAAAGGAAAAATAAGTCTCAGCAAAGATACCGACTACCGCCTCTGCTTGGGTTACATGGGGCTTCGGTTCTTATAGGAGGTCATTGTCTCATATAATGATAATAGCGCCTTCGGGCTCTTATAGATGGTCATTGTCTCGCATAATGATCAGCCGCTCTTCGGGCTCCTTATAGACCATCAAGCTGCACAGCTGAGTACATTTTCGGCCCTTATAGTTTCCTTTATCCATTCTGCGTTTGAGGTGATACGTAGGAAACAAGGAATATAAACAAATGATTTGCATATGACATGTGAGATATTATATGATCTGAGAAGCATAGCACCGCTACGTGATCATAAGTTCGCAACATGAGATTATAATGATCTCGACATGATATATAAAAATATGAATGTAAAATGATCTCAAAGTTAATATGAATACAAGATATGGAGTACAGCACAAAGATACGAAAAGTATATGAACAAGTACAAGATATGAAAGGGTAAAAGTATTATGAAAAGTATAACAGAAAACAATATATGAAAATAGTATTACGAATGCGACATGAATACAAAGATATGATAACAAGACATGAAAATAACATAACAACTCGGTATAGTATATAACCATGAAAGTAATATATGTATACGAATATGACATACTACGAATAGGATATGTAATGCGGAACTATTAGAAAGAGAATAGATCAAATTATAATACTAGAATAAGAAATAAATGATATGAAAGGTTATATGTAAAATGTCACATGATAGAAGTGTAATGCTATATGAAAATGATAAGATAAGTGTATTAGGCTGAGACGATCATAGTTATTGGTCGCCCTCAGATATGTTTCCCACTGCTGCAAAGCTTAGCACGGGTTTTTAACCGTAGGCACAGGCGTAAGACAAGGATGGTGACGGGGTGATATCCCACATCAGCAGAAAGGTGCCAACTCAGATAGGTGCTCACCACATCGTCCAAGTAATCTCTGTATTTTTGAATAGGTATAAGCTTTGTTTATTGAGAAGTAATGGAACTCGGTGTATAGAACATGAATACCACTATGTATAATGTATATGTAAAAGAAATTTTTTTTTATTATTACAGAAATTGTGCATATGAATGAGAAACAGTACAAGGTCGCCCGAAAGAAAAGGTCAAGAGTCCAAGCTCAAGTGTGATGACTCGCTTGACACCCCCATCGGGTGCCGGGGCTGGGGGCGCTACAAAACCTCCTCCCCGAAGACCTCCCGAGTGTTCATCTCCTCGTGCGGGGTAGCTAGGCTGGCTAATGATGTCTCTACACTAATCAACTGAGGACACTCCCTAATGAAATGGCCTTCTTGGCCATAGTGGAAACACCCTGTCCTATATCTCTTACACTCCCTAAAATGTTGCCTCTGACACATATCACATACGGGAGGAATACTCTGGGTGCCACTGCTAGCAAATGGGGCCCTCATTGATCCCTGACTAGAGTGCGCCCCGACCGCACTCGGGCCTAATCCTACCCTTGCTTCTTGGTTGATCGACCAGAAGCCTCGCTGGGAAGTGCCCGCACTTCTTACTTTCCCGTCACTCCCGACATTGCCGTAGGGTACTTTCTCAACCTCAAAGCGCCTCAACTAATTCTCTCTAAATATACGGCGGAACCACAGACAAATGAACTTTGATCTGGTGCTGTAATCCTGCCAAAAATCGCTTGCACTTCAGGACCTCATCAGCCTAAATATATGGAACTAATCTGACTAGCTCCAGGAACCTCTTCTCATACTCTGATATTGACATGTTCTTCTGCTCTAATCTGAAGAACTCCTCAATCTTCGAATCCTTGTGACTTTGAGGAAAGAATCTGCACAAGAAACTCGCTAAAATCGTCCCATGACATACCATCGTGATACTTCCTATCCATGGCATCCCACCAACTTAGCCCCGTCTTCCATCGGGTAATCTGTCAGGACTTCTCCGATCTTTGCAGCCCATAACTCCGTAAATCTTGTTTACTCTGTCCAACCATAACTAGGCTGCCTTTGGATCGCCACTGTCATCATATGGCTTGGTGTTCAACTTCTGTGCTCTCTCTATAGACCTCCCAGTCTCTTCAAGAACCTCTCTAGGTGGCGGCGGAGGTGGCTGAGGCTGCGGCTGCTGACGAGTCAATATAGCCATTGTCTGAGCAATCCAGGCCACCCGCTCCGCAAAGAAACAACTCGAACTCGAGCTCTTCCCGCGGCCCAGATGGTCCAGCTGACCTACCGCCGGAGGCCTATCTACGGAGGCGGCATAGAACCAACGACGTCATCTTCTCTCGGCATCACAGATCGCCGAGTTTCTAGAATGACTCTCCTAGACGACCGGCATCCTCCCGCCCCGACAGTGCTGTATTTTAAAAAAAAAATCAATCCTTTAATACATTGAAACACTTAATATGTATGTACTTTGAATTTGAAAATGTATGGTTGCCAATAGTGTAAAATAGTGTATAAGAAATACAGTGCTTAATAACACAGGTTTCCTAAGATTCTACTATGATACCAACTTGTGTTGGTATCATATCCCCTCAAGCCTTAGGTTATCTTATACCTATGGTTTGATACCAACTTGACACACCCCCACCCCTACTAGTGGCAAAAAGCCGCCACCCCACAAAACCCCCAACAAGTTACTCCAACGACTAGAGAATCCTATGAAGCAAACCGTTGTTTGGTCAAAACCCGTATAAAAAAATTTTCTTTCTAAACTTGTGATTTTATAAATTCTCAAGTAAAAGATAACAACAGATACAGATATTATCCCAAAACCTGTGATATACAAGCTTTACACTTTTCAAAATATGGCAACCAACACATCAAGCTTCAAAGAGCCTCGTGCTCATCACATTTTCACAAACAAAACTATGTACATACATATGCTCAACTCAGACAAATTCAAAGTATTCTAACAAAAGTTATTTAATACAAAGACTATACTGTGGTCGAGAACTTAATATGTCCCAAATGGGTCCATTTGCCTGTACCTAGAAGATAGTTTTTAAAACAGGAAAATAATGAGCTAAACGAGCTCAATGAGTGTATGCTTTATAAAATGCTTCATTTTTCTGAAAATATCTCAAAACTATAAAACTATATTTTACAAGACATTTTCCAGAAACCTTGTTGGTTTGCTATAAAAGTTTCTAAAACATTTAAGAAACTGCTTGCTTGCTTTGCTTTGCTTTAAAAAAACTTGCTTGCTTTGCTTTAAAAGTTTCATAAAAACTTTTCATACTATGCTTGCTTGCTTTCTTTGCTTTCAAAGTTTCTAAAACTTTTCATAAACGAGGGAGCCTGGGCTTCGACCGCTTGCTTTAAAAGTTTCTAAAACTTTTCATAACTTCTTTTATTTTGCTTGCTTTAAAAGTTTAAAACCTTTCATAAACGCGGGAGCCTGGGCTTCGACCGCTTGCTTTAAAAGTTTATAAAACCTTCCATAAACACGGGAGCCTGGGCTTCGATCATGCCGTTGTTGCTTGTTTACCAGTGGTTGATTTCATACTGTATGAAAAATGCTTATAATTCAAGATCAACCACTGAAGGACTTTCTTACTTGTTGTACCCTAGTAAACACGGGAGCTTGGGCTTCAATCGTGCCAGTGGAAGGACCTGGGTCCACATCACCTAGGTGGAAGGGCCTTGGCCCACATCACCTTTTCCGATAAATATGGTGGAAAGACCTTGGTCTATATCACCATATAATAGCTAGCGTGCTAACCCTATATATTCCAGTACGTGCCACGGTCCCCTTTAATATGCCATGATGCATGAACTAAGTTTTCCGACCAAGCAAATCTAAAATGCATGAAATGATGTCCTAACTTCACCGTACGCATTTAATACCTCCGACCGCAATGCTCGCTAAAACTAGGATTTCTTAAGGCCTGTTTTATAAAACACACTTTTTGCTTGCTTGCTCTTTGAATTATGGTTTTACAAATCAAAACCATTGCTTGCTTGTTTTTCAAATATGGTTTATAATCAAACCATTGCTTGCTTGTTTTGCAAATATGGTTTAATAATTTAAAACCATTGCCTGCTTAAAATGTGGTTTAATAATTTAAAACCATTGAAATATGGTTTAATAATTTAAAACCATAACATACCAATGTAAAACGATTTATAAACAATACACTAGTATTTAAAAATAGAGTTTAGAACACTCACCTTCCTTTTACAATAATTGAGCACGACTCCACAATTCTCCCGCCTCCGCTATTACCCTACATATTCGATGTATTAGACCACACACGTCAGCACAACCAATCAATTTGCACACTTGGTGCTATAATTAAAGTTTTCAGAAAATATATGGGCCTCAAATGCCATTCACAGGCATATGGCCAGATTCTATACTAAGAAAAAGGACTTTCCATAGAGTCCAAGCGCGAAAACATTTACGAAAGTATGTCGAGCCTATCCGAATACAATCACAAAATTTCAACCCGGTACGTAAGCAGGTCCGAAATTCAGCGGGTTGTCAAAAATAGTCCCAAAATTCTAAACTCAATCCGAAAAAATTTTGGGGTAAAAATTCCCATGGCATACCATGGCCTCAAGCCCTAGGTATTCGTATACCTAAGCTCTTATACCAAGCTGTGACGCCCCGATTCTCGGGGGTCCGTTGACAACCCGTCAACTCGCAGAAAACCTGTGTCTCATGTCATGAGACCTATACATGAGTAAAAACGGCCACTTGGGCCCATACATAAATACTCACCAAAATACATCAACCAACTATATTACCATAGTTTAAGAGTTAATACATCACTCTTAATGCAAACATATATTAAAATTTAAGATTCTAATACATGTTATACAAAAAGTATCTACCAAAGCCACAACCCGGCTTTCTTCTCAAAAGCGGCCTCTATTGAGCGTCGTCTTCCTGAACACTCCATGTACCTGAAATAATGATCCCTCGACAAGGTGAGCAATGCAGGTAGTTGATTATCTACTGGGTTACTCTCACCCTAAGTGCACATCACTGATTCAACATAAGCACACTCAAGCAAATACATGATCCTACTTGAGTCTACATGCCCAATCCCAAGTCTCGAGTCCTCAGACTCCTCGCACATCCCCCAGCCAATGCGGGGAAAACATCGTTTCAAAACAAAGGTTTTTGTTCTCGAGCGTACTCTCAGAGTTCCGGTAAGCCTGTTGGACTACCCTCCGGGGCGAATTGCTAGATCATTTTTCGAGAAGCAGTCATGGGTCGACCTGAGATGGATTTGTTGGACGCTCTCGAGGCAATTCTTCGGAAAATATTCCCTTGAAATTCCTTTCACAACCATTTTCCATTTTTTTCATTTCTTTCATACCATGCACTCACACCTAATTTTTTAGGTTGCTCCGGTGCATATGAAATGCATTATGTCATTTCCAAACCACACATGCTAATATATTTTACATGCATATATTAACAAAATTAATTCATGTTAATATATAAATCATGTATGTACTAACATAAATTTACTCACATGCATCATGTCATTCAATTCATATACTAATCACATGTTATTTATTCTTATCAATAACATCAAAATTAGCTCACTTGAGCTAATCAACAATCCATTTTAATTCCAATGGCTCTTACACAATTATATTTCATATAATTCAAACACTCATGTTAACACATTTAATTTTTCATGCATTAACGATTCTTTCTACACAATTCAAACTATCCAATTCAAGCAATATTTTGCTTACAACATACATGGACCATTTTGGGTCAATCATACTACTTAGAATGCTTGTTTTAACGGAGTCCACTAGCAACTTGATGGAGTGCATTTGTGGGACAGCCCGCTCTGACATCGATTCCTTTGTGGAGACAAAATCCATGACATTTAGGCCCAACAACATCAAAACCATAATTTATTGCATAAATTATCACACAAACTCACCCAAAGCAGGTCCTAAATTATTCAAAAGCCGGGTTACACATTTTCATTAGTCAATCCCGAGTTTTGGGACGTCCAACTGACCACTCACGACCTTAAATCAACCAAACCATTCATAAGCTCTTAAAACCGAAAATAGCAGTAGGAGAAAGACCCTACCTCTTGGGTTAATCGAAACTCCCACGGCTTGGTCTTACGTGTGGCCCTTCTTAGGGTAGAACAACTTTGCTAGCAGCTGACAGCGATCCAGACGGTCAGCGGGAAATCTAGAGAGAAGTTGCACTTTCTCTCTCTAAAAACCCTCCATTTTCAAATATGTTCTCCCCTCTTACCACCGCCAGATTCCAGCCAAAAATGGAGAAGAAATCTCTCCTTTTGTTCCTCTCTTTGCCACATGTCAAGTTCTAATTGGCTCATTGGATTTCTTATCCACTTAATTCACCAAACCATTTGATTTTCCTCCAATGACATCATGCCATGTCAATACATGGGCCCTATGAGCTCAAGTTGACTCATTGGCTGCACGTGATAGCTGCTTGTGAGCTAACCACTCAAAATGTGCCAAGTGTGTCTCGCACTACCCCCATTGCCTTCAGCGTCTGGAATTCCATACGTCTCGAGGTCGACAAAGTCGAGCATAGTAGTTAGATTTCGCGAGACGATTCCAACGGTGAAGTCCATTTTGTCATCCAAGATCTAGAAAAATTTCAAATTTTGACAGAAATTACCATTTTGTCATTTTTCAGAAAATTAAGATTTTCCCGGGTTTTACAGTCAGTCATAGAGGACCATACAAGTGTTAGAGGACATGCTACGAGCATGCGTCCTGGATCATAAGGGTAGCTGAGAAGAGCATTTTCCCTTAGTGGAATTCGCCTACAACAACAGTTATTAGGAGAGTATACAGATGGCACCATATGAGGCATTGTATGGGAGGCCATGCAGATCATCGATATGTTGGACCGAGGTGGGAGAGAGCTCCATCACTTGTCCTAATCTGATTAGAGACACCTCCGAGAAGGTGAAGCGATCACGATAAGCGTCTTCTCCGCATTTCCAGGAGCCAACATAAAAGCTATGCTGATGTACGATGTAATAGGTATAGAGTTTGTGGTTCAGAGATCACGTCTTCTTGAAGGTGATGCCTAAGAGAAAGTGGTCGAGGGTTTGGCAGCGAGGAAGCTATCAGCCAGAAGTCGTGGGCCCGCCGATATACTCGAGAGAGTAGGCATTGTAGCGTACCGGTTGGCTTTACCGCCAGCATGTCAGGTGTCCACGAGGTATTTCACGTCTCCATGCTCTGGAGGTACACTCTAGATCCAGCTCATGTAGTGGATTAGGGAGAGATTGAGGTTGACACGGATGAGACCTTCGAAGAAGGACCAGTGTGCATTATGGATAGCCGGGATCAGGTTTTGCGACGCAAGACCGTGAGGCTAGTGAGGGTACTATGGCGGCACTATGGAGTGGAAGAGTCAATGTGGGAGCGAGGACCGTCTGGGCCACCTATCCTTCTTGTTTAGGGATGAAGGTACGTGGTTTAGTCGTTTAATACTTAAATGACTAGTTTACATGCATGGCATAGTGCACGTTGTATATGCATGTGATTTGTTGTGATTGTCCAAAATTTCGAGACGAAATTCTTTTTAAGGAGGGGAGAATGTAAGACTTGAGAAAATTCTAATTTTTTGAAAAAGGGTAAAATGGTAATTTCGGTCAAAATCCAGAATTTTTCTAGATCTTAGATGACGAAACGGACTTCACCGTTGGAATGGAATGCCGTAAAATCTGGCTACACGTCGAATTTGTCGAATTCAAGACAATCGAGATTTCGCATTTTCAGGCACGGGTGTTGGAGTGTGTAAAGCGGCTCAAGTGAAATACATGTGATATGACAAAAGTCACCTACTACATGTACCCATGTGACACATGTTGCATGATTAGTGAGATGATGGAGATGAATGGCTTAGATTAAGCCATGTGTTAAATAGTTAAATGAAGGGACAAGGATGGAATTATTGAAAAGTTTAAATGAATAAGACAAAAAGAAATAGTCTTCTTCTCCAATTGGAAAGCAAAAACCTCACAGTGAGGGTGGGTTTCAGATTTTAGAGAGAGCAAGTATGACTTCTCTCTAGATTTCCCAGCTTTCGGACCGTCAGTTCTCAACGGAGCAAGAAGCAAAGTTGTTCACGCGGCAAGGGCTACGCGTGGGCACCGATTTTATAGAGTTCCGACAACTCCAAGAGGTAGGGATCTTTTCCTACTTGGTTTATTCTTTGGATAAAAGCCATTTTATGGATGGGGATTTGTTGAAATTTGGAAGGCGGAAGTGTTATGCGCTCAAATCTTTGAGCGGGTGAAGAAATCCTACTTGGCATTGGCGGGTGAACGATTCGACCGAGGGTTTCACTGTTCACGTGATTGGTTGTGTGATTTTTGTGTTGTTGGGTGATTCAAAATGAATTGCTTGGATTGTTATTAGCCCATGTGAGCTAATTTTGGTGTTATTGATTGTGAATTGAATAACATGAATTATGTTAATGGTAGTATGTTAATATATATACATGAGAAATATATTAGCATGGATATTTAAATGGCATAATGCATTCTCTCACATCGGGGCACTGATAGTAGGTGTGAGAGTGCATGACATGAAGAAACTAAAAAGAAAATGAAAGCGATTGTGAAAGAGGAATTTCAAATTTTCCAAGAGTGCCTTGGGTATCGGCTGGTTATCTCGACGAATATATTTGACTGAAGAGCCACCGACAATTCACCTCGGAGGGGTTATCTAATGTGTTTGCAGTACACTAATGAGATTTTCGAGAACAAAAACTTTTGTTTAACTTTAATATTTTTCTCACATTTGGTTAGTAGCATGTGTGAAGAAACCGTGAGGATTTCAGGTGAAGATAGGCATGTAGACATTCAGTATGATCATGTATTTGCCCCAGTGGTATTACTGTTTGCTGCATGCACTTAGGTGAGGGAAGTAACCATGTAGCATCTCCTCTTTGGGCATTGCCTCACCGTAATCGAGGATGTATTTCATGCCGGAGGTGTACGGAGCGAAGACGCTCATAAGCAGTTTTAGAAAGAAAGTCGGTTGTCAACATGGCTCTATTCATTGTATAACATGTACAGTCCAGCTCTAGGGCCACGATATATGTTTTGGTTAGAGGCAATGTAATAACTCTTGAACTGGCTGTTATATAGTTGAGACTATATTTGTGAGTATTGATGCATGGAGCTGAGTAACCATTTTCGCCGCGTGTGAGCCCGGTGTGGTCGTTGTAAAATCTTGGAGACGGGTTGTATTTTGGGTGAAATCCATTTTAGAAGCTATCTTGGGACCGCGTGGCGTCACAATTACCTTCCTCCTGCTTTCTTCCCATAATTTTTATCAACAAAATGAAAAGAGCTTAAATGCTAAGCTACCCTTTACTCTACACCGAATCAAATCAAGGGTTATTTAAGGCTATGAATTGATAGGATCTGCAACAAGGCTCACAGCCCACTGCAAACAAGAAAGAGGCCACCCAACGAAACACTCAAAGCTCACCAAGTAAACCCCAAAGGAGGGCATGCCCATTGAAGCATTCAGGCTCATACAAAGATCAAGCCTTTGGTGCCGCCTTAATGAGGGTCCAAACTGCCAATTAAAGATCGACATGGGAAGTCTCCATAGTACGAAAAATGTATCAACCCAAGAATAGAGATTATTATTCAAATCCAACCAAACCTCGTTCACACAAGGAAAGAAAGACACACAGATCATCATCAAATCGACCTTCAACAAGGAAGGAAGATTATCCCAAATAAACTACTCTTTCTATATCCTACCAACCATACCGATAATAACAAAAATATCCCATCCAATGGAACGAATCCTAGTCACCACACATCCAACCGGTTGAACATCTACTATATATACCAGGCCACCCCATTTGTGAAAGGTACTACAATATCGACAGATCCTCACATCGCGACACATTCGCTTCTGGGCGCTTCTTTTCTCGAGAAGAATCGATTTAGATCGGAAGGCCACCCGCGGCTTCTCCTCGCCGACCCCTTCTTCTTGTTTTTGCAGAGGAGTGCCACCTTCAAAGCCTGCAGACCAGCATTGAAGCGATCCTATTTCAGCCAGACGGGATCTGCATACATGCCCCAGTCCACACCCACAAGAGGTCCAAGTCCGCCCAACAACCCACATCACCGCTCCACTCCCGGGCTCCACAAGTTGAAAAAGGCATCATCGGGCCAAGGCCGTATGGGAACGACGCCTTTACACAACAGGACCGATTTCTCGCTATCGAGGGTATCAACCTCTAACACAAGGTGATAACGCTAACATCCTCCAAGATGTAAGACCACCAGTACCAGATAAATGCACTCCGCGCAAACAATGCGTGCCAACACTGACGAGGCGAGGCACTCCGCCTCACCAATCAACGTCTGCTAAGAGTTAACAACTCACCGTGCATGCATGCGACTACCTCTGATGTCGGAGGCGAGACAGACCAGAAGGCCATGACATTCCCCTCATGAAGGACAACACAATATCGACCCTCAAGGGGCCGAAACAGGCATCCACAGCCCGGGCAATCCTGAACACATCTGCTCTTGAGGGAAGGCAAAGAAGCAACACTGAGAGACAGTTTGGGACGGAGAATTCGCTGCACCCTCACCAGAGCAGAGAACAACTCATGGGAAGAGGTTCGAGCCTCCAACAAGAGCCGCCACAGAGGGAGGTGGTAAGACGCCTCCCAGTAATACTATGGGATACCTTGGTACAACAAACCGAGTCACCCCACGCCGAGATACTCCACTTCCCCTTCCCCAAGTTCAATGCCGTAGGTGGAAGTTGCTCGATGTGGCACCGAGATCCCGCCGATCATCTCAACACTTACAAAAACCAAATGGAACCGTATGGGCATCAAGATCCGTGCGATGCGTAGCTTCGCTTATCACCCTAAAAGGCCTGCCGCTTTGCATGGCTCAACACTTCCACCGTCGCCAATCTCCTCGGTCAGAGAGATATCCACACATTCGCTCTCTACTTCATTGGGGCCGACGATAGAAAGCCAAGCAGTCAGCCCATCGACCATCGCTGTGGCTCGCAAGAAAGCCTAAGGTCTTAACTCTAAGATTCAATGTCGAAGCTTCTAAATAGTAGATATACCGACTAGGTTCATGGGATCACATCTGCTTCATTGTCAAAGTTTAGGGATTCAATGAAAAGACTTGATGTTTTCCATCTCCAAAAAATCCCCAAACAAGCATGGATGAGGTGCTCGCAAAAGTGAAATGGTATAAAAGAATCTGGTGAAGAAGCCCATATTCAGAGAAAGAGAGCCTTCCAATTACAAAGAAAAAAATGACGCATAAACGATCAGGACGAAGCCCCAAAAGAGCAAAGTGTGCCAGGAAAGATCTCCAAAGAAAAATGAAGAACGATCCCCTAAAAAGGCACCCTAGATCGCCCTCGTCCACCACAATCCGAAAGACGATGATGCTATTCGCCTTAGTGTTTCACCCCCTTAATAGCTTTAGTATCACAGTCCCATATAACAACTAATATACTCCCGAGGCGGCCAACCTAAAGAGCAGACTCGCGACAAGAGACAACTCCGCACGCGAGTTCCATAGGACTACGAATACATAGCACCTGACGATCGTACAACTGGGAGAGAAAGGTATTTAAATACGGCGAGCAATCCGACGCTTCATATCACCCGAAATCAGTTCAAAATCAAGCTCCGAACCAGCCTCGACTCAAGAACCACCACCTCTGCTAGACGACGACCAAGACTAACAACCCCTAGGTGAAATCCGTAATCCTTCGTAAGGATTCGCGAAGAGGCGGGGAATCAAATGTGCCCTGGCTCATCTACTAAGAACATCAAATACAGAGGCTTGAATACAAGCAAAGTTCTAAACCAACAAAGGATCGACACATCCACACATTCTCATTCAGATCAGGGATGCCAACATCCTCGCGACTCCACCCACCGGTAGTCTGCGGCAAGCCAGGGCCAACAAAAACAGGCCATCACCTGAACACAACTGGAGTTCAGCCGATATCATCTTCGCCAACCTTCACAAATGGGCATCGAAGGAGAAACTAGAACCACACACCCATCCATGGGGTTCTCCTGGGGGGAAAGGCATACCCTCTAGAATAAATAACACCTGGTACTCACCGTTGGGATCCCCCATGCCGCCACGACCACGGTGAAGATCTCGTCGTAGACTCCCGTCTACTTATAACACATCGGGTAGACCCTCTCTCAATGCAATAAAAGGCATCCCTTCCGCATATCATATGATGATCAAATTCTAACAAACGGTGAGGGAATGGTTCAAGGAGATCAACGAGGCTGTGGGAATGTTACTTCAAAGATCCATGAAGCAAAAAGCTTACCGACAATATATACTGACGAGCTCGACATGCGCGACGAGGTGCTCACCCACCGAGCTCGTGAAGAACTGAATCGGTAACGTTAGATGACGACCAATATCTCGCCTATATCGGCCCCAAGCTACTAAGACCAAATTCTCCGTATCCATTTTTTAAGACAAAAACAAAGACGTTTTTGCATGGAAGGAAGGACACGGGAGGAATTGATCCTACTAGAATACCACAGATGAACGTCACCCATCCCCTGCCATTCAAACAGAGGTGAAAGGCCTTTGAAGACAAAAACATCACTGAGGAAGTCAAAGAACTCCTATAAAGGGGTGAGCTACTGTGAGGTGTAGAATACCCCGAATGGCTAGCCAACGTCGCCAGCAAAAGCAAATGGCAAACGGGCGACTCAGATCGACTTCACCGACACAAAGCGCGGCCCAAAGGACGCTTCACGAATCGACCTCATCGATGCCACGAGCCACTGACTCCCTCGCGAGGATGCCTCTCCGGCCACAACCGTGAGACGCAAGATGGGACCCAGTGACCAAGAAAAGACTTGCTCATCACAAGAACCTATTGTTATTGTGTGATGCCGTTCGGGCTCAAAAACGCAGGAGCTACGTATCAAAGGTTGGTGGAACTGGATGTCTAAGCAGATAGCACAACTACGTGAGGTACATAGATGACATATTGGTAAATCCACCATAGCCGGTCTACATAGCCTCATCCACTCCAGCATTCCAGATCTGAAATTACAACATGAACCGAATCCATAAGTGTGCCTCGAGACAACGAAAATTCCCGGTTTCATAGTCAATCACACCGAGGAATTGAAGCAAATCCACAAGATATACAAAGGTCGTGTTCTATACATGCCTTCGCTAGTTCAAGTATAAAGGAAATTCAAATACTGGCGGTTGAGCTTTCAAATGATTCAGACTGGTGGCAAGTGATAAATGCCAACCTTTCTTCCAAGTCCTGAAGAGGGCCTTTCAATGGGATACGAAGTGCGAGGAGGCATTTTCGCGAAAAACACGCCCCCTCCCATTCTGAAAAGGGTCCCATTAAAGGAGCCTCACCATACTTGGCTGTACTGCACTTAATTGTCGCCTCGAGAGAAAGAACGAGGCCAGCGATCCAAATACTATTACAATGAGCTTGAGGAGGATGGAGGGAGAGGCACCTGCGCCTGAGAAACCACTGCCTCGTAATCGCAGCCGAAATTCTCCGCCTCATCTGTGCTCACACCACATAGAAGTTCCAACGAATTCATAAAGGTGTTACATAAACCATAAGTCTTCGGAAGGCCGATGAAGTAGGCCATAGAGTCGAGCTGAAGTTCGAATAGATACGTCAAAACTGGAATAAAGGGCAGGTCTTAGCCGACTTAGTCATTGAATTCACTCGTGTAGAACTCCGCCGTAACGCCTGCCAACTTAAGACCTCCCATCCGGAAACTCTCTGCAGCATCGAGCCTCAAATGCAAGGGAGCGGAGCAGTCTAATCTCTCGACCTCTCCGCATGAACAGACATCAGGCACGGCACCAGATTCGCATTCCACGTGCTCCAAACAACGTGTCGAGTAAATGAGAGTCACACGCGGAAAGCTCAACCTCGCCCATTCACCGGAAGTTGACCAAAAGAGAGAGGGGTTCAAGTAATAATTCTAAATCGTAAGACAAATAGAAGACACCAAGGCTAAAAGTGAAGAATGATCCTATATCTCCAAAAGGTACGAGATTTATTGAAAAAATTCGTGCTGGTTCAGGTCAGACATGTCCCCAAAGCAGAGAACTCCCTTGAAACAGACGCCTGGCAAAAAGTTAGAAGTAGTTGTGCCTTAGGAAGACCTCAAAGAAGTCAACACCTAGCGGCAGCCCTTCTTATCGATTTGTAACGTGGAGGTCGCCTGTGTCAGGGTCCCAGTCGACTTATTTTGAACCATCAGATTATATAATGTATCTTAACGGCTCACCCCGACCTAATTCGAGTTAAGCAGCTAAAAATAAGGATCAGGTCCGCTGTGTTCATCAATCATATGAAGTCTGCATGTTTGCGTTCTTCACACCAACCTCAAGTGCATCATGAAAAAAAAACATTGAACACGCGCTGCTAAGCACATGAGGGTATATGCGGAATCACACGAGCCTGGCATCGCGGTGAAAGGTCTTGAGACAAGGATACTACTGGCCTACAATGCTCAAAGATGCAACGGACCTAGTCAAGAAATATAAGATCTGCCAGGAGCACTCCAAGATCTCGCGCCTCCCATCAGAGCCCTTAACGTCAATCACAAGCTCCCCGGGTCTTTCCAATAAATTCGGCTCGGATATTATCGGGACCTCTCACTTCAGAAGGGCCACGTAAGTTCATCATCGCCAGATTACTTAACCAAATGGGTTGGAGGCCGTTTTTAGCCAATCAGAGCAAAGATACGCACTTTGTGTGGCGAGTCATCACATGTTTGCATCCCAAGAGCCCGGGAGTATTCGACAATCTAAACACCGACAACGCCAATCTGATTTATGCTTCGCGAGCTCGGAATTAAGAATAACTACTGCCTCCGAAGACATCCGCGGGTTCAATCTGGCCAGTCGGGTCACCATCGTAACCCTTATGGTCGCCGAGGACCAAATTGGAAGATCTTAAAGGAAAGGGAAGAGTACACTGAGGTGCATAGGCTTACGAACACAGAAATCACCAACCAGAAACCCCATTCACTCTGAAATTCTTCGATCGCCAATAGCCTTCGTCAGGTCGAGCTAAAGTCCTCAAGGGATCGAGTTACGGCGGCAGAGGAGTTATTAATGACGAGGCTCTCCGTCTAAATTGGATTCTTAGATGAAAACGGAGTTGTGTTCTAAAGTGTATAGAAGATCATTAAAGGAAGACGGCTGGAGGTATTTACAACTAAAGTCAAAACCAAGGAGCCACATGCCGCAGGTGATTTGGTCTTAAAAAGCTACTGCCAAAGAAGGAAGAATCCAAAGACATGGAAATTGGGCCCCAACCGGGAAGGCCCAGACTGATTTTGAGTCGTCGACTGTGCAATTTCTATGAGCTCCAAACAGAGGAGGGGAAAATTTGGCAACATGCCCGAATGCACACGCAACTTTTTTATCAATAGACCTTATTGTAATCTTAATAGAGGATTTATCAATTTTCTAACGATTTGACTATTTATCGGGTTATTTTTGTTAAGACGCCACAAGCAACTCGTGACATATAATGCTCGTGTAAAATTACATGCAATAGAATAAGAAAGCTCATAGACATAAAATAGCAAGTCCTCTTTATTCCAACGATTACATTCAGCCATACCGTTGGTGTCACTGACATATCTGGAAGCACTCTCACTACAAGCAGCTTCCTCAAAAAAACCAGTGAAGAAAAGTGAAAAGAAAGAGAGAAGGCCGTGAAGGTGAAAAAGAGGAGAAAGAAAAGTGATGGAAGGAGTTTTCAGGTAAGAAACAAAAAAAGGGAAGAAATGAGATGTGGAAGAAAAGATGAAAAGAAGGAGCAGGAGAAGAAAAGTATGAAGAGAAAAGAATGTAGAATGAGAAGGGCGACGAAGAAAATGCGCCGCCGTCGACACATTCTCATCACGGTTAGTGGAAATACGGACCCTACAAAATGGAGGTTAGAAAACATAACATCCATAAGGTGTCCGGGCCAGAGTCGAATCCAGAATCTTCGTGTGGATCCCCTAAATAAGATCTTAATTCAGACTCGACGCTCATCTCGCATATTATTTCGCTACGCACTGTAAGAGCGTATTTATTCAAAGTATAAACTCCATAACAATGAAGCCTAGTTTATAAGAAGGCTAAAGCACTCAAAGTCGACAACGCTTTCAAATTCTCCACAAATCATCGTGAAGATTAAAGCGACGCACCTTTCATAAGAAAACGAAGTTGAATTGGCCACCAGCAAACGCTGACGAAGTGCTACCCGAGGAGTCGATCACCAGGCTATATCGTCATTCGCCACGCTGTTCTGAGCTCCAAAGAAATTCACTTTGATCTAGTTCGCTCGCTTCGCACAGTCACGCAACCCGAGGAGTAAGATCACCAGCTATATCGCCACTCGCCACAACACGGAGCTCCAAAGAACTCACTTCGACGAAGGTCTTCGTCTACTCAGACAGTCACGAACCCGAGTGAGTCACCAGCCAGTTATATCGCCACTGGGCCACGCCTGAGCCCAAACAGCCTCACCTTGATGAGTCTGCCTACTCAGACAGACACGCAACCCGAGGAGTCGATCACCAGATATATCGCCACTCACCATACGCCTTGAGCCAAAGAGCCACTTTGACGAGTTCTTCTACTCTGCACAAGTCACGCAACCTAAGGAGCCGATCACCAGCTATATTGCCATTCGACCAGGCCGGAGCCCGCAGCCTCACTTTGATGAGTTTGTTCACGCCCAGATGTGTCACGCAACCTTAAGGAGCTTAGGATCACCAGTTATATCGCTACTTCCACACACGGAGCCCACAAATTACTTTACTGAAGTTCGTCTACGCCGCACAGTCACCCAACCCGAGGAGTCGACACCAAAGATATCGCCATTCTGGCCATAGCTACCGAGCCCAAAGAGCCACTTTGACGAGTTCGTCGACTCGTGACAGTCACGCTACCCGAGGAGGCGACTGGCCAGTTATATTGCTACTCGGCCGCCTGGAGCCCAGAGCTCACTTTGACGAAGTTCGTTTACTCAAAGATGTCACGCAACCCGACGAGTCGTGATTACCAGTTATATCGCCACTGCACACAGCCGCCCGAGCTCCAAAGAAATTTCACCTCGACGAGTTCGTTCACTCAGACAGTCACGCTACCCGAGGAGTCGATCGGGCCAGCCATATCGCCACTACCACCACCGGAGCCCAGGAGCTCACTTTGACGAGTTTGTCTACTCAGCACAGGTCACGCAACCTGACGAGTCAGATCAACTCAGGCTATATAGCCACTCGACCACAGCGCCCAGAGCCCAGCAGCTTACTTTGACGAGTTCATCTACTCAAAGCACAGGTCACGCAACTTGACGAATCAGTTCAACTTAGGCAAATCAGCCGACGGAGCCCAACAGCTCACATTGACGAGTTCAACCTTTCTACATAGGCCATGCAGCCTAGGAATCAATTCGACTCAAGCAAATCAGCCGACGGAGCCCTACAGCTCACATTGACGAGCTCAACCATTCTACACAGGCCATGCAGCCTAGGAATCGCCAACTCAGCAAATCACCCGATCGAGCCCCCACAAATACATTGACGAAAGGCCTAACCATTCTACGTGCCATGCAAATTCTAGGAATCACTCAACTCAAAGTAAATCAAATTCGACCTGCGTCTCTACAAAATTCTCACATTAACTAACTCAACCATTCTACACAAAGCATGCAAATTTCAGAATCGGGCCTCAACTCGTGCAAATCAGCCGACGAAGCCTTACAGCTCACATTGACGAGCTCAACCACTCTACATAGGCCATGCAGCCTAGGAATCACCCGACCTGCAATCACCAACTGAGCCCTGGCAAATTAAGACATTGACGAGCCAACCATTCTACACTGTGGACATGCGTACTCCTTAGAATCAGCTCGACTCGTGCAAATCACGACGGGATTCTACACCTCACATTGATGAGCTTAACCATTCTATTATTACGTCACACCCCGATTCCCTACCACCCGGACATGGGATCCGAACCAAGTTCAAAGCAAGAACATATATCGACTTTACCTGCTTAATTAGACATCGGTATATCCAAGTCTTATAATATCTCAACATCATATACAAAATTCCAAAATAAAACTACCACCGTAGTGGTGTTTACAGTGTCACACATATACAGTACTGACTCCTATTCACATATTCAAAAACTATACCATTACAATTATCGATCGAAAGTGCTAAACCTACGTTGATGAACCCTCACTGCAGGTCAGCCCCGAAGAATGCGGAAGTTCTCGACGTCTTCTTCTCGCACCTACACCTGACAAAACCCGTGCAAGTTTTTACGCTTAGTGGGAAACATATATGATATGCATGTACACATTTATAAAAACAAAGATATAACAATAATGTATATTGGAAATTACATGCATTCATATCATGGATTTATACAATTTACATATGGTTATTCTTATATAAAAGTACCCATACTACATGTGTTCATTATACGGCACCGTGAGGTGCCATCGGACTTATACTGTATTATAGGACTTATATTTATTCAGTCTCCCTGTAGGAGTTACAGCTTACTCATATCCATAAATACCGAGGTATTGCGTATCGAACGATACACCTTCATTTCCTCTTATTCATTATTCAAAGAAGTTATCATATAATTATGGGAATACCTGCATCAAGACTAATAAAAGTGTAAGACATCAATAAGTATCCGAAGATACTATATATACTGAAGTGCTTAGCACAAAGCAGATTTCCAGACATCGAAAAAGGAGGTCGTAGCACTAATCGTGACAGAGTGCCATAACACTTAACCGACAGAGTTGTCGTAGCACCCAACAGAGTACCGAACATTAATCGAGTGCCGGAGCACTAACAGGAGTACCGAAATACTAATCAGGAGTGTCGGAGCACTAACAGGAGTACCGAAGTACTAATCAGGACAAGAGTGCCGTGTCATTTAATAACTGGTCTTAGGCATTTTTATAATTATATGAGTTCAGTAACTTACTATTTTATAATAAGGCATTCTTAGCCCCATTATGTTTTCATGACAGATCGTATTTCATATACTGGTAAAGTATGATGCGTATGTAATCACACCTTATTCATGTATTCTTATTCTTCTATGAATCTACTTTACCCAGAATCGAATCAATCCACCTGATCATCCAAACTAAAGTTATGGCATTTTAATGCCAACTTGTCATTTTACCGATTTTACCCGAGGGACAGTTTGAAATACTCCATTTTCCGGGATCTTAACTTCATATTTGGCACTATCTCTTTGTACTCATTTAAATCTAAGGTGCTAAGGGTTCTATTCCAACTGGAATCACCCAATTTCGAGCACCGAGTCTCAAGTTACGTCCAACAACCCTGACTACTCTATGTTCAAGACTCGATGCAGAATTGGTTTGCATATACTCCCACTTTGAGTGAATTTTGGGCCACCTAGAATCATAATTTCTGATGATACTCTATTTTTGATGTTTGATTTTCTCCTTGCTTTAATCGCCACTGAATCACTCAAATCGGATAAGAATGTTAGTTAGCGGCTAAAATACGAAAACTCGGTAGAAATAGAAAAATGCACAGGTGTACTGTATAGGTCTAATCGTGTACCGCACACATTGGCCAAAATGACCAGGATCCTAAAGTGTACCGATATTAGCCTTAAGGTGTATCTAAGACACTTCACCCGAAAATGCCCACGCGATTTTCCCCTTTTCATACACTTTCATCCATAGATCAAAACCTATCATGAATTCTCCCAAAACAACTATATTATGGGTTATGAACCATACATAAACCAATTATAAAGGTTACTTAGGGTTTGTTGTAAACCCTAACACAATTACCATGAATCCCTTCTCAAAATGAGGATTTCATACCAATCTTGTGCCATTTAGAATTTTAGCAACCCTACTTTCAAGAAAACTTTGGTTAGGATGTAATCCTCTTAACAACCATAGGCTCAAAAGCCCCACATACAAGTGCATGGACCTTCACATAAAACTTGAGAATTCCTCCATACAAAATTCATACCCAAAGTCAAGCATCCATAATTTTGGCTTCGATCTCCTTCTTCCTTCTTCCTTCCCTTCCTCTCCTTCCCGCATCTTCTTGTTCGAGACCAAAAATTAATGCATTTTTAGTCTCCCACATCTATTTATAATAAAAGTTTGGGATTATTTAGCTTTTTAATCCCCCAATCCCATTAATTACATTACAAGTCTTATTATTTATACTTTGGCCTCTAATTTACAATCCACATGTCTATGCCCCTTTTTGGACAAATTACGGGTTTTGCCTTTTATAACTCAGTCAAATTTCCGTGTTTAAATCTCATATTTCCGCAGCTACTTTATGAAAATTTCAATTTATGCCGACATAATACCTAACATGTTGAAAACAACTAGTAAGGCGCTCGGGTGTTACAATTCTCCCCCCCTTAAAATAAATTTCGTCCTCGAAATTACCCGAATCAAGAGCTTAGGTATCAGACTACTGCCGATTCCGTTTCCATGTCGCTTCCATACCGTGATGTTGCCAAAGCACTTTTACCATGTGGGACTTGGCTTGTTTCAGAATCACTGCCTTACTCACGATCTAGAATAGCTTTCGCCTTCACCAAGGTGAAATCTTCAGACTAGATATCTTAACTCGGTAATATAAAAGGGATGGGTCGAACGATATCTCCGAACTGGTATACACATGGAATATATCGGCGGGTTCGCTAACCCCGGAGGGAGTGCCAAACGGTACGTTACTAGTCCAACTCTTTCTAAAACTTCGTAAGGTCCAATGAATCGTGGACTCAGTTTCCCTTTCCTTCCAAAACGGAGTATCTTTTTCCACAGAGATACTTTTGAAAACACTTTATCTCCAACTTCATACTCTATATCTTTTCTCTTCAAATTAGCATAAGACCTTTGTCTATCACAGGTAGCTTTTAATCTTTGCTGAATAATCTGAACCTTTTCTTCCGTGTCTTTTACTAATTCAGGACCAATAATCTTATGCTGCTCTCATCTTCGGCCCAACACATAGGAGTTCTACATCGCCTTCCATACGAGCTTCACACTTGGCCATACCAATAGTGGTCGATAATCGTTGTTATAGGCAAATTCCACAGAGTGGAATGTACTTCATCCCAACTTCCAGGAAATCTAGTACATGTACTAAGCATATCTTCTAATACTTGAATCACTCTTTCGCATCGTTCATATCCTGCTTGCGGATGGAAAGCAAAAGATTCAAAATTCAATCTTGTACCAAAAGCTGGATCGTAACTTTCTAAAACCTTGACGTAAACCGAAAACGCGGTTGACACTATCAATACGGAATGCCATGTAATTTGACAAATTTATCTCACATAAAGGTCCGCGCAACGATCCATGTGGAGTAGCCTGGCCGACCGCAGGAAGTGAGTGCACTGGGTCGGCCGTCTAATAATTACTCGATTGCATCATGTTTCTTTTGGGTGAGGGGAAAACCGGATACGAAATCCATAGTTATGTTATCCCACTTCCATTAGGGAATTGGAAGGGGATTCAATAAACCGGATGGTACTTGGTGTTCAGCTTTTACTATCGACACGCTATTAATTTAGCCATACTTAAATGTCCTTTTCATTCCTTTTCTTCCACCAAGAAGACTGCTTCTTACATCCTAGTACATTTTCTTACTTCCAGGATGCATGGTGAAAACAGTATTATGGCCTTCATATAATATCTTCTTTTTCAATTCCATATCATTCGGTACACATAATTTGTTCTTGTACAACAAAGCTCCACTTCCACCTATGGCAAATCGCCTCAGTTTCCAAGATCGACTAACCGAGCTAATTCAGAATTTGGCATCATTTTTCTGAGCATTCACTATCATTTGTTTTATATCCGCTATCACATTCAATCGAGCCAACAAGGCTCCATTAGGTGCAAGTCTCCAATCATAATCTTTCAAGGTCAGAGCAGAAATCATTTTCCTACTCAAGGCATCTGCCACTACATTTGCTTTCCCTGGTGGTAACTAATTATATACCATAGTCTTTCAATAATTCCAACCACCGACGTTGCCTCAAGTTCAACCTGAGTTAGAAAATATTTTCACTCCTATGATCAAGTGAAAATTTACATTTTTCTCCTCATATAAATAGTGTCACAATTCTTAAAGCAAACACTACACCGCTAACTCCAAATCGTGTGTGGATAGTTTGCCTACGCGCTTCAATCACAAGCATAAGCCACCACTTTCCCATCTCAGATCGCACACATCCCAAACCTATCCTGAAGCATCACCGTACACCGTAATCCCTACCCGAAGTAGGCTGAATCAACACTGGTGCTTCAACCAGTATTTCTTTTAATCTTTCAAAACTGGATCGGCACTTATCATCCCACTCAAACTTCACTCCCTTCCGGAGTAATCTGGTAAGTGAGGATGATATAACTGAAAATCCTTGTACAAATCTCCGATAATAACCTGCTAAGCCCAAGAAACTTCTCACCTCTGTTACATTTCGAGGAGGTTTCCAATTAACAATTACTTCAATTTTCACTGGGTCCACTCTAATACCTTCTGCAGATACAATATGGCCTAGGAATGACACTAAGCCAAAATCACATTTACTTAACTCGCAAACAACCGATTCTTTCTCAAAGTTCGCAATACTATCCTCAAATGGTGTTCATGTTCCCGTGCACTTAGAATACACCAGATGTCATCAATAAATACCACAACAAATAGATCCAAATAAAAGGAAAACCCTATTCATCAAGTCCATAAATGCAACCGGGAGCATTAGTCAACCCAAATGGCATGACCAAAACTCATAGTGGCCATAACGTGGCTCCGAAAGTCGCTGTGACATCAACCTCTTTACCCGTAGTTGATAATATCCCGACGCAAGTCTATCTTCGAAGACACTGTTCTCTCAATTGATCAAACAAATCTTCTATTCTTGGCAACGGGTACTTATTCTTAATCGTTACTTTGTTTATTTGGGTTTGGTGAATAATGCACATCCGAAGAGTGCCATCTTTCTTTCTAACAAATAAAACCTAAGGCACCTCTAAGGCGTAGATTAATTTCCAGCCCGGATGTGAAACCCCTTATCTAATAGCTCTCAGAGTCAGCGCCCTTCAACTCTTTCAGTTCAGTTGGAGCCATTCGGTAAGGTGTCCTCGAAATAGGAGTCGTTCCTTGTACAACTTCAATAGAGAGATCTACTTCTCGTTCAAATGGTACTCCCGGTAACTCTTCGGGAAACACATCAGGGAACTCCCTAATCACATTAATATTTTCTAAATTTATTTGCTCTCTTTTGGAGTCAAGAATCAAATCCAAAAAGGCTTCACAACCTTTCTCGTGAAAACGCTGGCTTTCTAGTCGACATAATTTTCGCGATCGATTCGTATTGATACCTCAGATGGTTACTTCGACAAGTCGATGATTTAAGGCAAGACTATTTTCTTATCACAGTCAACTATGGCCCGATGTTTGGATAACCAATCCATTCCCAATATCAGATCAAACTCATGAAAAGGCAAAGCAATTAGATCAACCGAGAATTCCCTATCATGAACCATTAAGAGACAATTCTTATACACACGGTTGACTCTAACATTGTGCCCCAGAGGACTTGTAACAAGCAGGTCATAATCTAACAACTCTACTGCAGGTAGTTTATCGCTCATTTGTTCCATGCATATATATGAATGCGTAGAGCCCGGATCAATTAAAGCATACAAATCAATATCAAAGAGAGTGAATGTACCCGCAATAACCCCCGGTATGTTCGGATCTTCACGAGCTCTCATCGATAAGCTCGCAGGCCGGGCCAGAGTAGCAGCAGACGACCACCGCCTCTCGGCGCATTACCTCTACCTTGGCGAGCCACTTCGTCCTCTACCCCTACTCCGAGTCGAGGTACATTTGACCCTCCTCTACCACTTCCTTAAGGATTTCTAGAACTTCCCAATCCTCGCAGACAGTTGGCTATCACGTGCTCTGTACTCCCACATCGGAAACAACCCCCAGTTACTCGTCTGCAAATACCACTATGATAATTATGGCAATGTGGACATACATGCTTTTCTCCTCTGTCTCATTGAGATGCCTCGACCGAACTTTGTGTCATGGTAGGTCCTTTGTCTCTACTCCTTGTAGCCGACCTCATAATCGAATCAACTTGTGACTCTCTAGGTCTTTTCCAAGAGGAACCCCTCTTGAGAACCTTTCTTCTTTCTTTCTTGACTCTTCACGTATTTCTCAATCTTATAGTCACGCACCACCGATAAAATCGACAGATTGCAACGGCGAATGTTCATGAGGTACCTTAGATAGACTCCATGTGGTGGCCCTCCTCAAACTCCGTCCATTATCCGAATTTTTCCGCAAGACCCATTCCGCATATTTACTCGAGGCGGCCAATTCCTTTCTCATATTCAGCCGGTCTACCGTCATTTCCCTTGTCTTGCAGTCAAGAATTTCTTCCATTTAATTCTCAGAATCACGTGACATACTCATATTAAACTCGGTGACGAAGTAGTCCCATGTAACTGGATCTGGGATTAGTGGATTTCTCAAAACCAACTTCCACCAATCATAAGTTGCACCTTGCAGCAATGAAACCGCACATGTGACCTTTTGGTCCCCCGGACATTTCGTTTCATCTAAAACCCTTTCAAGTTTTTCAAGCCAAACTCGCCTTTATCGATTCTTCCATATCAGACCATGGAATTCTTCCACTCCAAGCCAGACATCACTTCCTGAGCTCGCAGGCTGCGGAGTTCCATCTAAGACCCTCGCCATATCCTGAGAGACTTTTATCAATGCTTCAGTTGAAGCATTTTCATTTATCGTTGACTCGGACAGATCGGAAGCAGATGGATCCAAAGGATTGACGCTTTCAGCTGTTTCATCAACAGCTTCCTGAGGTGGATCCATTCTAGACCATAAACGTATCAGCATATCCCAGATTAAAGCACACATTCTATGTAGGTACATCAATAATCTTAGATTCTTCCGTAAAACGCCAAAACCTAGGCTCGATAATTAATCTGTCACACCTCGAATCCCGCCCGACCCGACAAGGATCCGAACCGAGTTCAGTGGTGCAAGAACATATACCGACTTTACTCCGCTTAATTAGACATCCAGATATCCAAGTCTTATAATATCTCAAATATCATATACAAAAGTCCAAAATAAACTACCACCGTAGTGGTGCGTTTCATAAAGGTCACACATATACAGCATCGACCCCATTTACATATTCAAAAAACTATACCACGCACCATCGCATCAGAGCGGAACTCCATGTTGATGAACCCCACTGTGTGTTGGCCCCAAGAATGCGGAAGTTCCCTGACGTCTTCTCCGTCACCTACACCCGATTAAACCCGCGCTAAGCTACGCTTAGTGGGAAACATATATGATACGATGTACACACATTTATGTTCAAAGATATAACAATAACAGATATCGAAACACATGCATTCATATCATGGATTTATACAATTACATATGGTTATTCTTATATAAAAGTACCCGTAGGTACTACACATGTTCATTATACAGAAGTACTCGTAGGTACTACTGGACTTATACTGTATTACAGGACTTATATTTATTCAGGTCTCCGGTAGGAGTTACAGAGCTTACTCATATTCATAAATACCCGTAGGTATTACATATCAGAACGATACACCTTCATTTCCTCTTATTCATTATTCAGGTTATTATCATATAATTATGGGAATACCTGCATCAGCATTTCAATAAAAGTGTAAGACATTGAAGAATAAGTATCCGAAGATACTATACAGCATCAAGTGCCGTAGCGACAAAGCGTGTGATTGCCAGACATTTAACAGAGGCCGTAGCACTAACAGACAGAGTGTCGTAACACTTAACCCCGATTAAAGGTGCCGTAGCATTCTGGGTCAGAGTACGCGTTTAATCAGAGTGCCAAGCACTATCAGAGTACCGGCATTAATCGGCGTGCCGGAGCACTACCAGGAGTACCGGGCATTTCAATCGGGAGTGCCGGAAAGACTACCGCGAAAGATCAAGATTAATCAGGAGCGCCGTGAGCACTACCGTGAGTACCGAAGTACTAATCGCATTGTGAGTGCCGTGTCATTTAATAACTGGTCTTAGGCATTTTTATAATTATATGAGTTCGCAGAACTTACTATTTTATAATAAGGCATTCTAACACATGCTTTCACGATTATCGTATTTTTGGGCATCAAAGTATGACGTATATAATCACACCTTATTCATGTATTCTATTCTTCTATGAATCTATTTTTACCCAGAATTGGAATCAATCCAATCGATCATCCAAACTAAAGTTATGGCATTTTCATGCCAACTTGTCAATTTACCGATTTTACCCGAGGGACAATGAAATACCTCACTTTCCGGATCTTAACTTCCATATTTGGCACTATCTCTTTTGTACTCATTTAACCCATATGCTAAGGATTCTATTCCAACTAGAATCACCCAATTCGGAGCACCGAAACTCAAGTTACGTCCGAAACAACCCGAACTACTCTATGTTCAAGACTGATGCAGGAATTGGCTTGCATATAGCCCCACTTTGAGTGAATTTTTGGGCCACCTAGAGTCATAATTTGACGATACCTATTTCTTAATGTTTGATTTTCCTTGAAGTCTATTTTCATTGGCCACTTGAATCACTCAAATCGGATAAGCAATGAGTAAGTTATGGCCAAACTACGAAAACTGGTCGAAATAGGAAAAACAGAACAGGGTGTACCAGTATAGGTCTAACGGGTATCGGTACACATTGGCCAAAAATGACCAGAACCCAAAGTGTACCGGTACAGTCTCAAGGTGTACCGGTACACTTCACCCAAAAATGCCTAGAATGTGTATTTTATCCCCTTTTTCATACACTTTCATCCATAGATCAAAAACCTATCATGAATTCCTCCCAAAACAACTATATTATGGGTTATAACCCATACATAAACCAATTATAAAGGTTACTTAGGTTTGTTGTAAACCCTAACACAATTACCATGAATCCCCTCCCTCAAACAGGATTTCATACCAATATTGTGCCATTTAGAATTTTAGCAACCTTCGGCTTTCAAGAAAAACTTTACAGGATGTAATCCTAACAACCATAGGGTTCGGGGCAAGCCTCAGCCATACAAGTGCATGGACCTTCACATAAAACTTGAGAATTTCCATACAAAATTCATACCAAAGTCAAGCATCCATACTGGGTTCGATCTCCTTCTTTCTTCTTCTCTCCTCCTTTCTCTCTCCTTTCCTCCTCCTCTTTCTCTCCCTCTCTCCTCCTCCTTCCTCCTCCTGAGGCTCTTGCTTGGGAGACCAAAATTAATGCTGGGTCTCCCACATCTATTTATAATAAAAGTTTTGATTATTTTTAGCTTTAATCCCCAACTTCCATTAATTACATTACAAGTCTTATTATTTATACTGGGCTCTAATTTCATAATCCATGTCTTTGATGCCCCTTTTGGACAAATTCACGTTTTGCCTTTTATAACTGGGTCAAATTCTCCGGGTTTTATAAATCTCTATATTTCCGTTAGCTATTTTTACTTAAAATTCAATTTATGCCGACATAATACTCCCTTAACATGCTGAAAAACAACTAGTTATATTTATGTTACAATGACAAAGACGCAGCTCTAGGAATCAAATTTCGACTTAGAAAATCACCGACGGCCCTCCTACAACTCATGACACCTGACGAAGCTCAACCACTTTGATATAGGCTATGCGTACTTCTTATGAGGCAAAGACAAGCAGACGAAAGAAGTGAAGTGCAAAAATGAGTATTCATCAAGGACGAGGCTACATATGTCTTGGGTCCCAGCCCAACAAACAAAAAAAAAAGTATAAAAGCCGACATCGGGCAGGCGAAGACGCGGCATGTGAGATCATGACCTAAGGAGAAGCGGATGGTGAAGAAGGGAGGCCTCAGCTGGGGTGCCCGCCTTCCAAGATAATCACTGAGAAGGACCCTCTTATCCCTCGCCGCTGGGAAAGGTCAAAGTTGAAATCCAGGCCTAATAGGCATCGACAAACTTTCCAAAGGCAAGCCAAATCTTAAACCCATCGAGTGTAAGGCTTCGACTTCGCCTTCCAATAACTTCGTCCTTACCGAGCCACCAAAGTTATTTTTCGATGAAGATCCCCACGCAGCCCGCTGAAGACTCTCGGCCAGCGCCCACCGGAAATACCGTCGCTAAATTTCGCGACGGTTCGTCCAACAAATGGCCGCCTTATCAGCCTGTGATCGCCTTGATCGCACGCAGTTCTTCCTTAGACTCCCGAAGCTCGCCTTGGGATGTGAGAAGCTCATCCCTAACCATCTGAAGTTCATACTGGGCAAACTGTAGCCCGTCCCTAGCCTCCATCAAGTCCTTCTCCATAGCCCTCAAATCAGCCCGAGCCTCCCGTTTCCTCGCCGACCGCCCCTCAAGCCATTCCGGCCTCGTCTCCACCCGCCCAAGCACGGCCGACGTGGTGCTGCTTCAAATCAGATTTGAGCTTCATTGCTTCCTGGCCACACGGCTAGACCTCGACCGCAGCCACCCCCGCTCGGATGTGAGGAAGCCACCCGCTCTTTATAAGCCCGTGCCGCTGGGCATGGTTTCGCTTAGGCTCGCCTTTCTAGCCAAACCCTTCAAATGAGTAGCCACTTGCACACCCAGCACAGAATCAACATCTAATGCAAGTTCGAAACCCAACTCAAAATGGAATCAAATATGACAAGGTATGGGAACTTGCGGAGGCACCCTTGGTTAGATGCGGGCCAAAGCCCTCATCAACTGAGAAGACAACCTAATTCCTCGAGGATCGAATCCTGGCAATGGATTTAGGATCGCGCCCGCCGGCGAGTTCTCGGGCATTGTGGGAAGTAAAGAGTCCCCGTCTTCGCGCTTTGACCTGATCTTTCCTCCGCCTTCCGGGCCCCTTCGAAGGTACCTAACCCCTTCTTCACTTTGCTGGGTTCCGTACTGCAGAATGGGCGTGATCATCAATCATTGTCGAACGGCCCCACCCGAGGGACCTTCGCTTCCCAGCTAGCACCCGTAACGGACCGCGAACTCAAAACCAGGTGAGCCTTAACTCGCTTCTCGGCTTATGGACACGAGTAGATTCGGGGAAGATGAAGATGCCCCAACTTCTCGGAACTTTCACTCAAAGCCAACCGATCTTTTTCAACTGAGTCCGAGGTTTTGTTTCGCCCGGCTTCCAGACACCATCTCCGTCCGGGCCAACGCCTCTCAGCTGGCTCTGGGCGCCGGAGAGGGCCCAACGGCGCGAGAACTTTCATTTGGTAAGAGGCAAGGCCTCGTAGCAAAGAGAGCTAGGTGACCTCGAACTCGGCGACCGGAACATCCGACTTGATCGCCCGTATGACAAGAAGGACACTCACCCAACGCCAACGTGCTATGGCGTGCTATCTTCTGCAAGCAGATCAATCCGAGCACCGGTAGAAGCATGTAGACAAGATGTGAATCGAGATACCGCCAAAGGACCACGCACAAGTTATAACCAAAAATAGAACGAACGCTTACGAAGATTCTCAGGGGTGGTTCAAGCCACCGGAACGCCCAGGGTGTCGTCCTTGTCGAGAGGGTCATATTCCCAATTACGGCCACTAACAAAGAAGTAGAAGGCCCTTCCACAAACCAGGGAAGAATGAGATCTAAATTCAAGAGGAGCGCCAGAACGCCTAGAAAAATAAAGGAAGCCCTCGAAGGTCTCCTTCCGACTAAAAAGGTAAAGGAGTGAGGCTATGCTAGGAACACCGAGCCCCTTGTCCCTAAAGAAAACCAATAGACTAACCAAAGTACCCCAACCATTGGGCGCGAGTTGAGAAGCGACGTGACATTGAAGTGCCGCAAACCCCTTGGCGAAGGGATGCGAGGGAAGCAAAGATCAAGTATCGAAGGCCACTTCAAGAAGCACACCATCTAGGCAATGACCACATAGAGGTCAAACGCCGTGGGACTACACCCGAACGCCGAAGGGAGGCTGATAACGTCTGGCAAAGGTGGCCCTATAAGAACCGACTTTGCCAGTCCTACGCTTGCTTACGCCGAACGCGTATCTTAGGTATTCGACTTCAGGGTATTTAATCGCCCACTTTTCCTACCCTTTTGTCCAAGGGAAGAGGAGGCACCTCTTAGGGCATCTCGTTCAACCCCCGCCGAGCTTGGCCGAAGACACCGCGTCATTCAACCAAAGAATAAATTAAGAGTCACCATCAATACGAGGTTAAGAACGACCGCCCATGATGAAAATAAATAGCGAAAATAAAATTGCCAACCCAACCCTAGCGCCGTCAGACGCTTCAAAAAGAGACCAAGAAGACAAAGACGCAAAGTGGACCCGTAAATACAAATGTAAAAGGTTATCCCAAGAAAGACACTGCAGAAAGACTCGCACAAAAAGCGCCTCTGCATGTAAGACTAAGAGAGCAGGCGAAGTCCGAACTCGCTAAAGGCAAAGAAAAGGTCCTGTGGAGCAGAGGCACACAAGACGTAGGATGTCTCATGAAGAAACAAGGAAACTAAAGGAGGGGAGAAATGAGCTAAACCAAGAGTCATCATTATCATAAGACAAATGACGGCGACCAAGCCCTAACTAATCCGTACTCGAGCGTACATCGTGAAATCGCGACCAAGCGAGACACGCATGCTTCGCCCATGACGCCGTACACAAGGGTCGGGGGCAACTGATAGGATTCGAAAATAAGGCTCACAGCCCACTTGCCAGCCCAAGCAGAGGCCACCAACGAAACATTCTGTTCACTCGCTGGGGTAAACCCCAAAGGAGAGGCATGCCCATCGAAGCATTCTAAAGCCTTTACGCCAAAGACTCAAGCCTTTTGGCAAGCAGCCTGTACTCAGGTCCAACCCATTTGGCTCCAAGACTCGATTATGGGAAGTCTCCCCATAGGTACGTAAATAGAATAATCCCTAATAATATATTATTCAAAGAACTAACCAAACCTCACCAATAAGGAAAGAAAGACAATAATAGATCATCATCAAATCGGTTCCCCCAATAAGGAAGGAAGATTATCCCAAATAAACTGCTCTTTCTATATCCTTTACCGATAATAACAAAAAATATCCCATCCAATGGGAACAAATCCTAGTCACCATCCAACTGGTTGAACATCTACTATAAATACAAGGCCACCCCATCGGTGAAAGGTACGCCAATACTGATACGCATCCTCACACGCGACACATTCGCCCTCTAAGCAGTCTCTCTTTTCTCTCAGAAAGAAACTGACTTAGGCATCGGAGCGGCCACGGGCGAAGCCCTCGCCGACCCCCCTTCTTTCTTGTTTTTGCAGAGGAGTGCCACCTTCAAAGCCTGCAGACCAGCATTGAAGCGATCCTATTTCAACCTGCACGATCCAATGTACTTACAACCCAGCTCATCGCATCCGTAGTCCGCCCAACGAATTTCACACCCACTCCCGCTCCGATTGAAAAAGGCATCATCAAAATTTGAAAACTATTTTTTGTTTTTTTTAAATAAAAGACAAAAAACATGGAGAAAATGTTTAATGTTTTTTTCTACAAAGCACTAACACATAAAACATGAAATTCATATAATAAGAACTGTTTTCAGTCTGTGTGTTTTCAAAAACCGTTCTCTTTTTAAAAAACATAAACCAAACATTTCTAGTTTTGACACAAAAAAACTTTGTTATAATATATTTTTTTAAAACAATATCCTAATTTCAATTCCATACTTTAAATTATTATACTTTTTGTCTTGCAAAATCTAAAATTGATTTAGATTTGGCCATGCAAAAATTTTAAACCAAATATAAATGAAGTGAAATTTGAACTAAAAAGATTAATATCTGGTTTATTAGCAACAATGATTAGAAAGTTAGTATTCTTAATATTTCTTACAACCTTTGAACTATTAATATTTACTTAAATAAAATAAAAATAAATAAATATAAAAATACTATAACTAGTTTACCTTTTATATTAGAATCTCATTAATATCAACTTTATAAAAATCTTTGTGACGCCCCAAAACCGGGGTGTCTCGACCACCGTCAACCCGCGGAAAATCTGTGTGTCTCATATCATGAGACCCATACATGCGTAAAACGGCCCAATAGGGCCCGCACATCCATACAACACAAATGTATATTTTATACAAAAAGGAGTTTAAGCTTACACTGTATTTAATTACACCACAAAAAAACCTGATCGTCTTTCCAGAATTTACAAAATACAGAAATAAGGCCAGCTTGGCCATTTCTTCGCCTCTACAATCTCAAATGCGTCCCATCCCCGGGTGCACCTCCAATACCTAAAATAAATAAATTCCCTCGACAGGGTGAGCAATGCCCAGTAGTGGAATTTTCCTACTTTAGTTACTCCTCACCTAAGTGCTCATGCAATGGCACACAAAACATTTAACACATGCTAATATATCACTCATGCATATATTAATAAAATTCATACACTATCCACATGTCATCATTCATAGCAATAACATAAGAATAACTCACATGGGCTAACATACAATCCGGCAGTTCATCTTGGAACTACCCACAAAATCAATCAGCATGTTATTCACTCATGGAAACAACGAAACATCACACAAGCCACCCAAACAGTCCATGGACTGTCCAAAACCACTCTAGGGATTTCTTCACTCAGTCCAAATCTTTTGGAACCGAAACCACGGCCATCTAGGCCTCAACAAATCCCCATCCATTAACATGGCCCTTAGCAAAAGAGTAAAACAAGTAGGAGAAAAACCCCTACCTTCCGGAGCTTGTCGAAACTCTCCAAATTGGTACCCATGCGTAGCCCTTGCCGTGGGGAGCAACTTTGCTTCTTGCCTCGTCGGAAACCGACGGTCCGATCGTCGGGAATTCTAGAGATAAGGTAAAGCTTCTCTCTCTAAAATATCACTATTTTCTCTCTCTTTCCCATTTGGTCTTTTCTCTCTCCTCCTTTCCCCTACTTGGTTTATTTTTTATTTAAGTGTTTTGTTAATGGTTTGGTTGGTTTGAGGCCGTGAGTGGCCGTTTGATCGGTCCCAAAACTTGGGACCGACCAGGAAATTCTTTGAGTTGAGTTTAATGCTCTCCACGGACTATTTCGTAAGCATTTGTGTGATATAATTTATGCATTAAATTATGTTTTGGTGTGTATGAGGCCGGAAATGGCCATGGATTTCGGTTTCACAAAGTGGAACCGATGTTTGATGAGTGGGCTTGTAAGACCCAAGAAATTCCAATTTCTGGAAAAATGGCAAAATCGTAATTTCAGTTACAAAATTGTAATTTTGGTTAAAAATCCAGAATTTATTCTCTAGATCTCGGATGATAAAACGGATTTCACCGTTGGAATCGTATCGTGAAATTTAGCTAGCACGCGTCGAATCTCGTCGAATTCCGAGATAGTCACTTACACGCTTTTCGAGGCACGGGTTTCGTGTCAGAACGATTATACGACGAAAGTTACATATAACATGTAATCATGTGTCATAAGTGGCATGAATAGAGAAATGATGAAAATGGACGGCCGAGATAGTGCCGAATGTCAAAACTGGGAAAAGAATGGACAAAATGGTCATTTTTGAGTTTGATTAAGTTAGAAAAAGACAAATTAGTGCATAGTGTTGTCTTCCCCAATTTTAAAGAGACAAAAAAAGCGGAGAGAACCGTGAAATCGATGCAAAGTAATGAAGTTTTTTGTATTTTAGTGAGAGAACATCCCACTTCTCTCTAGAATATCGGGCAATTCGACCGTCGCGCCTTCGGACGAAGGAAAGCCGCTTCACGCAGAAGGCTTCGCGCTGGTAATGGATTTGAGTTTTGACAAACTCCGAGAGGTAGATTTATCCTACTGGGTTTTACACTTTATTTAAGTGTTTTATAATGTTTCGGGTCGGGTTTCGAGGTCGCGAGGTTTGCTTCGATCGGTCCCAAAACATGGAACCGAATTGTGGAAATTTTAGATATTTTAACACCACAATACGTGGACTGATTGGGTGTTTATATGATAATTTATGGAATAAATTATGCTTTGGTGTGTATAAGGCCGGAAATGGTCGTGAAACCCGGGTTCACAAAGTGAACCTATGATTGGTGATTTTCCGGGAATAGTAACCGAGGGTTTCACTATTCCCCGAGATTGCGTTCACAAATAAATTTCCACGGAATTAATGTGGTTTGGTCGAGTGCAATTCAAGTAGAATTGCTCGTGTTTGATCATTAGCCCATGTGAGCTTTAATTTTGATGTGATGAAAATGCGTAATTACATAACATGATTGTGTGATTGAATTTCTTATGTGAATATATGCATGTTTATATATTTACATGACATAGATTGTAATGGAATTAACATGTATTCCATATGCAATTAGGAGCACCTAGGATGATAGGAAAGAGCTTACGATGAGTCTAGAGAAAATGGTTTAGGTCTAAAAACCAAATATGATTCTGGTAGTCCATACTAGTAAAAATATCAATCGTCGGAGACGGCCCAATTGATATACATCGAAGGGCAGTCCACAAATAATATCAATCGTCGGAGACGGTCCAATTTATATATACACATCGGAGGGTTGTCTACAAACAAATAAATGATAATAATTCTCATACGAGGCTTAAAGGAAAGTGTGAGAGATGTGTGAGGACTCTGCACGAGATGGATCAGTTAGACATTCAAGTAGGATCATGCATTTCTTGAATGTGTGTTTATTTTGAGCATTGCATTGCACTTAGCGGAGAGTAGCCTAATTTTAGGGTGATTCCACTACTGAGCATTAGCTCACCCTGTCGAGGGATATTATTTTACAGGTACAAGGAGCGTGCGAGGGGAAGGCTCGTCCTAGAGACAGAGGTTTAGAAGAAAGCCGAATTGTGGCTTTGGGTTATGATGTATTACATGTATTAGAATTGTTTAATTTTAATATATGTTGTATAAGAGTAAAATTTGAACTCTTGAACTATGGTTGGATAGCTTGGATATAAGGCTACTGTTGGCGAGTATTGGCTTGTCAGCCCAAGTGGCCGCTTTTTTAATCATGACTGTTATATCGGACTGCTTGGGGATGTGCTCTTATGCAGGTTTTATTTGGGAGCTCCCGTACAAAGTGAGACTCCTGCCCGATTTCTCGTGAAAATGCTCGGTCACCCGACATTCACGAGCATTCCGCGGGTTGACTCGCAGTCAACGAACCCCGCTTTGGGTCACACGTTTATGGGCCCAAGTGGCCGCTTTACTCATGATGATATTTGACCGCTTGGGACAGTTTATACAGTATTGTATTTAGGTAGAGCTCCCGTACAAAGGAGACTCGCCCGATTTTCTGGGCGGCTTCGGCAACCCAACATCCACTTGTATTCCAATGAGTCGACTGGTAGTCAACTGACCCCGAGAAAGTTCCGGCAAAACATGAAGCTTGGCACAGCCTAGGTGCATACTAATACCTAGGAGCCTCGGTTTGGGTATCCATCACCACTTGGGTGGTTTGATGGTATACAGGGCATATGAAAACCTAGAGATTGAGGATTTGGGCTTAGGCCATAAATGAGTGTACAAGAACATCACCACTGGTGGCTCATGTCTTACGAGGTATGAGATTACCTAGGAAATCACGAGACAAAACTAGGACACGCATGCATGTGTTTGCGTGTTTTAGTGAAGTGATGAATTTGTTGTGTGAATGACATTATAACAAGAATTATGTGTTGTGAAATGTTATGTGCTTAGTGATTAGCACATAGGAAAATCTTTCTTGGGAGTTTTACAAAGAGTAAAATCGAAGAATAAAATAAAAGAAATTGAAATTTTAGAAATTTATTTGAGTGTTGGATAATGAAATTAAATTTTAATAAATTTGATATTGAACACTAGGTTAGTGTTATAGAAAGAGGCATTGAAGAAATTGACCATTTTCCGTAATTAAATGAAATAATTAAACAAAATAAATTTTAAAACAATTTATTTGGTTTATTGGAGAAATGAGAAAAAAACTAAATAAGGCGAGAATTTTTTTTTTTACAAGGTAAAATCGGAAAAAGAAATAAAGAAAAAATAAATTTTATAAATTTATTTGGTTATAGGTGAAGAAAATAAATTTCTAGGTTTTACAAGTGGTAAATTGAAGAATGGAGTAAAATAAATTCTTATAAATTTATTCGAGTATTATGGAAAATGAAAAAAAAGGTGTGTAATTATATATATATTTTTAATTTCCTTGAGGTGAAATGGAAAAAGGAAAAAAAAGAAACGAAAAAAATAATAATAATAATAATAAATTTGGTGCAGTAAAATGATTCAAGCATCGCTCAATCAGACAAGAAAGGCATTGTATTGTGATATAGTGGCCTTGGATGTGCAAGAGAGGTGGATTGTATTGCAAGAGAAGAGGTGTGCAGTGGGTTGAGTGTATTGTGACTGAGGCTGTTAGGCTGTGGGGGAGGTTTGTATTGCAATACAAACTGTATTGTGAGGTGCAGGAGCAGGAGGCAGGGCTGCCTGTGTCGCAAGAAGAAGGGGCTCAGGTCGCGACATCTGCGCGCTGCGACAAACAGAGGGGCGCCTGGAGCAGCTGGCGTCGCGGCAGAGGCGCCGGGCGCTGCTGCGCACGCCGGCGCGCGTACGGGCCCCGGAGGCAGCGCGCTGGCGTCGCATCAGCGCACGACAGATGCGCCAAGCGCACTACGTACTGGTCAAGCAGTTGTGCACTTGCGCACTCAAATTTATTTTTCGATCTTGCTTGACTCAAAGATCGTTCCCGAGTCAATTTTGGGAAAGTTTTTCAAAAAAAAATTTGAAAAAAATTTTTTTGAAAAAAATCAAATAAAATTAGACAAAATTTAAAAATAAAATTTTCAAAAAATGAAATTTTTGTTGATCAAAATGTGATTTTGTTTAAATGAAATTGGCGTCTTACATTGCTTATGAATGCAAGGACTTGGTATATGAACTACTGTATGAATAGTGTCTGGGTCGTGCTTATGCCTTAGAAAGACCAGATTGTGAGTTTAACTACCATTTGAAATTGTGATCAAGGCCATTGCTATGTGAGAGGAAACTATGCATGCATGGTGTAATGTATAGGAAAAGGGCGGTAATGCCAAGGTTAGAACTATGACCTTAGGATTTGATATTGAAATGAACAAAAGCTTAGAACTTAAATAAATAAATTGAGTGGTTGGAATTTACACCACTTAGGAAATGAACTGTTTCGGCTCATGGTTGTCAAGTCTATTAAAATTGGCATGTGCATCATAGTTAGACCGAAATGAAAATTACAAATGATCTTCATAATGCTAAGAGAAATAATGATGGCTAGATCTATGACTATGACGCAGATCGAGATCGAGATCTATGACGAGGACGTGAGAGATGACCACTTAATTGGTCAGCACCACTGTTCGACGTTGTGCTTTTACCGAGGTCAGAGCACATAAATGACCGCTATCTCACAAAATGGTATACAGGTGACAAGAAGATCCCCAGTAACTCCCAGAGGTGTAGCACGATCATCCTCCGACATCCGCTGTGGGGAGCGAGATCTGATGGCGCGCACCACTGGTTCATGTCACAGATCGAGAAGGTGTTAGAGGCTATGCGCATTACCTCCTCGACACTACCAGATTAGACTAAATTGTTCCAGCCTAGAGAGTGAAGCCCAACATGGTGGAAATGGGCAAGGACTCCCAGTGAACTTAGAGAAGCCTTAGTATGTGAGTTCTCCCCAGTGGGATTAGGCTAGAATATGTCTGAAAGGTGTCGGGAGATCTCGTGGACTCTACTTACAAACTGGACCCGAGATTACAGATGATGTCAGTTCGATGTCATCCCGGGATGGATCACGATGCACCCACAAAGGGTCGTTATAGATCATGAGCGCAGGAGGTTACCGCCACACGCAGCACGATACTGTGGTGTCGTGGAGACAAGCATGACATTTCGCCTGCATGCTATACGAGTCCAGTGTTGTGACGCTTAGCTGCCATTAGCGAGCCTTAATCGAGGACGAGGAGAGACCGTACTTATCTTACTCTAGTAAGATAGTATGTGGATGTTTTCCGCATGAGTTACCTCGGACTACCTCCACGAGGGTAGTAGACTTTTAGACAGTTACACTGGTATTTCACTCCATCTCTATGACTAAGATGACGGGCACCAAACTGAAGCCAGAGAACTCGCAGTCCAAGCATGGCTTATTGGACAAGGGGTTCATTAGATCGAGCACCACCATGGGGCGCTCCGCTCTATTTGCAAGAAGAAGCACAAGACCCTTCGACCGTGCATTGATTACCGATAGTCGAACCGGGTTAAGATCAAGAATCGCACCCATTACCAGGATCGAATGCATTTTTCGACGCTGAGAGGAGCGAGTCTACTCCAAGATACCTTCGTGACCGGTTACCATCACCGAGGGTTGGGGATACAAATATCCCTAAGACATCGCTTAGGACGCTGCTATAGGCACTTTGAGTTTACTGGTGATGCCCTTCGATTGTCGAACACGCGCCAAGAAGATTCATGCGGATCTCATGCATAGGATATTCCAACCCTATTTAGACTGCTTTGTCGTAGTCTTCGTGGATGACATTCGACCTACCCCAATGAGCGAGCATGAGTATCACTCTGGAGGATCGCTTTTACGCTTGTTTCAGAGACCATCACCGTAATGTTCGCAAGTGCGAGTTCCGCTTAAGGTGAGATTTCAGACACGTGGTGTCGCATCGTGAGCTGTCGCCGACCCGCAGAAGGTCGAGGCGCGGATGAGTCGAGGTCAAGCCGGCCGGTGATACATAGTTTCTCGGGATTGGCCTGGGTATTACAGGAGATTCATCGAGGATTTCTCCAGGATAGCAGCACCTATGACTAGGTCGACCCTGGCGAGGTCAAGCTCATCGGGATGACCGACATGAGCCATTCCGTGAGTTGAAGAGGAGACTTACTACCCCATCTTGATAGTTCCACAGGGACGTGGGTACACAAGCAGGTATCAGGATGCCTCGAGGGCCGGACTGGGATGTGTTTTGAAGCAATCCGGGAGGGTAAGAGCTTATGGTTCTCACAACAAGAATCACTTTGCTGCACTTACCCTCACACAAGACAATGAGTCGGGGCGGCTGTAGTCTTCGCCTTGAAGATTTGGCACCACTACTTATACGGCGAGGAGTTCGAGGTGTACTCAAACCATAAAAGTCTGAAGTATATTTTCACGCAGCGGGACCTCAATATGAGCCAACGCAGATGGATGGAGTTCCTAGAGGATTATGACTTCACTTTCGCATTACCATCCCTGCAGAAGGCAAATGTGTGGTGGCCGATGCACTCGCCTGGTCACGAAGCGCTACAAGATGTCTTCGAATGGCGGATGCTCAAGACCGTGGGATGCTGGGGCTACAAAGATAACGAAATTTTAATTCGTGGTACCTTAGGGAGTTTAATGGCTGGCCACTGCCTCGCTGAAAGGTAGTGATCGAGTCCCAGCAAGGACGTAGAGATAGTGTCCATCAAAATCGAAGTACAATGTGCACGTTGACGAGGGTCGGACCGCTCACATGTGATGGTAGTCTTCTCGATAAGGCGACTCGTAGTGGCCTCAAATGACCGATTCGCTGAGAGGAGATTCTCGGGTGGAGTTTCACCGCCTCGATTGTTGCAGACGTCCAGTGGTAACGGGTTAAGATGTACCAGGATTCACGCCAGATATCGAGTGGGATGAAGAGACACGGGACTTTGTTAGATGATGTCTCATGTCAAGAAATTAAGGTCGATAACTGTATATAGGCTACTTCAAATCATCGAGGTGGCCGAGTGAAGTGGGAGCACAATATGATGGACTTTGTGGACCCACTTGCCACGGGACGCAGCTATAGGTTTACGACGCAAAGATAGCGATAGTGGACCGCTCACGAAGTCGGCACATTTTCTACCGTGGAGTGATGACCTTCACATCGAGATTCCGCCTGGGCCAGACATTCAAGAGATAGTCCCACTACATGGTACCGCATCCATAGTGTTGATAGGACCCGAGGTTTACGGCACACCTCGGGAAGAGTTTCCAAAGGCTAGGCACACCTACCGACAATGAGTACAGCCAGCTCCACCTCGTATTGCATTCGGGCCAGCCCCGAGAGGACTATACAAGGCAGACATGCTACAAGCACGTCTGGATCATAAGGGGGCAACTCGGGAGGAGCATTTGCCCTAGTGCACTCCGCTTACAACAACAAAGCACAAAGTAGCATACGGGACAACCGCATTTGAGGCATCAGATGGGAGGCCATGTAGATCACCGTTATGTTGGACCGAGCGAGAGAGCTCCATCACCGGGTCCCCGATCTCGATTAGAGACACCTCCTCGGCGAACGCGAAGCATCATTTTAATAAATGGGTTTTCTTCTACCCGCTCGCAGCCAGAGAAGAGTTATGCGATGTACGATCGAATCTCTTAGAGTTCGAGGTCAGACTCATGTCTTCAAGGTGATGCCTAAAGAGGAGTGGTCAAACCGCGTTAGCCATCGCCGAGATTTATCGGGCCTTCGAGATACTCGAGAGGATAGGCGCTAGCTGCATCGACATCGGGCTTTACCGCCCAAAGATGTCGTGTGTCCACGAGGTATTTCACGCTTCCATGCCCTGGTATACTGCATCTGCTCATGTGGGCGGATCGGGGTGATCGAGGTCAGACACCGATTCGACCTCGAGAGTGACCGCAGTATTTTGGATAATGTGGATCGTGTTTGTGACGTTGCAAGACCGTGAGGCTAGGAGGGTACTATGGAGGCACTATGGAGTGGAGGAGTCCATGGGAGTTCGAGGCACAGCGCCGCGCCACCTATCCCTTCGCTTAGGGACGAAGGTACGTGGTTTAGCCGCTTAAGATTTAAATGATCGCTACACGCATTGCAGAGAATAGCTCGTTGCATATGCATGTGAGTGATTGTGATCGTCCAGAATTTAGGGTCGAAATTCCTTTTAAGGAGGAGAGAATGTAAGACCTTAGAAATCTACCTCTCTGAAAAAGGGCAAAATCGTAATTTCTAAGTATATAAAATTGTAATTTCTAAGCAAAATCCAAAATTTATTCTTTAGATCTCAGATGACTAAACAGATTTCACCGCTGGAATTGTCTCGTGAAATTCCAGTTAGCACGTCGACTTCGGCCGAATTCGAGACAATAATTTACACGCCGAGGCATCGCGCCGTGCCGTGAAAACGATTTTTGATACGACAAAAGTCACATATAACACGTACTCATGTGTCATAAGTGGCATGAGTAGAGAAATGATGAAAATGGATGGCCGAGATAGTGCCGAATTTCAAAACTGGGAAAAGAATGGACAAAATGGTCATTTTTGAGTTTGATTAAGTTAGAAAAAGACAAATTAGTGCATAGTTGATGAGCTTAAAAGTCATCTATTTTTAGTCCATTTTTCTGTTTGATTTTAAGGTAAAAATGAATAATTAAGATGCAGAAATATGAAGAAACTCACCAAATCGGGCTTATTTTGCGTGAGTATCAAAGAAAGAAAAATGCAAGGAAAAATACAAAGAACTAAAGCAGAGTACAAATGTAGAAAATAGCAGAGCAGAAATGAAAGCAACTCGTTAACTAATGTTGCAGTGTTGGGGTTTGCCCAGCTTATGAGGTCGCGACATCGAAAAGGAAGGAAATTTGATGCAGGTCGCGACATGGATCACAAGATACGCAGCCGAGGATTGGAGCGTAAAACTTAAAAGAAATGATGTCGCGACAACATCATGACGCCGCGATTAAAGGTTGATACGCTGACAAGAGACAAGAGGTCGCACAAGAAAAGCTACGCCCGACACCGTGGATGTATGTGAAAAGATGAAATCATAGAATTGAGCCGTTGTCGCGACAGAGGAATGAGGCTCGACATCACAAGCAACCGCTTGAAACCTCCGTAGATATAAAGTGATTTCGCGACAGAGATAGAGAATGCGACATGGTATTCTGGTCACTGATGGCCGCAGCCTCCTTAAAAAGTGATGTCGCATCAGCTAGGCGTAGATGTCGCGACATCGTGAACAAAAAGTTTAAAACTACAGATGACATGTTGATGTCGCGACAAGGGAGATTGATGTCGCTATTACTAAGAAGGACAAGTTCAAAGATGCAGCATAAGGTGATGTCGCGACAAGAGATTGATGTCGCGACAATGCAGAAAGAACGCTTGAGACTGCGGGAGTCATAGAGATGTCGCGGATAAGGATTGATGTCGCTAACACAATAACCAACAAGTAAAAACTCCAGATCCATGTTTCGATGTCGCGACAAGAGACTGAAGGTCGCACATCATGAGCAACTACCGAGAGATACAAGTGGCTACAAGATTGAAGCATGCAATGAGTAGTTGATATCACGACAATAGGTTGTTGTCACAACATTATGAGCGACAAGTTGAAACCAGAGAACTATATTTTCATTTCTATTAAGACGGATGTCACATCCGAAGACATCGCTGAAGACCGCATGACTTGAGCCAAGTCGCTGACGCGGAGATCGATGTCGCCGACATCAAGAGAGACCAATTGAAAACCTCGCAGTCTTGCCGATGTCGCCGACGTGAAGTCGGCGTCGCCACATCGTGAACAACAAATAAGGCCGCAGAAGACTTATCGATGTCGCACGCGAGATCGATGTCGCCACATGGATGATGTCGCCGACAAGGGAGTTGAAGCAGCGACCAACATTACGGGCCACCCACTTGGAAATCCACAAAGACCGTATCGATTAGGGGCCCAACTCGAGAACCCTTATAAATACGCTAGCCTACCCAAATTTCATAAAAGTAGCTTCGCGCGAATGCACGAGGTCGTGGTAGCCGAAGGCTCATTCTTTCTTTATTTTTTCTTTAGTTTTCTTTTTCTTTTCTTTTCTTTTCTGGAAGATTGATAGCTAGAGATTAGATTAGATTTATCGCTTTAGTTTTCGCTTTATTTTCGGAACTCGGTTGTTACGTTTTGAGCGTGTCGAATGCATCATTTCTTTTCAAATTACATCTGAATGTTTGAAGTTCGCATAAATTCGAACTCGCCTCCTCCGCCATAATGCGCTTATTCTTATGATCAGAGGAATGTCAGAGTGTGTAATTCAAGAATCGAGGAACCTACCTTCCATTAAGTGAATGCTATTGTCATAAATTATCTTTCCTCAGAGTTGTTTCTCAAAGAAATTGCGAATTTCGGGCCTTATGACCCTACTGGCATGGGTTTAATGTTTTTGATCCGGAATATTCGGCTTTCTTACTTTAAGAATTGTTTCATTGCTCCGATTTCAAGGAGGTCCCCGAGGACACAGAGATGACAACTCGGGAGTTATGAACCTTTCTTGAAGGTATATTAACCGTTATTGTAGATCTAATGAGCTTTGTAAGTTTACTTGATAAATCCTCTCACTTGGAAATCAAGAATGAGTTGAATGAGTTATCGCTTAAACAAGGGTGAGAGTTCACCTCTAATTCGAATTGTGAAGCCAATCCCGTGTTAATGAGATCTAATCAAGGAGAGGGTGATCTATTCTAATTTTGAGGAAGAGACCTGGAAGCAATATCCGCTTGACCGATAACTCGAGCTAAGGTTTACACCCATAAAAATGGGTATGAAGTATTGCAAAAGAAAATACCTTAATTAGGAAGTCCCTGTTAAAAAGTAGTTATCTCATTCCCTGTATTCGAAATTAGATAATGAAATGTGGAGTGTGGAGAGATCCAAATTGCACTACTAAACACCTCGACGCATTCTAAAAATCAAATACACAAGTAAAATTAACAAAGGTTAACAATAGAATTGACACTTACTAACAGCATCGATATTAATGTGTACTCTAAACGATAATTACTCAATTTCCATTTATTTTCTTAACTATTCGTATTTCATTATTCTTTAGATTCAGTTTATTCGATTGTTCATTCTTTTGTTATATACTTGTATAATTTTATGCCTTAAGCCGAACACAATAATATCAGATAGTCCTAAATAGTATGGAGCTGAAAGTAGTCGCAGGCTTGGATCTAGAATTCCCGAGACTTCGTGGATCGGAGACCGGACTTAAATCCAATTTATTACTTGTCGACCAGACACTTGCAAGATATCTCTACAAAAACCAATATTGAAAATGATTTACTCTAGAGATGTTTTGGTCCTAAGCACAATAGTGTTGTCTTCCCTAATTTTAAAGAGACAAAACGGAGAGAACCGTAAATCGATGCAAGGCAATGAAGTGGGCTTTGTATTTTTGGGAGAGAACATCCCACTTATCCTAGAATACTCCAGCAATCCGACCGTCAGCCGACGAAGGAAGCCGCCACGCAGAGGGCTCATGCGGGGTACTCGTGATTGAGGAGTTTTCGACAAAACTCCAAGAGGTAGGGATTTATCCTTACTTGGGTTTTACACTTTATTTAAGTGTTTTATAATGTTTTGCTGGTTTCAGGCCATGAGGTTGTTGACGGCCCCAAAACATGGACCGACCAGGAAATCTTTTTAGATATTTTTGGTCATCCAGGTCGCTGGGACCGATTCAGTGTTATATGATACTATGAATAAATTATGCTTGGTGTATAAGGCCGGAAATGGCCGTGAAACCCGGGTTCACAAAATGAACCTATGATTGGTGATTTTCTGGAATAGTAACCGAGGGTTTCACTATTCCCGAGAATAGTGTTCACAAAATAAATTTTGTGAATTAAGGTGTTTGGCCGAGTAATTCAAGTAGAATTGCTCGTGTTTGATCATTAGCCCACGTGAGCTTAATTTGATGTGATAAATAATTACATAACATGATTGTGTGATTGAATTTTGCGTGAATATATGCATGTTTATATATTTACATGTGACATAGACTGTAATGAATTGGCATCATGTATTCCATATGCACCGAGCACCAGGATGATAAGAGTAAGTGCAATGAGGTGAGTCTGCAGAAAATGGTTTCTGAGGGTTGTCTAAAACTAAATACACTGGAGGGTAGTCCATACTAAAGAAAAATATCAATCGCCTGAGACGGCCCAATCTGATATACACTCCGAGGGTAGCCTTCACACACATCAATCGTCTGGAGACGGCCCAATTTATATATACACACTCCAGAGGGCTGTCCACAAACAAATAAATGACAATAATTTCCTACACGAGGCTTAGGCGAGTGTGAGGAGCCTGGAGGACTCCTAGTACGAGATGATCAGCTAGACATTCAAGTAGACCATGCATTTGCTTGAACGTGTTTATTTTGTAGCATCGTATTACACTTAAAGCGGAGTAGCTCATCAGGTGATTCCATCATCGAAAGCATTAGCTCACTCCTGGCCGAGGATATTATTTTAGCGTGCACAGGAGCGTGCGAGGGGACGGCTCGTCCTAGAGACAGAGGTTTAGAAGAAAGCCGGATTGTGGCTTTGGGTTATATTAGCCCAAGTGGCCGTTTTAATCATAGATTGTTATATTGACTGCTTGGGGATGTTTATGTGTTTTGTATTCGGGGTAGAGCTCCTGCATAAAGTAGACTCTGCCCGAAAAATGTCGGGTCACCCGACATTCACGAGTATTCGCGGGTTGACGGGTAGTCAACGAACCCCTGGGATTTGGGGCGTCACAGCCATGGGCCCAAGTGGCCGCTTCATCATGTGATGATATATCGACCTGTTTCGACGTGCTCGATACAGATAGACTGGGGTAGAGCTCCGCATGCCGGAGACTTCCGCCCGATTTTCTTTCCAAGTGGCGTCTGCAACCCAACATCCACTTGTATTCCGCGAGTTGATTCGTGGTCAACTAATTCGAGAAATGGTGTCAAAGGCTGCCCACTGGATACCCCATCGCTTATTGGGACTCCGTTAAAAACAAATCCCAAAGTTGTAGCGAATCGGCCAAAATTCATGTGTTGTTCGCATGGAATTTGATGTGTTAACATGATGTGGTGATTTAATTTGTGTTAATATATGCATGTAAATATATTAGCATGAGTGGTTAGGGATTGGCATCATGCATTCCATATGCACCAGGGCACCCTACAATATTAGGAGTGAGTGCATGACATGAAATTGAAATAAAAACGAAAATGTTTGTTAAAGGAAGAATTGCCTTGGAGAGTTGTCCAACAGATCACTTCGGATGAGGACCATGACTGTTTCGGAGAAATATCCAGCGAATTTACCGGCGGGGTAGTCTTGAATGTATTTACCGAAATTTATGCCTCGAGAACAAAGATTTTGTTCGAAAACAATGTTTTCATACATGGCTTAGGCAAGTGTGAGGGAGAGCTCTGAGGACTCGAGACATGGGGTTGGACATGTAGACATTCAAGTAGAATTATACATTTGCTTGAGTGTGTGTTTACATTGAATCATTGCATGTGCACTTAGCGGAGTAATCCATTTAGGTAATTTCCATTTCACAAGCAATTAACATCTTGTCGAGGGAGTCATTATTTCAGTACAGAGCTTAACGGAAGGCGACATCACAGAGGTTGTTTTGAGAAGAACCACTCTGTGGCTTTGAAGTTTTGGTATAACATGTGATGTAACCCTACCTTAATATATGTCAGAATAGCGGTAATCAACTCTTAAACCATGTAATATAATTGGTAGGATATATTTTGATGAGTATGATGTGTAGGCCAATGTGGCCATTTTTACTCATGTGTGTGCCTCGTAATATGAGACGTATAGATTTTCCGCGGGTTGACGGGTTGTCAACGGACACCCCGGTTTTGGGGCGTCACAATCTTTAGGTTGTATTTAGTTTCTAAAAAACACTAAAAAAATAATGGTAATAATTTTGATGGCTCATGAAGATTTATGTTTTCATGAAATTAGCCATCAATACGTTTAAAATTCACTGCTAATAGCTTTGGGCGTGATTTGCATAGCTTCTCTATGAAAAAGACTAATAATAAATAAAATAAAATAAAACTATTACACATGTTAACCGCTTAATTCTAGGTCATCAGTTTCACAGATTTATCTTTTCCCTCGAACTTATATGACGCCCTAAAATAGGGTGTTCGCCGACAACCTCATTAACTCCACACATTCGTGGATGTCTAACCCGACACCACTCATGAAAATCGGGCAGAGTCTCCTTTGTACGGAGAGCTCTACCCAAGGTACATAACCTGTCCTAACCATATACAATGACCACACAGGGTCCAAATGCGAGTAAAATAATGGCCTCTTGGGCCCCTGCATCAATACTCATCAAAATATATCCCAACCAAATATATATCATGGTTCAGAGTTTTTTTAAGACATTTTAATACAACATATATTAAACCTTAGAATTTTAATACATGTATACAAGATAACTACCAAAGCCACAACCCAACTTTCTTCTCAAACGGCCTCTAATGAGTGCTGCCTTCCCGATTGCTCCTAAAATTCAAATAATAGTTCCCCGACAGAGTGAGCAATTGCCCTGTAACACCCCGAAAGATACTCCTAGCGCTGATCACAGGTAAGGTATATTAAAAGCTAAATAGGAATTTTCGGGGAAAAAAACGAGAACCTAAGATAATTCTAAGCAAGGGTAAAAGTGGAACTTATCCAATTAGGATATATATGACATAAGAAGAATAGATTGATGGCAAAGTATAATATGAGAATAAGTGATAAATTAGTAATCGAAAGCAAAGGAGATATGAAAATCAAAAAGTGTAGAGACGGGGCCACAGAGAGGAATTTCCAAAAGTTGGTATTGCAATATTAAAGAGATGAGGGCTAATTTCAATTAAGGAAAGTTGTGACTTAAAGGCCATGAGACAAAGCCAAAATGTCATTTGGTCTCATTTTCTAGGGCAAACCGTGGAGAGAGGAGTGGAGCAAGGAAGAGGGAGGAAGAAGAGGAGGAAGAAGAAGAAGAAGAAGGAGAAGGAGGACAAGGTCAAAACAAGGTAAGGGAACTTTATTTTGGGTTTTTGGTATGAATTCCCATGGAGAATTGATGTTCCTCGGTCTGTGGTTTTAAAGAGATCACCTAAACCCTAGATGTTTGTTGGGATTATGAGAGTTTTCCCAATTGGTAAAGTAAGCATGAATCATCAAAAGCATGTGGTTTTAAATAGAATCAGACCTTAGGTTGAGTTCTTGGATTTCACCTAAGGTTTTGAGGTTCAAGTTCCATAACACTCATTTCAATTGTCGCGGAGTTGTTTTTAGATGAATTCCATAAATTCTGAGGTATATGAATTCAGAAGTTAAAGGATGTTAATTGCAGCAAAGTGGCAAAAAAAAAGCAAATCGAAAGGGCTCAAGGATCACTTGACAGAAATACTCAAGTTCTCGTTTTCTGACTAGTTTTTGTATTTTGATCATAACTTTCTCATTTCTTATCCGATTTGAGTGATTCAAGTGGATAATTAAACTAGACTTCAAGGAGAACCAAACATATAGAAATAGGTATCGTCAAATTTTGATTATAAGTAGCCTAAAAATTCACTCAAAGTAGGACCATATGTAAGCCAACTGCTTATGTTCCCTGTGACAGAAATGCTATGTTTTCCTGCTTTCTGACCAAGCTTTCATATTTTGACCATAATTTGCTCATTTCTGATCCGATTTGAGTGATTCAAGTTGCTGGTTAAAATAGACTTCAAGGAGAATCATACATATAGAAATAGGCATCGTCACATTCTGATCATAAGGGGTCTAAAAATTTACTTAAAGTAGGGCCATGTGTAAGCTAACGCGGTTCGCCAATATAGATTAGCCCGATTGTTTTGGACGTAACGTGAGTTTCTTCGTGTCTGACAGATTCCAATTTGAGAAGAACTTTAGCACCTTAACTTTAAAATAGTATAAAGAGATAATGTCAAATATGAAGTTAAGACTCCTGGAAAAAATGGATATGTCAAATGTCCCGAAAGTGTAAATTCCGGTAAATAATTAGTTTGGCATGAAAATGCCATCACTTGAATTTCGAAGAGTCAATTGAATGATTCAATTTCGCAAAGTAGATTCATAGAGGAACAAGAAAAGGATTTGAATTGATGGCTTTAAGGTCATTTTGCAAAGAAAATGTAATTTGGTCTTTCCTTGATTATGTTTTTTTAAGTATGGTTAAATGGGATTTAAGTGAATGTGGCATGTGGGTTGCGAAATGAATGTGTATGATGGATTAAATGGAAGTTATGGTTAATGGTTAGTTATGGTTTTCTTGAAAATGTGAAAAAGGACTATCGGAAGGGAACGTGGAACTCATCGAAGCAAGCGGGATCGAGCTGGTGAACGTGAGTGAAAATGATATTTTGAAATTGAGAGTTTTTAAAGCGAATGGTTTTAATGTTAAACTGAAAGTTTAATGGAAATGTTTATGTAAATGTTAAGGCATATGGAAATGTTTTATCTTGCATCAATATATATTTACATGTATATTAAATATGTATGCATATGTTAAGGTATTATGAAAGTTTTAAATCGTGGTAGCACGCATATGTGTTTTAATGATAAAGTAAAGGATTTAAATGTATTTATAAATGTATTTTGAAGAAATGTTTTACTGATGGTTACCCTAAACCCCTATGACTGTTATGACTGAGTATCGTCGAGGTACTTTAAGCGTGTATGATTTAGAGGGTAAAGCAGTAGGTTACTAACCGAGGGAGGGAATTAGTGTCTAGAGTAATATCCTTACATCGTGATAAGGTGTTATGACTGGAACCCTATGCAAAGCGTGAGTTTCCTCCGCAGCCGTAGTGGTTATGACTGAATGTGATCAGTTCCTCACCGTCGCATCTGTGAAACTGCTCTGTGTTTATTCCCCGGGGTTCCATCGTAAAGAAAGAAATAAAGAAAGAAAGTTTTTAAGGCATAAATGTTTAAGGCAGAATGGATTTTAATTGTATAAGTATTTATTATAAAGAAAGAAAGAAAGTTTAAGGCATAAATGTTAAGACATAAATTGATTTTAATTGTAATAGTATGTATTACTTGATATATACTTAAAATGTTATTTAAATGAAATGTATACACTCACCGGGCTCCTTTAGCTCATTCTTTTCCTCAGATGTTTCAAAAAAAAACATTTTCAGACCCGAGATAGGTGCGCAGTAGAAAGGCCCTTATGTAGCGAGTCGAGCCATCATGAGACGACGTGATTTCATTGTATATATAATTTTCCATATCAGATATGTTGAATATTTTGTTATGGATATATGTATATGTATAAAGTTGAAAAGGAAATCACGGGCTTTGATCCGCGGATCGAGAGGTATCGTAGGCCAGTTTGCTAAGTCCTACTTCAAGCCCAATCTTTGATAAAAACAAATGCATGGATTTTAAGAAGTTTCAAATGTTTTGATGATTGAAATGAATAAATGTATATATGTATATATTGTGTTTGATTGCTGTGGACGAGGAGTCCTATAACGGAAGTTGAGAAGTTGAGGATGGAAAGATTCATGTTTTAAATGTTTTCGCAGTTTTGTAAATTTGGGAAAGTCCAAAAACAGAGGAAACTTCCGCCAATTTTTCCTCGAAAAACCAAGCGCTTGAAAAGAAAAAGAAAAAAAAAATTTACCACTTCGTCTCCGTATTATTTTCTCAAGATATGTTAAGGGATTGAAAAAGGCTCGCTCCATGGATTTATTCGACCGCTTTAAGGAAAGTTTCTATATCCATCACGGAGGTCCCCTGCTCATGAGGTTAATCCGCCCAGATCCTTCAACGTGGCAGTAGAGCCACTCGCTTTGAAAAATGTTATAAAGATATGAAAATTTTATGTTCATATGATTGTTTTAATGTTTTATTTTAAAATTGCATAAATTATTTATGTGGGATTTAAAAATCATGCTATGCATTACATGACATATTAAATTTTTGAATTCACAGAAAATGCGTCGTCGAGGCCGACTCCCCACCATGAGAGCTCCTGAGGCATTAGTACCACCACCCGAAATACCGAGGTTTCATTTATAGGAAATAATACTAGATCTTTTGAGGCAAAATTAGGCAAAAGGAGTCTGACTTTAATTTCAAAGATTACAATCGAGGATAGGAGAATAGTGAGGAAAAGATCATGTGAAGTTGGAAAAAGAAATCGTAGGCATGTGTAGAAGAGTCCCACTCATCATCAACACCTAAGAGGAATATTAATGTAATGTAAATCGACTTATCCAAATGGGAGTCTATTTGTCTAATGAAAATCACATTACTAACATGGAAATGATAATGTTCTAATGTTCAAACAGGATGAGCAATTAGAGGATACGGAGATCGATATTTCGAGGAATCGCTGTCAAGATGATTGCTGAAAAAAAGTGGTCCACACCCTCGGCGGATCGTAGTATTGTGGGTCCACTTCATAGACATCTCACTCCCACGAAATTTCTTTTCGCTTCCCAGCATCAACCCAGACCTGGGGGTGGTCTTTAGACCCCAGGTCCCGGGTTCGAATCTCCGGGAGTGCCAAAGGAACCAAAGGGGAAATGAGGATATCCTATGAGTGGGACCCACCTGAAGGGTACCCTAAGGGGTCACGAAGGGTGTGGACCCCACATGCCCAGTAGTGGAATTACCCTAAATGGGTTACTCCCCACCTAAGTGCATATGCAATGATTCAATATAAACACACACTCAAGTAAATACGTGATCCTACTTGAATGTCTACATGCCCATTCCCATGTCTCGAGTCCTCACCGACTCCCTCACACTTGCCTAAGCCATGTATGAGAAAAATAATCAGTTTTCAAAAACAAACTTGTTGTTCTCGAAAACACGCTACCGAATTTCTGTGAAAAGTATTTGGATCACCCTCCGAGACGAATGTGTTGGAGAACCTTCCTAAACAATTCATGGGCTCCTCCGACGTGTAATTGTTGGACCATCTCCCAACACAATTCTCCGGAAAATCATCCATTGAAATTCCTTTCGCAACCATGTTTGTTTTTCTTTTACTTTTTCATGTCATGCACTCACACCTAATTTCTAGGTTACCCCGATGCATATGAAATGCATTATGTCATTTCAACACAATTTATATCAATATGTCAATTATGCATATATTCACAAAATTGCACTCATACCACATGTTATTCAATTTTGATCAACCAACACCCAAATTAATCCCTTTACTCAGCTAATCACAATTCCATTCCAACGTACCTACACACACAATTATATTTTATGTAATCAGGGCATCATGTTAACACATTAAGTTCATGCATTAACCTATTAATTTCCACATAACTCAAGCTATTCACTTCAAAAATTTATGCACACAACACATGGACGTTCGTCCAATTCATACAAACCTGTGACTCGTTACGCCTCAAAATAGAAAGTGTTTTGGTCATTCATGCGGCAAACACTAATATAAATCGGTTCCACTTCTCAGGGAACCGAATTCCATGACCATTCCGGCCTCATACACACTAAAACACAATTTATTGCATAAATTACACCACAAAGCCGCCTAAAACATGACTGGTCCAAATGGGCTCCAAAAATTTCCACAATTCGATCCCAAGTTTTGGGACCGATCAAACGGCCACTCACGGCCTCAATCAATTCAAACATTTACAAAACACTTAAACAAGGGGTAAATCAAGTAGGATAAAACTCCTACCTCACTGAGTTTTTCGAAACTCCCCAAACCCAGGCCCACGTCAGTAGAGCTAAACTTTCCTTCGGGCCCGAAGAAACTGGCGTCCGATTCGGCCGATCTTATAGAAGTTGCACACTCTCTCTCTAAAAAATCAAAAACCTAGCCACTGCATCCCCATTTCTCATCCCGCACGCTTTACTTTTCTTCACAAGACGACCACCTATCGCTCTTTTTGTCCTTATTATCATTTACACCAATTAATGTCATCCATGCCCTTAAATCTTGGATTTTGATACTTTGGCACTTTATCTTTGGTCATCCATTTCATCCTCTCTACTCTTGCAACATGTGTCACAAGAGTACATGTAGTGGGTGACTTTCTTGTCACATCACATGTCTCAAACTCCATTTTACGGCATCTCCGAGATACTCTGCCTCAAAAACGTGAAATTCCGACTGTCTCAGAATTCGACGAAATTCGACGTGTTAGCTAGATTTCGCGAGACGATTCCAACAGTGAAGTCCGTTTCATCATCCGAGATCTAGAAAAATTTTGGATTTTTACCGAAATTACGATTTTGCCCTTTTTGAGAAAATTGGAATTTTCTCGAGTCTTACACTTTCATTCTTCCTTCCTTTCTTCTAAGGAGAAGAACAATAATTTAGCTTCCTAAAACCCTTTCTTTTCCTTTCTAAGAGCCTTCTCGTAGTTTTTTTTTTTTCATCCAGAAATGGCTTCCATCAGCACCTTACAAGCGTCATCTTCTACTTCTAGCTGCCCTCATAGTTGATCATGCCTTAGTTTTTTATAATAAAATATTTGAAATTTATCTAATTTTTATAAATATATATATTTTTACTTTCCACACAATTTATAAGAAGAATGATGTTCTTTGTATGATTATTTGTTTTCTAATTTTGAAGTGATCTACATTTGTTTATTTTTATTATAACTTTTTTTTAACTTCTATTAAACATATAAATAATATAGGTTTCATAATGCAGTAAAAAGAATGATGATTCTTCTAATTTTGAATTGATAATCATGCCTTCTTTAAATAATAAAATAATTTCAAAATGAAGTACTTTTATAAATATATTTTTACTTTTCACACAACTTTTTATTACCATTATTTATTTAATCAATTGAAATTGTATTTATTTATTCGACAAAGTAAAATTTTACACTTTTTAATAAATACGAGATAAAATTAAACAAAATAGAAAAATAGACAAGACACAAATGTAAAAAGATGAGTGGTAGTTGTTGGATGGGAAATAGAGAAAGAAAATAAAAAGAATGCGAAATTGGAAGAGGAAGGAGTGAAGAAAATGATATGAACAAGTTACAAGCGCGACACGACGATGCCAACAGTTTTATGCCTTAGAACCGTTCAATAATGGCAACCAACTGGTTAGAAAAGGACCATTGTAAGCTACTTTTTTTTCTTCTTCTATAAATATGAGAGAAAATAAAAAAAAGAAGTAAAGATTAAAAAAATTAAACCAAACTCATTTAATTTATTTTAAGTTATCATAAAAATATTAAATAAATTAAAATATATTAGTTTTAACAGCTTTAATTATATTTAATTTTCTCTCTGTTTAAAGCCGTGACAATGGCAGGAGGGATTCAAGTCATAATAGTGGGACAGACACTATATTGTAAAAGTGATAAGCTACAAAAAAATTATATTTAATTTTATGTGATATTTTATAAGACAATGAAGCATGAAAAAATTAATCTCTTTTAAACATTTTTTCTTTATTACTTTCCTTAAATCCTCTATCGACGCAACATAGGGAAAATGATAATTTACAATTTTATATAAAGTTTTGTTAACAATCCCATTTAATTGAAAAAACAGCAACTTAAAAAAAGATGATCGCCATCATTTACTGTAATAGAAATAAATAGTAATAACTAATAAAATTATATATTTAAAAATTCAAAAAATGTTTGAACGATTTCTTTTAATAGTTATTATTTATTTATTTTATATTTTTAGAGGAGCAAACATAATGACTAGAAGTTGATGTTCCTCAAATGAAAGTCGTCATACCCACCTCCTAAGTCTTTCTTCCCTCAAATTTCACACAACCTTCTTCCATATTCACCTCCCTGAACATTTCTCTCGTAATAAATGTAAACCTCTAGAATTAATCCAATATTTGAACTCATTTTCCTCCTATCAATTCATATAGATTGATTGATTACTTTTCTATTATTTACTTTGTTTTTCCTCCACAATGTACTTTATCCATTTGCATTCTTGGATATCTTGTGTGTTTTTTATTGAAATAATATTATACTATGCACTTAAATACCTGTCCCTTGAGTTTGACTACTTAATTAATGGAGTAATTTGTGGTTATCAGCTTTCATCACGTATCATAAATAGATGAAAGTGACACTAATTTTCATTGATTAAGTAAAATGTATGTCCACATATGTAACGCCCGTCCCGAGAGGGTGTACCGCACGTGTAATGTCAATACACAATTGAGCAATAACTACATCGGAATTTAACACCTTCAAGTCACACTTTGCTCACATTTTGCATGAGAACAGGTACTTTTAATTGTTTTCGTGTTTCTGGACTTGTACAGGTTTTTCAGGTTTAATGTATAATTGTACAAGGATTCATGCCCGGAAAGCGAATTTAGATCATTGAGGATGATGGCAACCGCTTGGTGAAGTTCTCGAGCAACAATGCCGAAAAGCACTGCCAACCCGCGCACTCTGCACACCTTCAACCCGCACCCAGACACCCATGCAGAAAAGTGGTAGAGAGCAACCTGTACCGGTACACCTCACCGTACCAAGACACCCATGCAGAAAAGTGATAAGAGCAACTGCACTTCCAGATAAGACTAACTCCGTAATTCCACACCGTGAGAATCCTGAATTGAGCAGGAATTCGACTCTAACGCAAGGGCACTCTTGTCAATCAACTTTTAATGCGGGATCACATTGGAGAGGGGTATAAAAGCTAGAGGATACAAAGAGAAGGTAGCTTTTGATTCCTAGGTTTAGGTTTTCATAGAGGAAGAGTTCTTTTCCATAGTTTGAGGTGAAGTTTTATAGATTAGGGTTGAAGACTTTATTTCTCTGGAGATTTTTTATTCAAGCACATGTAATCTTTCGCAGGGAACATACATCTTGTTTCCATTCTCGGTATTTTATATTTTTCATTCCTAGGTTTTGCAATTGAATTCTGATTTTCTCAAATAACCGTTTTTATGAATAAATTCTCTTCAATTATGATTTCCTTATAACCTTATGGGGTTCCCACTTGAAACTCACCCCGATCAAAGTATATCCCCTCACCTCTTTATACTTCAATGGATCAGGTGGATGTTATTCACTGTAGAAACTTGTAAAAACCTTAGTTGGCATCTTCACACGTGTGAACGCAGAGATCCTAGACACGTTGTGCTTGAATACAAATGCAAATAAGAGTCCTAATTAATCAAGAACAAGTGTCTATCATCTTCCGATCATTCTTCATTCTAAAAGAGCATTTAAAGACAAATCTTCCATCAAAGACCATTTATCAACGGCTCCTAGATGAGACTGTAAAGCCAAGAGGTGGGAAGTAATGGATCAGCTAGTGAGTGGAAAACCTAAGATGTCGCTCGATCCCGGCCCGACTCGGTTACGGATCCAACCAAGTCCCAAAAATAGACTATTCATATAATATATACTATACTTTACCGACTCTTATCGACCTGCTCTTCTCGAGTCTGCATTCGTACTGGTATACAAATAATTTCGTAAAAACAAAATCATTTTATATAATAAAGAACTACCACCGAGGGTGTCCATCGAAGGAATTCATACACATACACAAGAGTCCCTTTACTGTATCATTACAATCTTTGTTTATTACAAAAACTCAGATCATAGCACACCATGAGCACCCACTAGGTCGCCTGCTTACCATGGTCGTCCATCCCTATCCTGTCTTCCTGTTTCGCACTACAATGATTAAATCGCGCGCTTACTTAAGGGGAACATAAGCATGGACAACCACCAATGGCGACTGTCACAAGCTTATACATATGCATATCATCTATCTATACAGATTTCTATAACTTTAATTATTTATCTATCACATATACTTTGCCTATTGCATGTCAATCTCTTTCGGTACATATTCTATGTCTTTGGCATATCTTTTATCTATACTTTTTCTGTATTCCTATTTCTATACTTTACATATCCTATACTTATCATGTTCATTTCCTTTCATGTTCGTATAGTGTGCATGTATCCTATACATTCTTATCTCGTATACTTTCATATAACCTATCTTATACTGTCTTGTATTTTTATCTACATTCTTATACTTTTCATATACTGTTCTTTCATATGTCTTTTACCTATCTCTAGTCTTTTTCATGTTGTAAGTCATGTCTCTATTCTATGTCTCGCATATGTTATATCTATACTTTTCATACATACATATTCATACTTGTACTATCGCGCACATCTGCCATTCCTATCTATCATCTACTTTATGCTTTCGTATACTTTCATTACTTTTCATAAGTTTTACATATTTTCATATGATATTCATATATTATGCTTTTCAATGCTTTTCATATACTATAATTTCTTTTCATATGATTTTCATATACCGTGGCTTTTCATATGCTTTTCTTTATACATCGTATCGTTTCATATACTTTTCGCGTAATCGTCATCTTGTACATTACCTCTTGTTCTTGTAATCGTTTATACTTTCATCGCAGAGATAGCAAAGGTTATGCTTCACATATCATGTCATTTCCTTTTTGGTTTCATGTCTGCAAATACCTTAGAAGCGGATACTGAAACAAGTGTAAAATCAAGGTACTATCACTATACAAGGCAAAGGATCTCGTCCGGTTATCAATTCGAAGGTATCACATCGCACGGCAGATGCTGACCTATGCCATATGCTGCCATCGGCACTACGTACTATCACCGTACGAGGCGTTGATCTCGCCTACAGTGACCCTTATGTGGGCCACCCGACCAAACGGATCTATGTCATCTCCACCAACCCGGGGCCTCGATATCCGGGGCTTCATGAATATGTCGGCAAAGAATCGTATCTTCCCTATAGGCATGCCTATCTATCCCTACGCGCTCTAGTTGCATAATCGCCTTTAATTACGCTTTCAGATATTATCTCATAAGCATGAATAACTATTGTCATCATAATCGCTATGCATATATACTATCATCACTTTACTCGTATTCGTTCTCATATCCGTAGTTTCATTACTTCTGCTTCATATATCTCTATAATTCATATCTATATCTGCTATCATTTAGTTTTGTCTTCAGATCATATATGTAATCCTATCATATATCATGAATGCATCTTATGCACTCTTTGTATCTACATATATTCATATATATCTTTCTATATTCATATCCCTTATATCATTTATACTTCTATCCTATCCCTTTATAATGCTTCTATCATGATTTAGCTATGTTTGTACTTTCTAATTCTATCATGTATGCTTTTATTCATTCATATTCATATCGTATACGCTTATATTCATATACTTTCCTATACATGCTTCTACTATCGATGTCGTATATCAGATTTACAATTTTCTCCATATTACTTACTCAATAAGGCCTCACTATGTCTATCATTCTTGTACCAAGATTTATTCTATGTTTGTCATCTTTTTTTGGTTTATCTATATCGTTTTATCATTTATACATTTCTATCATGTGTTCCTATACAAACATCTTTTATTCCTTTCTCTTTGGGCAAGGGTTCAATATATAATATATAATATAATCCTATATTCATATCATTTACGTATTCCTATCATTTGTGTACTTTAGACTATCATATCTTATGACATATCCTATATTCATATCATATTCATATCATTTGATTTATACCTATCATATTCATGTTTTATGAACATATCTATACATATTGCATTTTCTATATTTTTCTTGTTTCATGGCTATTACATATAACACTTCATATACTTATGAAGTATGATGTCTATGAGATCACACCTCATTCATATTTTCTTATTCCTCTATGAATCTATTTTACTTAGGAATTGGAATCAATCCAATCGGATCATCCAAACTAAAGTTATGGCATTTTCATGCCAACTAAATATTCCACCCGATTTTTCTAGTGACAGTTTGTATTACCCATTTTCCGGGGTCTTAACTTCATATTTTGACAATATGTCCTTATACTCATTTAAATATAAGGTGCTATGGTTCATCTCAACTGGAATCACCCACCCGAGCACTGAACTCAAGTTACGTCCAAACAACCCGGACTTCTATGTTCAACACCGAAACTAGAATTTGGTTTGCACATGGTCCCACTGAGTGGATTCAGCCACTTAGGTCAATAATTTGACGATGTCTATTTCTATAGATGGTTCTCCTTGAAGTCCATTTTAGAATTGTCCAAATTGAATCACTCAAATCGGATAAGAAATGGTTAGTTACAATAAAATACGAACCGGTCAAAACTGAACAGAACAAATTGGTACCTAAGATACACCCCTAAAGTGTACCGGTACACTTTGGCCAAAAATGACCAGAAACGAAAGTGTACCGGTACACTTTCAAAGTGTACCGGTACAAGTCACCCTAAATGCCCTAAAATGTGTGTTTTCCCCCCATTTTTCCATATTTTTGATACCCAAACCAATTCTATACTTCAAACACACATCTAAACCATTTCCGAGTCATCTTATAATCTCTTTTCTATCCAATTCTCTTTCAATACTATTCCTTATTCAAAACTCAGCTATGATTTATTCTCAAACCCACTATTATATGGATCCTAACCCATACATAACCCTTAACATGTAGATTAGCTAGGGTTTATTCTAAACCCTAACTCAATTACTTCAAGCCCTCAGTTATGAATCCATCCTCAAAGAGTAGATTTCAGCAAAGCTTTTGTCCTATTCAAGGTCTTAACAAGATTACTTTTAAGAATTCTAGGTTAGGAAGAAATCCTAACAAAACCCTAGGTTTTAAAACTAATAACCATGCAATTGTATGGAAAAACAATTCCAAGCTTTAAAAGCCCATGTGGCCCATAATTGCCTCATTCGCTTCTCCCTCTCTCCTCTTCTTCTTTCTTCTTCTTTCTCTCTCCTCTCATACTGCCTTCTCTCTTTGGAGACCAAATTTGGTCTTATCCAAATGGGTTTAGTTAGCCATGTTTGGTCTTCAACAAAATCCATTTTTCAACACTTTTCATTTTCGTAATTTGGGCTTCTCCCTATTTCTCTCTCTCTTGCTCTATTTCATCTTTCTCTAATTGCCTTGAACCCATAACTTATTAAATTTCTACTTTGGCATCCCATCTTTTGCAAATCTTATTAATTTAAGTCCTCAAGTGGTAAATTACATATTTACCCTTGGCTTTATTATAAATTCCGGGTCTTTGTTTTATTTTCCGAAAATTTCCATTTAGCTTTTAATATACCCTAAACAAGTCCGAAACTGCTAGGGTATATTTCGGGATGTTACATAAGAATCCAAGCAATCATCTTTCTATTTTAAATAACCGTAGGGGCGCATATGTGCACCAAAAGACTTTCTCAATTATTTAATTGCCATTATAGTATTTTTAGAAGTTTTTTTTAAGGATGAAATTGTGAGATCATAAATTGATTTAAACTGGAATTTGTACTAGAACAAGGGTAAAGTTGTAATTGGTCAAAATGGGACATAAAGGACATAAGATGAGAAGATGATGGGTGGACCTTAGTATGAATTCTTGGGATTTTTACCTAGGGTTGGTTATATGAAGCTCCAAACCACCAATATAAATGTCATGGGCGTGGTTTCTGGGGTAAATTCCATGTTAGTTCTGAGGTATTATGGAATAGAGAAGTTGTATGAAGAAAGTTGGTACCAAAAAGGGCAAAAATCAACATTTCTGGGCAAAACCGCAAGGTGGTACCCGCATCAAAACAGTACCCTGCACTTCTTAATAACCGGTACCTAAGACTGTGACAAGGGTGATCTAAGACTAACTTACAGAATGTGTTTGGTACTGGTACCAAACATAGTGGTACCGGTACCACAGCTTCCAACAGCCCAAATTTTTGTAATTTCGCATTGTTAGGCTCAAATTCATACACCGATAGTATGGGAACCTTAATAAATGATTAAGAGAGGTTCAAAAAAGAATAAAACTCAATGAAAAACAAACTGTACCTCGCCGCCTAGGCGAGGCGAACATTGAGTGTGAATAAATGCTAGTTACTAAAAGTGACTTGCATGCGGTTAATGCTAAGTTTTAAGGACACGTGAAAGGGACACGTTTTCTCGCCAGATTCTTCGAAATACAGAGGGTAAAAAAGTTAAAGGCGTAAGGTTGTGGAGTCGTACTAAGTTTTGTAAGTGGAAATGTGAGTGTTCTAAACCTATCGCTTTCAAATACTAGTGTATGATTATAAACTGCTTTATCATATTTAATTTGTTTTGATTTTAAACCATATTTTAAAGCAAGTAAGCAATGAGTTTTAGTAAGCAAGCAATGGTTTTGAATTATCAAACCATATTTCAAGAAAACAATGGTTTTATAACTCGAGCAAGTAAGTAAGCAAGCAAAGTATATTTTATAAACAGCCTAACGAAAATCCCTAGTTTTAAGGCAAGATACTATCAGGTATTCATTACTGCACACGTGGTGTTAGGACATCATTTCATGCATTTTAGATTTCGGCCTGGAAACTTAGTTCATACATCATGGCATTTAAAGGAGATCGTGGACACGTATCGGAGTATATGTGGTTGGGCATCGCTTAGCTATTATATGGTGACGTAACCAAGGTTTTTTCACATATTTACTCCTGGAAGGTGAAGTAAGCCAAGTGTAATAATTCGTAATTTTTAGCGTGCTTTAAGTGGTTATTTAATTTATTTTTCTAATTATATATATATATATATATATATTTTTTTTTTTTGATCCTAGAGTATTATTTTGGGGTATATATATATATATATAGTTTGACCTTTACAAGTTATTAAATAATTGGTTTGATTAAATTGAATGCTAACACATATAGGAAATATCTTAATATATGTTAATTTTCCCTAATTTAGCTTTAATTTTGTATTTAAACCTAATTAAAAATACTTGAACTTAGGGCTTTTAATTGGAAGAAAAGAGCACTGTATTTTTTTTTTCAAGGCCCCGACTCTCTCTCTCCTCACGCCTCTTTTCCTCCTGCCGCTCGCCAAATCCGCCATTTCCTAGCCACCTCCAAGCCCGATCCTACCCCCAAAATGCTCCTTCCTCTCATAACGCCGATTGACCTTTATCTCGCCTGAAATCGCCACCATCCGCCGGAAAACGCGAGGGAAGAGATCGTCACTTTCTCTCTCTAACCGCCGTTTCCATTTCAGCATTCTAATTTCCTCGCATTTCAAATAGATTGCGGAATCGAAATTCCCACCGAAACCCCGTGAACCAGCCACCGCCATCGACACCGGCCGCCGATCGCGAACGAGCCGCCGGAGCGGGAACTGGCCTTTTAGATCCGAGCCCGGTGGCGCCACGTACGGCCGTTCTTTGAGCCAAGGGCTTCGCGTGTGTTTTCGACCCAAGTTCGAATGGCACTGATTTTCCGCCACCGTCGCATGCGACCTCGGAAGCGTGCCGTGAACGTAATCGCCGGCCTCCGTCTGGTTCCGACGGCAATCGGTTTTCGCATTCGAGCTTCGGTAAAGAATCTATACCCTAAAACGCGTGCGAGCCCTAATTGTATAATTGTTCGATATTCGTATTTTAATTGTTCGTAAAGGTTATTTTAATATTGAAAATGCCTTATTTATCGTTTAATCGCATTATGTCAGGTTTTGAAAAGATGTAAACTTGGTACTATACGCTGGCACGATGTTGTGTTTAATCTATCTCATATAATTAGAACTGCCGATTTTGATTAAACGTATTTTAATTATATCCGGGAGTTATCCATGTATAAATATAATGAATTATCCGGGTTATAAATTGTATCAATTGTATTTATCGCGAATTATCGACCTTTGTGTCGGATTGCGCGAGCCGTAGATTTATCTCGTAGTTGTGGCCCGACTTGGCATTGACAAATTAGACATAGCGTATTTTACTGTGTCTTTGACCCATTTTACAGGAGTTAAGTTCGCTTAGGAGGTTCACTAATTTTCTAGAGAACATAAGTACGCTTTCTATGCTCTGCTTAGTCTCGTGAGTTTTCTAGTTTGAAGCCCAGAGTATTTAAATCTTAATCTTATTTATCAATAACGCTCTTTTCCATTTTAGATTGTCCACAAATTCCGCCAGATGTACCAAGGCAGAGCGATTCTGAGATCCGACATACTCTGTGAGTTGATATCATATAATTTACGACACATCATCTGCATGCATTGCATAACATTTATGGCATTAGGCTACACCCATCATCATCGACATGATTATTATCATTGGAATTGTATTTACTATGGTAACTAAATTATTTGGGGTTCGCGGTGAAATATATCTCGCATATGAGACTGCTATGATGATGGATGTGGAGCGTGTATTGTCGGGTGCGATATTGTCGTAATGTACGTGAGAAATGTCAGAATGGGAACTATAGCAAGACATACCACCTAACGGGTTACATCAGACTGGGCGCACCTAATAATCGACTATGCGATCATTGGTGTTTATGTATATGAGTTCCCGGTCGAGCCGCTTTCTCTGGGATGCCGGAGGTAAGGTCCCCGGCCGAGCTACTCTGGGCGCCGCTAAGGAATTCTATGGTGGATAGTTGTTGAGTTATGACCCGGTCGACATTTTCTCGTGGCGCCTAACTATAGTTTGTCGGGTTTAAGTGTCAATCGGAGTTAAGGACCCCGGTCGAGCATTTCTCTCAGTGGCGCCAAATACATTGGATTTGAGAGAGCCAGATGGGCTGGCAAGATTGGAGAGAAATCCCGCTGTGAGTTCTCGATTTTGTGATGACTATGTGATGATATGAAACTTAATGCGCTGTGCATGCATACTTACGTGAGTGGCTATAAACAGAATTTATATGTATGTGATCTCCGTTGGTTGTAGATGGTATGATTATATGATTAACTCACTCGAGACTCCGATGGGCCTCAATTTATTTTTCAGGTACCGCGCCTCCTCGCCAGATTCGACGCCACAGATTTCATTTCTTCACAAATGGATACATGTATTATTATTATCGACTCTCAGATATTTCATCTAGGTGTCACCGCAGTATTTGGATATTAATATGTTTTGTAATCAGCTCGTATTCTATTACTTGTGTATACTGTCGGAGTATGTGGGATCGAGATTTCATCTCTCTCTTTTGATATTTAAGTTGAGCAGATATATATATATATATATAGGATTATGTGATGATATTTATGTCAGGTATTTGTATGATAAGTGGTATGAGTATTTTACCCAGGCTTACTACTGGGTTTCTGGCTTTATGCCTTCCCATTCCTAGTGCTTCGATCACGCCTGTGCTCGGGTCGACAGTTACATCGTAGCCGATAGGTTCATTTCCTATGGCCTGTAGTCTAAGTTTCCAAGATCAAGTGAAAGTTGCACCTGGTCTGGGCTTTGTCCGTCACCATCAGATCTAGCTTCGTCATCCGTTAGTAAGGTCTGCTAATCCATAGCCTTGTGTTTACTCTTCAAAAGATGAGAGACTGGACGAGGGTGAATGCGCGCAAAGAGCCGGAAGCACAGTTTCTATGATGAGCCCAGAGGCCCAAGATGAGGTATCTCACCCGATCCACCAGTTTCCGGAGAGGCAAGGAGACTGGCAGGCCCCAGGCAAAGCATCAGACAGCATCACGATGAGCCACAAAGCCGAGGAGCCACAAAGTTAATATGCTCCTAGGTACGCTGTGCAAACAGATGTCTGTCACAGTCAATATGGAGGCATTTGAACAGAACGATCAAAAGTGATAGCTCTCCAAAGAACTTACAGCATCACGCAAATAGCCGCTATAGCTTCCACCGGTGGATTCAGATTCACCAGATCACATCCCTTGTTCCGGGGTGACACTGTGCTTAACGAGGTTGTATTTGATGGGGTATCCGTGACCCAAACGGATTTTCTCGATAAAGTGGAGAAAAGAGCTTTTTGACCGAGAGCACCGATAGACTAACTATCGAGATGGCAGGTTTCTCCTTATGGCTTAGCTGCGTTGGTACAAGGATTACATCGTCGTCTCGAGGTATGACATGGGCCTGGGCCTCAGGCAAGATTTGAAGATAACTATATTTCTTTTGCCACGAGGCAAGAGTACTTAGACAAATATAGCTTGAAGATAGTATGATACGCCCAGAGTGGAGTACACCCAGGTCATGTATCTTAGTAAATTCGCTCCGAGTTAGTTGCAAGCAGAGGTCACAAGACGAGTAAGTACATCACCTGGTTTGACCGCATTTCATATCCTTAGTACAAATGAGGCGTAGCTTCGAGGTCAATGATTTAGCTGCAGACAGATGGAGACCGACCTTCGCTCATGGTATCTTGAAGGATGGTGCTAAGAAGAAGACCCGCACAGAGGAGCAAATCCAGACACTGCCTCGCAGCCGCAGATTTAGTGGTACAGAGCCTCTGGTACAGTCGCACAGACAGCGCTTTAGGACCATGGGTCACAAGAAGGGCAGACGCAAACCGTAAGGGTTACAGAGGCTTCCTGATCGACAAGGGCTTCAGCCCAATGGGGCTATAGTCCAGGGGACAAGAGTTCAGCTCCTGGCACAAGAAATACTAGTCTCCTCACATTCAAGATGTGCCCACATTGTGGGCTGATGCATCAAAGGTCCTTGTATGGTGGCTAGTGGAGCTTGTTTTAGGTGTGGGAGAGTCAGCCATATGGCCAAATCATGTCCTAGATTTCCCAAACAAGAGCCTCTTTTCCTCAGTTCACATTATGTCACCCGCCACTCATTGATAGCGCCCCTAGTTCTCTCGTGCTGTGAAGAAGATGGATGCTAGGCCAGGATGGAGGTAGAGCCCGTGGAGGCAAGATTTGGTGGTAAAATAGTGGTCGACTTCGAAATTCTACCGCCTCCGGACGTGGTCGGGCTTTTCGCAGTTTTTACTACTCTCAGACGCCTGTGGCGCCAAATGTCAAGTGTATCGTACTATTCATCATATACTTAAGGCTGGGTGTTATTAGATCCGGGTGCCACACTCCTCAGGTTCCTAGTTTTATCGAGGCTCGTGTTCAGCCTGGGCCAGACTAGACTCCAAGTATCAACACTACCCTCCGAGTGATGCCTTGTAGGCAAGATATTTACTCTTCCATCGTGTCCGATTTAGGTAGGCGTGAGACTGGCGGATCTTATTTTGTTGGATGTAATTGATTTCGAGGTTATTTTGGGTATGGATTGGTCGTCAGACTACGCCACCCCGACTGCCGAGAGAACAAGTGATTTTCCTGGACTCCAGTGGGATCTGCAGTCTGGCTCAGGGGTGAGCGCATACCACCCCCTTCTAATTCTAATTTCGCCACCATTGGCTAACAGCGATGTTACTGTGGGTGTCGTGGTTATCCGGCTCTGTGAGGGACACCGGCAGCTGGGATATAGGTAAGGTCACGATGTCCCCATTGCCAGGAATTCCGATGTTTTTCAGGAGCTGCCGGTTGCCACCTCGACAGGGAGATAGAATTTGCATTGATATCAGATCGGCACAGCTTCTATCTCCTTGCCACCTTATAGGATGGCACCTGCGGAGTTGAAGGAGTCATGAGCAAGCATAGGATTTGTTAGACAAGATACCATTGTGCCCAAGATTCCCTGTGGTGCCCCCGTGCTATTTGTAAAGAAGAAAGATGGTTCCCCACTTTTAATATGTATGACACAGATACCGAACAAGGTGACCATTCACACAAATATCCGTCCCGAATAGATGACTGCTTGATCACTGTGGTGCATCATGTTTTTCTAAGATTGATCTATGGTCAGGATATTATCAGCTGAGAATAAGACATGAGGATGTTCAAGACAAAGATTCAGACGAGGTACGGCCATTATGAGTTCCTAGTGATGTCTGACTCACTAGAATGCGCCGGCACTTCTTATGGATTTGATGAACAGGTGTTTAAACCCTTCCCGATCGCTTTGTAATTGTGTCTATCACATATCTTAGTATATTTATGAGGAGTGAGTATGTGGAGCATTTAAGGATAGTATTGCACTGAGGGAGCAGTTATTAGCTTATATGCCAAATTCTCCAAGTGTGAATTTTCAGTCGATAGTGTAGCTTTCTATGTAGTATCGAGGAAGGTATTCAAGTGGATCCCAAGAAGATAGAGGCGTGATGGATTGGCGTGAGACCAACCACTTGACCGAGGCCCTAAGTTTCCCCTCTGGCCACTTATATTATCGCCGGCTTTGTGAAGGATTTTTCAAGGATTGTCACCTTTAACTCCTGCTAACCCAAGAAAGTTAAATTTCAAAGACGAGGCTCTGAGGCGTAGTCTTCATGTTGAAGGATTGTTCTGACCTCCGCTCCAAATAATGCATTACCTTCCGCTCAGAGGTTATATTGTATCATGATCGCCCGTAGCCTGGTCAGGTGTGTATCGATGCAAAGACTCTGCAGGTGATTTCTATGCTCTCTAGCAAATTAAGAAGCACGAATGTGACTACTCCCACTCATGACTCGAGATGGCGGCCGTGATCTCTTTGCATTGAAGATCCGAGGCATTACCTATATAGACACGTGTGAGATCTTTACTGATCACAAGAGTTTAAAATATATTTTTCACAGAGGGAGCTAATCAGACAGGGAGATGGTCGGAGCGCTTTAAGGACTATGATTGTACGATTCAATATCACCTTGTGCAAGGCTAATGTGGTGGCAGATGCTTGAGTAGGGAATCATCAGCAAGCCTCGCCATTATTAGTGCCAAGAAGCCGGCAATTGACTAAGGGAAAGCAAAATGAATCAGAAGGATCGTGGTTTACAGCCTAGAAGTGTCGAGTCCGAGCACTTTTAGCACATTTCGTAGTCAAATTAGTTCCGATGGGATAGACTAAGATAAACTGTCGAGACCCACAATGATGAAGATTACGGATAGAGGTTCACAGGTCGTGCAGATGATTTCGTGATCGGGGGACGCATGGCAATGAGATCAGTAATTGTGGTCATAAGGCCCCCGATGTTGATGGACTTAGAAAAGAGATTATGGAAGAGGCTCATCATATCATACGTATTCATCCCGCTCCACTAAGATGTATCATGATCTTAAGGGTAACTATCAAGTGGTTTCGCATGTAAGCAGCGACGTACGGAAGTTCGATTCCAAGGCTCAATTTTGCCAAAGCGTCAAACTTGAACATCAGAAACCGTCTGGGTTGTTGCAGCCACTCCCCATTCCAGAGTGGAAATGGGAGAATATTACCATGGACTTTGTGACTGGGTTACCTCGAACTTCGGCAGGGTATGATTCCATTTGGGTGATAGTCGATCGAATGACTAAGTCGGCACACTTCTTACCTGTGAAGACAACTTTTTCTGTAGCCAGGTATGCTAGGGTATATATTGAGAGGATTGTTAGCCTTCATGGGATCCCAGTTTCGATTGTGTCTGACAGAGGGCCCCAGTTCACTTCTAGGTTTTGGCGGAAGCTTCATGAGGAGCTTGGTACTGATGACTTTATATTAGCCACCAGACAGACGGACATCCGAGAGATGACTATTCGTATTTGGAGGGACATGCTAAGGATGTGCGTGATGGATTTTGAGGCCAATGGGATTGGCATTTACCTGTGGAGTTCAGACAACGCTATCATGCTAGTATTCGATGGCGCCTTACTGGGCATTACTTACAGAAGTGTAGATCGCGCTTGTCGGGAAGAAGTTGGTGAAAGGAAGTTGAAGAGGGTCCCCACTGGTCTCAAATCACTTCAAAGATCTCATCATTCAGACGTTGAGGACCGTCATATATTAAGAGCGCTATGCACTTCAAGAGGAAACATGTGAGTCAGTGAAGAGTATGTATTTCTCGGGTTGCTCTGATGCGGCAGGCGTGACGAGATTTGGTGCGGGAAGTTAGCACCTCGCTAATGTAAAATCACTGAGATTGTGATAGAGTCAGATGAAGCACGAATCGACCATACCTAATTTCCCAATGTTCATCCCATTTTCATATATTCATGCCGAGGAAGTCCGATCCTTCACATGTGTTACTGTGCCCAAGAAGTAGAGATCATGAGATTTATCTGAGGAGCGACTTAGCTATTGTGATACTGTGTTCGCCAACTACATCAAAGTCATTCCAATGGTCAAAGTCCTATGGCAAAATCATTCGAATCAAGAGGCGCACTTGAATCCGAGCAGAGATGCGACGCTCTGCACTAATAATTGCTCCAAGAATATATGTTTCTTATTCTTAAATTCGAGGACGAATTTTTCTTAAGGGGGAGAGAATGTAATAATTCAAGAATTTTAGCGTGCTTTAAGTGGGTTATTTAATTTATTTTCTAATTATATATATATATATATATATTTTTTTTTTTTTTTTTCGATCCTAGAGTATTATTTCGGGGCATATATATATATAGTAGCTCGAATTCCTACAAGTTATTTATGAATAATTGGTTTGATTAAATTGAATGCTAACATATAGGAAATATCTTAATATATGTTAATTTTCCCTAATTTAGCTAGACTTTAGATTGAACCCCAATTAAAATAATTTGGAACTTAGCTTTAATTCGGGAAAAGAGACTGTATTTTTGGGGGCCCCACTCTCTCTCCTCACGCCTGCCTTCTTCTTCTTCTCCTCCGGCTGCCGCCTCATCCCCATTCCTACCACCTCCAAGCTCGATCCTACCCTGTAAATGCTCCTCTCCTCTCAAGCAATGCCTGACACCTTTATCTCGCTCGAATCGCCACCATCCGCCGGAAACGCGAGGGAAGATCACACTTTCTCTCTCTAACCACTGCCCATTTCTTGCGACATTCGACCTCCTCAAACCCAAATAGAACGGTGGAATCGAGCTCCCCACCTCTCGAAACCCCAGAACCAGCCACTCCGCCATCGACACCGCCTGGCCGACCGCGAACGAAGGTCACGGAGTTGGAACTTCGCCTGGGATCCGCGAGCCTCCCGTGGTGCCACGTGTACCGGCTTCGGGTTCTTTGGCTTGCGCCATGTGTTTTCGGGACCCAGTTCCACGACCTGGGATTTTCCGCCACCGGGCCGGGCGGCGACCTGGGAAGCGTGCCAGAACGTAACGTCGGCCTCCGTCTGTGGTCTCACTGCAAAATCCTGCTGCGATTCAGCTTCTAAGAAAGAATCTATACCCAAAACGCGTACAGCCCTAATTGTATAATTGTTCGATATTCGTATTTAATTGTTCGTAAAGGTTATTTTAATATTGAAAATGCCTTAATTATCGCTTAATCGTTTCATGTCAGGTTTTGAAAAGATGTAACTTAAAATATATAATGCCGGCATTCCATGTTGTGCTTAATCTATCCTATATAATTAGGAACTGCTGCTTGATTTTTGATTAAACGATTTTAATTTATATCCCAGTTATCCATGTATAAACATAATGAATTATCCGAAGCTATAAATCGTATCAATCAGATTATCGCTGAATATTTGACCATGGTTTGATCAAGGCCGAAAGTCAGAGATTTATCTCAGTCAGGTCTCGAATTCTACATTGATAAATCAGGACATTAGAAGTGTATTTTTACTGTGTTCCGACCCATTTTACGTGGAGTTAAGTTCGCTTTTAGGGAGGTTCCGCCAATTTTCTGTGAGAACATAAAGCGCTTTCTATGCTCCATTAGTCCTGGTGAGTTTTCTAGTCGAGTCTAGAGTATATTTAAATCTTAATCTTATTTATCAATAACGTTTTTTCCATTTTAGATTGTCCGACAGCCTCCGCTCAGACAGCCCACGAAAGGAGAGTTTGGCTCTGAGATCCGACATACTCGTGAGTTGATATCACATAATTTACGACATCATTCGCATGCACACAATATTTATGATTAGGCTACACTCCATCATCATCGACATGATTATTATCATTGAATTGTATTTTACTATGGTAACTAAATTATTTAGTTCGTTATGAAATATATCTCGCATACGACCGTTATGATGATGGATGTGGGAGTGTGCATTGGCTGGGTGCGGAGCATTAATGCAGCATTGTATGTGAAAATAAGCCTGTAATGGGAACTATAAAGTGACATACCACCTAGCTGGTTACATCGATCGCGGCGCACCCCGTAATAATCGACTATGATACATTTATGTTTATGCATATGAGTTCCCGGTTGAGCGTTTCTGGGATGCCGAGGTAAGGTCCCCTGTTGAGCGTTACTCTGGGCGCCTGCCATGGATTGATATAGATAGTTGCCGGAGTTAAGGACCCTGGTCGAGCATTTCTCTCGGGGCGCCTGGGCCATAGTTTGTCAAGGTTTAAGTGTCAATCGAGTTAAGGACCCCGGTCGAGCATTTCTCCCTGGGGGCGCCGCCACATTGGATTTGAGAGGAGCCGTATGGCTTATAGTATCGAGTATAGGGTCCCCGCTAGAGTTCTCGATTTTGTGATGACTATGTGATGATATGAAACTTAATGTGTGCATGCATACTTATGTGAGTGTATTATTATACTGTGAATTCTATATGTATGTGTATCCCGTCAGTTGTGGAGGGTATAGATTATATGATGTTAATCACTCCAGACTATACCTAATTTATTTTTCAGCACTGTTAAATTTCCCGCTTCAGAGATTTTCAATCATTGTAGATTTCATTCTTCACAAATGATACATGTATTATTATTATTATCGAATTTCTCAGATATTTCATCTAAAGTCACCGCAAAGATTGGATATTAATATGTTTTGTAATCAAATTTCGTATTCTATTACTTGTGTATACCGTCTGAGTATAAAATCGAGATTTCATCTCTCTTTGATATTTGAGTCAGAGCGTATATATATATATATATAGATTATGTGATGATATTTATGTCAGGTATTTGTAAGGATAAGTGGTATGAGTATTTCACTAGGCTTACTACTGTTTCCTCAAGGGCTTTATGCCTTCCCATTCCCAAGGCTTCATTACTGCCCCTGTGTCGGGTCGTGACACCAAGGCCCTTCCACCTAGGTGATGTGGACCTGTGTCCTCCGACCGCACTAAAGCTCTCAGCTCCCGTGTTTTACTAGGTACAACAAGCAAAAGGCCTCCAAGTATTGATCTGGATGAGTAAGCATTTTCATATAGTTTGAAATCAACCATCGGCAAGCAGTGCAACACCCGCATCTACCGGGGCTTCCAAGCTCCCGTGTTTACGAAAAAGTTTTATAAACTTTGAAGCAAGGACAAGCCTAGGCTCCCACGCGAAAGTTTTATAAACTTTAAAGCAAGCCAGACAGCCTGTGCTCCCGGTGTTTATGAAAAGTTTTATAAACTTTTAAAGCAAAGTAAAGCAAGCAAGCAAGAGGTTTATGAAAAGTTTTATAAACTTTTAAAGCAAAGCAAAGCAAAGCAAGCGAGCAAGTTATGAAAAGTTTTAGAAACTTTTATAGCAAAGTAAGCAAGGTTTCTGGAAAATGTCTTGAAAAATGATAGTTTTACAGTTTTGAGATATTTTCAGAAAAAACAAACATTTTATAAAGATACACTATCAGCTGCTTAGCTCATTATTTTGTCGCTTTTTTAAAAACTATTTTCGTGCACAGCACGCCTCGAACACTAGAGTGATATTCGGGATTTTCCCTAGCTTTTATTAGCGCCGACACAATCTTTGTGTTATACTTAGTTTATATAGTTCGCATATGTATGTACATAATGTAGTTAGTGAAATGCAAGGAGCTCGAGGCTTTGAAAGAACGTTGTTGGTTGCCATATTTGGAAAAGCAAAATTTGTGTTTACGTTGCGGATTTGGAAATATATCCTATATAAGAAAAAGAGTGTCGCCAAGATTTTACCAAATCATAAGTCAGAAAGAAAAATTTTATAATGAAGCTAAAGAAGCAACACAAATTCTTCGTCATTAAGATTTTCTAGTCGTTAAGTAACGATCAGGATTTCGTGGTGGTCGACACACCACGCTAGCGAGGGGGCTGGGTGACAACATATATAGCTTGATGATACTTGTCGGTAGACTTTGACTTTTATGGGTCAAGAATTTGTAAGTCATTCAAAGTTGCTTTCTTAAAACATTGATGACATTATAAAAAAATAGAGTCCTCTAAAATTAATTAAAAGTCTTTTAAATAATTAGTTAAAATCTAAACTTTATATTTGTTAGCTTAAAAAAGAAAGATCAACTATTAATATTATTAATATTAAACCCAAATTCTTAACAATTAAACTCGGTTATACTTTTCATAAAACAATTAAACTCTGTTATTAGAGCATAGAAGTCCGCAAAATATTGTATTACATGTTTTTATTATTACAAAATGCCTAATTAACGTATTTTGCTAAGTTACAAGCTAAGATTTTAAAAAAGTTAATAATTTAATATGATATCAAACTATTTTTAAGGGAAGCCATGTATATTTTTTGTATTCGTATTGGATATATAATTAATTCATATGAGATTGGGGTGTGGGGATCGTTTTGCTGAAAGGGGAAAATCACCAATAGAGTCAAAGTGCATAGAATTCCTCAAGTTTAGAGTTTAGAGCTTCAACATCGGGAAAATTAGGATATTAAAAAATAATGTTGTTTTATGAATATACAAATTAAAAGAAAAAGCAAAAAAAAAGACAAAAGAGTAACTCCAAAAGATACTCTTCATTTATTGGTTTATATAAAAACAAGATTTTTTTCAAAAACTTTAGTTTGTGTTTAATGCTTGAATTTTTTAAAAGTATTAAAAAATTTTATCCAGAAAGAAATGAAGAGAGTAGAGATTGATAGAAATAAAAAGATGGATTTGAAGGTACTAATTATTTCTATAGTTTATATGTAAATTTCACTTTATAATTGAATTATAAAATTATCATAGTAGTTTAAGGTTTAATTGTAAATTGAATCCCAATCAAATTGGATATATATATATATATATATATATATATATATATATATATATATATATATATATATATATATATATATAATGAAATATTTAATTATTTAATTCTAGCTAATTTTATTCATTGCATTATTTTTATTTAATACTATAAATTTTCTTAGACAAAGTGTAGTGTGCTGAGTATGCTATGATTGTGTTGTATCTCATATATATATAATGAAATATTTAATTATTTAATTCTAGCTAATTTTATTCATTGCATTATTTTTATTTAATACTATAAATTTTCTTAGACAAAGTGTAGTGTGCTGAGTATGCTATGATTGTGTTGTATCTCATATATATATAATGAAATATTTAATTATTACCTAGCTAATTTTATTCATTGCATTATTTTTATTTAATACTATAAATTTTCTTAGACAAAGTGTAGTGTGCTGAGTATGCTATGATTGTGTTGTATCTCTTGTAATAAAAAACTAAAAAGCATGTATATAATTGAATGAAAAAGAGAAGTAGAGAACTGGAAAAAGGTTGTCACTGTTTTTCCTTGCCCAAAAATGTGCAGTATCTCCTCTGTTTCTGTCCTTTTTCTTCTTTGAGTCAAAAACAAGCCAACAAGGCAAGGCCAACACTGCCATTGCATTTCCATTACGAATGCTTCTGCTCCTCCTGCTGTTGCTCCTCATCCTTTTTATAAAACCCGTGAAAATTTTAAATTTGAATTTTTCAGATAAAAAGGGGGCAAAACTGTAGTTTATCGGAATAGTCCGGAGAAAAGTTGGGATTTTCTAGATCTCGATGACAACGATTGCAATCATTGAATCATCTCGCAAATTCATACCCAAATAATCTCGTTGAATTCCGAGATAGTTAGAATTTCACGTATTTCGAGACACCTGGTAAGCCTGACGACACATGGCAAGTTATGTGGGTGACATGGCAATCCATGTGTCATTGTGATGGGCAAGGGCCTATGTGATGTAGGTGACACACATGGCAAGCCATGTGTGGGCACATGGCATGCCATGTGTCATCATGCATAGCCCTTTTGGAACCTATATATAGGGGGTTCCACCACCAATAAAGAAGCTTCAAATCATGGGGAGCAAAGAAGGGAGAAGGAGGAGGAAGGGAAAAGAGAAAGGGAGGAAAGGACAAGAGAAAGGGAGGAAAAGAAAAGAAAAGAGAGGAAAAAAGAAAAGGAAGAGAGGGAAAGGAAAGAGGAAAAGGAAGGAGGTCACAGGAAGGAGCGCACTGACAAATAAGAACCCTAATCGCACTACAAGAGGTAGGTTTTTCCTACTATTATTTTACTTGTGGGTCGCAGAAATACGTCGCAGAATGGCTCACGGTTTCTGCCTTGGCCCGAATGAGTTTGTATGTTGTGGCTTGTTTGTGATCAGGTGATGGTCAAAGACCTCGCTTCATAGGTTTTCGGGGACTATCCGAGCCAGAACATTGTGTTTCGGGACAAGAAACCTTGAAAGCGTATCGGCAAAACTGGGTGTGCCCAAATTTCCGCACACCCCGTGAATCGACCGCCTAACTTCTACAAACATAACTTTCGGCCCGAACTCCGATTCACGTTTCGACTCCTTACGAAAATCTCAGTCTTTAAATTTAATAAGATAAAGTGCTCAACCAAAATGTGTAAGACCCGAAAAAATTCCAATTTTCTGAAAAATGGCAAAATCGCGAATTTCTAAGAAAATCCAAAATTTTTCTGTGATCTCGATGACAAAAACGGATCACCGTTGAATTGTCTCGAAATCTGCCTACCACGCCTAATTCGTCACCCGGAGACGCCGTAATTCTGCACGTTCGAGACACCGAGTATCTAAAAGCCAGAAACGACATGTGATGTGACAAAAGTCTCTTATAACATGTACTCGTGTGACACATGTTGTATGAGTAGAGAGAGAATGGAAATAGACGGCCTAGATTGTGCCAAGTGTCAAAAAATCAAGAAAAATGGACACAAATGGAATTATAGGAATTGTTAATTAAATAAGACAAAACATGAATAGTTGTCTTCTCAAATGGAATAAGAGCAAAAGAGGCCATTGGACGTGGGGATGCAAAGCAGGGGCCGGAATTGTGAATCTGCAGAGAGAAAGTGTGACTTCTGATTTCCTATTATTCGACGTTATTCGACTTAAGTAAAAGGAAAGTTGCTCTACGCGGCAAGGACTACGCGTGGGCACCGATTTGGTGGAGTTCCAACAACTCCAAGAGGTAGGGATCTTTTCCTACTTGTGTTAATCCTTGTTTAAGAACCATGTAAATGGTTAGGAATGTTCTGATGCTTGTTTTAGCCGTAAACTCGGTCTCAAAAGCTTTGAACCGAGCAAAGAGAAAATTTACATTTTGTGTGGCTGAACAACCCGAGGGTTTCTAATGTTCACGGAATAGTGACACGTGAATATTTTTCGTGAATTTTTATGTGTCGAGGATTCAAAATGAATTGCTTATGTTTGTTAATTAGCCCATGTGAGCTATTATGTAATTTATTGAGAATTTATACAACATGCTTTATGTGATCAATTTATGTTAATATATATGCATGTGAGCATATTAGCAAGTAATGAATGTGTTGATCTGGCATCATGCATTCCATATGTATCGGGGCAAAAGATAAAATATTAGTGAGTGCAGACATGAAATCTGAAAGTTAAATGAAAAGTTTGGTGAAAGGAATTTCAAGGAAGATTTTCCTGAGAACGGGTTGAGACGGTCCAATGTATCACTTGACAGGGACTAAGATCAGCTGAAGTTCTCCAACCAATTCGACTGAGGGTAATCCAATACTTTATTGAATGGTAGTGTGTTTTCAAGAACAAAAAGCTTTTTTGTTTTGAAAACTGGGATTATTTTACTGCATGTCAGGCTTAGGAATGTGTGAGGAGTCTGCGGAGGACTCCTGGACACCTGGACGGCCATGTAGACATTCAAGTGTGTCTAAGAAATTGCTTGAATGTGCTTTGTTTTGCCATGGCGTCACTCTTAGGTGGGGAGTAACCCATGAGGAAATTATTCCCATCGACTCAAGCCACTCCCGGTCGAGTGATCACCATTTCAAAATATGAGCTACCCAGCGCAGACTTCATTAGAGTCGTTTTAGAAGAAAACTGGGTTGTGGCTTTGGTAGTTATTATGTAAGACATGTATTAGAATTTTATAATTTTAATATATGTTTGTATTAAGAGTAATGTAAAACTTTAACTATGTAAAGATATTTGTTAGATATGTTTGCTGTGAGTATAATGCAAAGCCCAAGTGGCCATTGCTATCATTTTAATTGTATATGAACCCGATGTGGTCATAAGTCGATTGTTGGACAAGTTCAGACCTTGTGTAGAGCTCCCGCATTAAAAGGAGACTCGCTCATTTTCGAGTGGTGCTCAAGTTACCCAACTTCCACGACATTTCGCGGTTGATCTGTTGTCAACCCGACACCTTTGGATTCAAGGCTACAAATTTCAGACGAGCTTAGGTACACGAGCACCTGTGGCTGAGGGACTCTGGGCTTTAGGCCACATTTATAGGAACACGCCACTTGGTGGCTCAGAAGTTAGGTATGTGATTACCTAGACAATCACGACGTAATTAGAATACTACATGCACCGGTTTTATGATTGTGTGATTGTGTGTGTGAATCAGGATTGAAATCGTATGCTCGGGTGAATAAAGATAGGAATGATGTTGAGCACAAAGGTTAGTGTGAGAACAAGTGTTCGAGAAATTCTGGGACCAAATGGTCCGTAATTAATGAAAAAAAAAAAGCGGCCAAGTGTAGGGGCCGGGCCATCGCCCATTTTCCGTGTGAGTCACAATACAAAGGATCATATCACATATCAGGCGCAGGCCATGCGTGCTCAACCACGATAATGACCGGGATTCAGCCACGACACGGCCGAGAGGAAGGCTGCAATATGGCCGAGAGGAAGGCCGCGCAATATGGTGAGAGGGCACGGACATCGCCCGACCGAAATGCTGCATGGCCCGCCGCTGGTGAGGTCGCCGAAGGCGCCATCAGGGACGCGACATAGCGCTTACGGCATGCGCCGGGTTAGGAGCGCGGTCACGATACAATCGCTGTATCGTGAAAGCTGGGAGATTTGATTGTCGATGTGTCACGATACAATCAATCAGGACATGACGTAAGAACGTTCTGGCCGGGCTGGGCAGGCTACGACATAGCGCCCACGCCGCGACATGGCAGAGCTAATGACAAGCACCTGTGCGCGACACCCGGTGAGGCAAGGGCCCAGGCAGCGATACGCATTTTGTATCGTCGCCAGAGGCTCCGATACGCCGCAGCCGCACACCGACACCCGCCCACGACACGGCCGTGCAACATGGGCGCCGACACGCCTACTACTCCGCTCTGCATCGGGCCATGATATTTGCTGCCACCGCGCACCACGACACGGCCAGCCGTGTGCGCAGCCGCGTAGTGGGCGCGCAGCGCTATGCAGCCGGTTCAGTGCACTTTGCACTCCAACTCACCCTTTGACCTGCACTATTTTCGAAATACTATTCGGGGACACTGTCATGAACATCAAGCAAAAATTTTCAAAAATATAAAATAAATAAATAAAATGAAATAAAATTTTGTAAAAATAAAATTTTTGAAAATGAAATTTTTTCTGTTAAAAATGATTTAATGTGGAATGATTGTCTTGCATTACTTATGAATGCATGGACATTGTGTATGAAATGTTTTCTGTGTATGAATAGTGTCTCGGGGCTGTGTTTATGCCTTAGAGATACTGCATTAGAATTTAACTTGTCATCTGACAGGTGTTGATGGCTAGTCGAGGGCGAAGACGTAGAGATGGCCCACGTACCGGGTCGTGCACCATCGACTTTTGACCAAAGAAAGCCTTGCCAGGCCGGTGATTGCAATGCCGCCATCGCACGTGCATGTGCAATAGTGAGCCAAGCAGGTCAAACGACCTTCAGCGCTTAGAAGCACATCATCCTCCAATGGTTGTGGGAGGAGTGGACTCTGTGTAGTCGTGACGACTATGACCACAGAGGGGGAAGTAGATGTTAAGCTTGAGGCATTCCACAGGTGGGTGCTGATACTAAGAGGAAGGAGATCAACCTCTTCTAGTCTCTGGGAAAGAAGGTATGCCTGCTCTAGGGCGGTTCCAGAGCCCCTATTATCCCGGCCAGCATGAGTTAGGTCGATGTTAACTTCTAAATCTCCCACTCATGTAAGTGGAGGATGAATCAAAACATCAAACACAAATTTATAATACATACCCAAGGACTATTATCTAATCCCCTCAATAATGCCATGAAACTTGTTTGTTATATTTCTTCGCAATTATACTCGATTAAAACTAGCTTCCTTTAAGAGTAGATAAATTTTCTGGTTTCGATCCATGATTCTCGCAAGGGCCAGTCGAACAAGTAATAAAATGGATTTAAGTCCAGATATCGATCCCACAGAGATCTCAAGAATTCTCAATCAACTACCCTAACTACTCAAGTTCTATACTATTTGGACTATGATTTGCAATTGATATATCCTTAGCAACCTTTAAAATAATGAAAGAATAAAGATATGTAAACTAAGAACAAAATGAGATAATGCTTAAACTAAAATATAAAAATTAAAGAAATAATCGGGTCATTAGCTTTAGCGATGCATTGAAATACAATTATCATGGAAACATCAATTCCCCGCACGACTCCGTAATCCTTTGCTTCATGAACCCCAGACGAACTGGCCCAAGGAAGATGGTAATGCCATGTGATTTCTCCTTAATCCACACACATTTCATCATCTAATCTTCCTCGCTTTTCTCAAGACAGAGGATTAGATAACTACTTTTAATCTGATTTGCCTTGTGCTGGGTATTTTTCTTTTTCAATACTTCATACCCATAACATGGACTGTAAACCTTAGCTCCTAAGACATAGGCTAAGCATGGGTTTACACTATACTGGTTTCTCATCCTCAAAATTGGAACAGTTCATTCTTTCCTTGATTAGATCCTTGCTAACACGGGATTGAACTTAATGCTCGAATCGAAAGTAACTCTCTCGCTTCATTTTAATTGATAAGTCATTCAACTCATTCTTTGGTTTCTAAGTGAGAAGAAGATTTATCGATTATAATTCACATAGCCCATTAGATCCTCAATATTGGGTTCGCGATACCCTTGAGAAATTAATTAATACTCGTGAATGCCTTCTGTGTCACCCGTAGGGCCTCCCGAAATCGTATATTGAAACAACTTATTACTGTATGTGATTAATCGATATTCGATCATATACAAAAATAAACAAACCAAGCAGCGTATTCAAGACTGGGTTCAAGCACTGGAGCAAATTTATGCAGAAAGATAACTTCCCTAACAACAGAGTAAATTCAACTAAGCCGGGTTTCAATTACTTCATTGGCATTCAATCTGGGAGCTCCCGATCAAAAGAACCATCAGAACTGAATCGGAAGTTCGAATTCCAAAATTTGTTTGGACTTCAACGAATCCGTGTGCAAGTAATTTGAAATAACATTCTCGCATTCAAATTTCTTCAACTTTCTCAACAACTAACATCCGCATCCAAATTCAAAATGAAATAACAATCACTCTAATCTAATCTAAAATAACAAAGAAAAAGAAAAAGAAATAGAAAATTAAAATACATGAGCCTTCTCGACTACCCGCATTCTCGCTTCTCTGAGCGCCCCGTAGCCGTCTCCTTCTCAGAAATGCTTTATTTATAGGTTCTCGAGCTGGGCCCTAACTTCGATGCACTTCCTTGTGGGTTTCAAAATAACTGGCCCATTTGTTTGTTCATGTCGCGACTCCATTCAGGCGTCAGCGACTTTGACTAATGTCGCAACCTCTCTTTCACGCCGCTACTTTACCGCTCTCCGCTTTATGACTCGCTTTGATGTCGCGACCAATCATACGCGACTTCACCTTTCTCGTGATTGCGGATCTCTTTTGAGGTCGTGACTTCAATCATACGTCGCGACTTCGTTTTTCTGTTCGTCTGTAGCAGAAACTTTTATCTGGTCACGACTTGCCTTTATCACCCATTGGATCTGATGTCGCGACCGCTAAATGACGCCGCGACTCTCTTTCCTTGTAATTGATGTCGCCAATTAATCGAATGACGCTACGGTAATTTCACCTTTTGCATTAGGAGTTCTTTCGAGGTCGCAACTTCAATCATACGTCATGACTTCCACCTTCCAGACGAGCTCTTTTGAGGTCGTGACCTCAATCATACGTCGCGACTTCACTGTTTTGCTTATGAGCTCTTTTGATGTCGTGGAAGCTTTTTTTTTTGTCGTGACTTGTCTTCGTGATCTCTTCGATATGATGTCGCGACAGTTTAGAAATGATGTCGCTAATTTCCATTCGCAAACCGATGTCGCGATCACCGGCTGACGCCCGCGACCTTCTTTCATTGTAACTGATGTCGCGCGATCACTAACCGATGCTCACCATAATACCTTGCAAATCTGATGTCGCACTCTCCTCGGGCGACGCCGCCACATCTTCTAATTCGCCACTACATTCTAGTTGTTCTAACCGCCATGACTTATGTTCGGGCCTCTTTGGAAAATCTGTCGCAACTTCTCTATTCGCTGTCACCACCTCCATGTCTAATGCTGCTTTCAATTCTATCGCGCGACCGGCGGTGTCGCACATCAAGGCTCCGCTTCTTCATTAATTTCGTCGTCTGATTGGAGTTTCCTCGCGAATTTTCGTGTTTTTCATAACTGCCAAGGTCGCACATCAAGTCCTTTCTTTCAAAAAATTAGTTGCGGATTTCTTTACTGAGAAGGTTGTCTCTTGCGGGCTTTAGACACCTCCTTGTCAATTTCATGGGTGGTATCACTGACATCATTTATCTCTTTTGGTGTCGCGACATCGCAATGATGTCGCTGATATGAACTTCTTCATTTAATCAGCTTCTTTTAATCTCGACTGTCATTCTCGCCCTTAACTCTTTCTTTCAAGTCACGACTTCACTTGTTCATTCTTCGCTTCTTCTTCAAAGCCAAATTTGTCAGCTGTCGTGACTTGAAATTGCTTGAAACTCCGCTTCTTCCCGTCGCGACTTAAATTCCAGCTTTACTTTAATTCGCGTGTGCTGAATTCTTATGATTTTTTGCTAAAATTTGATTTTCTCACGTATTTTCCGCAAATTGGAATTTGAGTCAATTATCGCTTCGCGTACACCCATTGGCTCTCATTATAAACTTTAAAAATGATTAAAAATCTAATGAGTTTTTGACTCATCAAATTCCCCCAAACTTAAAATTTTGCTTGTCCCTGCCAAAGAAAAGAAGAAATTGTCACCCTCAAACAAATAAGCTTAGAAAATTTTAAGGACATTTTTCCGATTTATTCCACATTCTTTTCATTCCACCCTCTAACTGGAATTAAAAGATATCACTATTATTTCAAATTTCGCTTTTGATGCAAGAACAAGGTATGGTGTACTTTATTACAAAATTTCTTGATAAACTAATGTATTTAATGTCTTGTTCGTGTGTGTGTGCAGTGTCATCAATCCTTTTCAACTTCATGTTGAATTTAGTTAATCTTCAGAGTTTTCTTAGACTGCTTATCAAAGTCCCATATGCTTGTTTTTCTCATATTGACTCACTAATGTAGGTAAATTCAACCTTCAAAATCAAATGGAGTCTTTTAGGGCTTCAGAATGTCATTTAGTAATCGGGTAGATAATGGAAAATTTAGGTTGTAAATTACCCAGCTTTCCATCTTCGTTTTTATATTGTTGCCTCCAACTTTCTTTCCTTTTCTCTCTCTTTGTTCTTTTTATTCTCCTTAATCTAGCTCTGATTCTCTTTTTTGAATTCTTTTAAGGAATCTCACTTTCCATATGTACTGATTCAAAGTGTATCTTTCGTTTTTAACTCTCTTTGCTTTTATTTCTCTAAGATTCGAATAGTGCAATGTTTTATTTTCAGTTTTTACTCTTAGAGAACTTTGGCTAGCAACTCCTATACCAGTTGGCATTAGTGCTAGGTGTTAAAACACCCACAGAGCTTAATTGTTCAAGGAACAGCCACAAGACAAAACTTATTCCTTATTTCCGCGCTTCTCGCTTCTTTACTTCTTCAACCCCCTTCCTTGTCAAATTTCAAAATATTATTCCAAACTTGTTTCTTCCTTATACTAAACTTTTCCTCGAACTAGAACCTGGATAATTGGGGTTCTTTAATAGTTGTGGCCATTGCAAAGGAAGGGAATTTCAGCTTTTCAATTGTTGTTTATCAAGAAATCAAAGCTTATTCGCTCAAATCAGAACTAGAGAATATGCTTAAGCATATTTCGAGGGTAGGCTTAAAAGGGGCTCAAGCCGCCAAGGATGGCTCTATCATTCTCTCGTTGGTTGTTTTCAATTTGTGGATTTCGCCAATCAATAATCAAATAAGTTCTAGGACCTGTGGACTCTAAATCTTGAATTCTCGTAAGATGTTCCTAATTTCAAAAGTTTCATAAGTTTTGTTGACCGATGTGTATTATTTCTTCAAGACTTGTACTTATTCACCGCCTACTCTCTATTGTTTTTAACCAAGTATTTTGTTCCATCAGCAATAACTAATTTTCTCCAATTTTTGCAACTAAACTGAATTTGTGGTAATCAAAGAATATTCCAAATTCCAGCTTTCTTTATTCATGCTCGATTTTGCAATTATTTCAGGTTCAAGTTTATCTCTGTCAAACTACTTCCAACTAGTTCATTATGATATTTCAGCATTTTCATTCTTGAACTAAATCCCAATGTTATTTTCCTAACGAGTCAAGCAAAAAATTAACAATAAAATCTAATCGCAAAGGCAACATTTCCTTTTTCACAAATTTTCGTTTATTCATGATGTGATGCACGCTTGAGAAACAAATAATCTGAAGAGGGGAAAAGAAGGATAAATCAATGGGAGGATCATCTTTCTCGGGGAGGAGCAAAATGTCGAGAATCCAAATCAAGAGTAGCCAAATTAGGGGAGAATTTGGGGAATTTCATTTCCACTCTCTTCTTCTTCTTGTCATTCTCCCTTTCTATTTGTTCTTCAAGGATCAATTCATTTGTGAGATCAACCTTTTTATTCAGATCATCTTGTCTCATGCCCAGTGTGTTCATTGTGCGTTCCATTTCAGTCATGACTTCTAAAAATTTGGAAAGATTATTGTTTGATCAAACTAAATTTTCAAACTGACTTTTCTTCTAAAGGCATCTTTATTATCAAGCCTTCTCGATCTCTCGCCCTTCATCCTTTCGAATCCTTGAACAATGACATGTATAAGAACTTGAATCCCTTGATCTGCTCCTTAGTCTTGGCTTCTGATCTGAATCCTTCCTTTATGAGTTTTAGGATTTGAGAATCACGATCATACCGATTGTCGTAGAATGATTCATGGCTTTCTAAATTTTAACTTCTTCAAGAATTCGATCTTTCCTCCATTTCCTTCTTAAATTTTTCCTCTTGATGCTCCAGGATCTTTTTCATATGCTCTTCCCTTCTGCTCATCTCTTCTTCCCAATGTTGATCTCTTCTTTTCATCTCAGCTTCATGTACTTCTTCTCTTCTGTTCATCTCTTCTTCCCAATGTTGATCCCTTCTAATTCTTTTCATAAACCTCTTCTCTCGAACTTTACTAGAGGTTCCCATTCTTTCCTTTCTTCCATGCTCTTCAATGGAACTGAGCATTTCCATTATTTGATTATTGCCCTTGGCTCCCCTAGAGCTTTCACCAGGTTCTCTGAAATCACTGTTCCTTATAAGGGGAGAGATGGCCAGTGGGGTTGAGAAATCTATTGGACTTCTATCTTCGTTTCTATCCTCCGAAACATAAAAGTATTCCTTCTCGATGTGCTTCTAGATTTTCTTCTTTCTCGACCGCACTGTATGGTGTCTTCTTCGTATTGCATTTTTCATTTTCATCCTCGAACTGCTTACGGCGACCCTTTTTCTTTTGATTCTTCGTCTCTTGCTTACTCCCCTGGGCTGGGTGAGTTGTGAAATCTTGGGCACTCTTCTTCTCTTCTTCCTGTTCCCTTCACACCACTCTAATACATAGCCTTGTGGATGGTTGTCAGCGAGGGATCAAAACCCTTTATTACCTTCATGATACCTCATTATAGAATTTTCAATAATCGGTTTCCAAAGATCAATCTCACTCTTCAAAGATAGCATAGAGAAGGATCGCTGTTTCTTAACAGGCAGACGTGCTTGGTAGGGACCATACGTATGCTAGTAAAACCACTTTGGCCTCTTCACAAATCTCCCCGCTCATGGTCTTTGCTCTTTCCTTTCTTCCACTCCGCCTACCGCCCAAGTAATTTTCTCATAATCTTCTCTGCTAGGGTTGTTCATCACTTTCAATTTTGATCCATTCTTCGCCTTCCATTCCATATTATCCTATTAATAGTCTGCCTCCATAAGGCAATCTAAACTCCTCTCGATAAAACAGAGTTCTCCTTCCTCCCAACCAGATTGAGTAAAATTTCTGATGATCACGTGATAACCGTGACTTTTGATGTTTAAGTGCACTCCTCCCACCCTCTTGCTCTATCAATTCCTTTGAAAGGTGAGATGAGCTGGCTGAAGCCTCTCCTACAAATCCTTTCCAGCATAGTGTTTTTTCCGCATCGAGAAAACTCTTCGAGACTAACTCGTCTTCCTCTTCTTCTTACCGTCTTTTCTTTCCTTTCCTCCGCTGCTTGTAATCGGGATTGAACTTCTCGGGTTGTTCGACTGGCCTGTTCTCCCTTCAGTTCCGTGATGAACTTCCCTTCTATTGGTATACCCTCCATGATTTACTTTATCAATTTAGGGTTGAAGATTCAGCCATTAGAGAAATCGGGAAGGTTTTAGGAAGAAGTTCGATTTGTGGTTTGCAAGAATCAGAAACCGGTGAATACAAGATGAAGGTTGTATTTGTTTAAAGGGAAGGAGATGGTAAGTGGGAGGGAGTTTCTCAATAGTTGCACCAATTATTATGTCGCTCTTTATTACTTCCTTTATTTGTGCTTGTCGCGACTTTAATTTCAAGCTGCAATTATGTGATGTCATCAATTTTAGGGCAAAATTAAAACCGCCCACTGGTATTAGCGCCATGTCATGTACTTATTCTTGCTTTGTCTTACATAAGTAAACCGGGAGGACAAGTTATCATCGTGCCGCGTACATCGTGTATTCGATGACATAGTCGAAGCCGTCGCGACCCTCACCACTCTTTGAAGGAATGGTCTATCGCGACCAAGTTTTGTCGCGACCAATTCTATGTCACGATATAACTTTGGTCACACCGCGCTCCCCTTGTTCTTCCTTCGCATCGACTAAGTCAAGCGACCAACTTCCGTCGCGACATAAAATCCAAGCCACACTTAGTCTCGCACCGCCTAAATTTGATGATCGCACAAATTTTCACCTTATTAATTTGCACATTCTTAGCATAGATCCATTTAATCATTCCCATCAAAGAATTCAAAATTGTATTCTATTCAATTTTCACAGAATTAATGTGGTGAGAAAAGTACTCCCTTTTTCGAGTCAAGCCCATCCCGTGGAAGTGCCGGGAGAGTCCCCGAGTTGCCTTCCTCGCCCGAGCCATTTGATTCTTCATCCGCACATGCTGTAACAATTCCAAAAAGGATTAAATTAATCTAAGACTAACTCATAGCAATTTCTAACAAATCATAACTAGAACTAAAAATTTTCAAAACGCTACACAATAAAAAAAAAAAAAAAAAAATTTCAAGTCTATATAAAGAAACTAAAAATCTATACGGGTCATCCCACGAAATGCCCGCTTTGAGTCTTTAGTCGACTAGTCGCTTAAGCTTTCTCTCTCAATTCACCACCGAGTTCTCTCTTTTCTTTCTCCTCACGAGATAGTGTCGCCTTGCCCATTAACTTTGAATTCTTCCCCAAAGACGTCCCGAAAGTGTTACCGCTTCCAAAGATAGTATTTGACACCACTCAGATATGGTCCACATTTTGATTTCAGCCTCTCGAAATAATCTTAATCTGAAAGTTAAACAAAGAAGACCTTATCCCCGCTTTGAATCCTTCGTAATCCTTCGATCATGCCATTTCTTTGTCTCTTGGTCTCGTATATTCTAGCACATAAAGCCTGCTTTCTTAGTTCTTCCGCTTCATTTACTGGAGTAGTCTCTCTTCTCGCGAATTCAAATCGGTTCACCGCTTTGATGGCTCACATGGCTTTGTATTCCAATAAGAGGGGAGGTGACATGGTTTTCCAAAGACAAGTCCAGATGGGGACATTCCAACGGAGTTTTAAAAGTACCGTATGCTCATAATGCATCATCAAGCTTCAAAGACCAATCTTTCCTCAAGTAGGAACTCGCGCCTTTTCCTGCACTTTCTTTATTTCTGTTGGAAATTTCCAGCTTTCTGCCCATTTGTTCGAGGATGATAAGCCAAGCTCATAATGTGCTCGATTCCATATCTCGCTCGCTGAGTTTGTCAAACACCCTATTTGCAAAATGGCTTCCTCCATCACTAATTATAGTTCCTGGTGTCCCAAATCGCTAAGAATATTTTCTTTGTAAACCCACAATCAGATGGCATCATTCTTAGGACAAGCTGCTGCTTACCCATTTTGATACATAATCCATAGCTAGGAGTATGTATATATTTCCAAATGAAACTGAAAGTGCCCTATAAAAATCAATTTCATATCAAACACCGACCACTGCACACTTCTGGCAGGGCATCCTATGCCTTTGGTCGATATTTCCCATTCTTTACATCGATCACACACCTTACCCATTCAAAATACCCTTAAAAATTGTAGGCCGCAAAACTCCGGGACCGGAGAATTTGTGGGCCGTTTTATCTTTCTCGCAGCGTCCTCCATAAGGTGATGCATGACATTCTTGTAAAATCTTGCTTTGCTCACTTTCTCAAGATACACTTCCTTATAATCAAATCACTCCTCTTTTAAACAAATATGGATCATCCTGTATGTAGTAATTCAAGTATCGCCCCAACCTTTTCTTCGCTGGTAGCCGAATTCGGTGGCATAATTCCACAAGCTAAGAAATCTACACACAAGATACCGTGGTGATCTGAGCGACAAATTCGAAATAATCGCCATCCTAAAATTTTCTCGCTATTTCTTCCTTTTTCTTGTACGCTGGTTCCTTTCTACTTTTGACAAGTGACCAAATATCACATCATTGACGCTCTTCTTGTCTTTAATTTCTAAATCAAATTCGGCAACAATACCCACCTGATCAATTCAAGCCATTCCTTCTTGCCACAACATTTAATCACGTGCATGATCGTTGTGTATAAATAAATACGTGGACCCTAAAAATATATGGCCTGAATTTACATGCAAAACACTATTGCCAAAGATCTCCTTTCGCAGTGTAGCAATTTTCAGGCTTCATTAAAGGTTTTATAGCATAGTAGATGGCCTTGAACTTTTCATCTTTTCTCATTCCCAATACGCCCCATTGCAAAATCACCGCATCACACATGATCTCAAATTCTCTGTCTAACTGCTTTACCATGATGGGAGCTTCTCCACTAGTCCTGGATTGATTTCTTCAATGTTTTCCCGGCAGATTCATCAAATGAAACTTACTATCTTTCTCCAAAGAATCTCGCATAGTGGTCTAGCAATTTTGAGAAATCTCCTCATAAATCTTCTATAAAATCCCGCATGTCCTAAGAAATTTCGATTCCTTGATTGTAAGGTGGCATTAGGTCTCTTGTTGAAACTTTTGCTTGGTCTACTCTAAGCCCCCGCCGTAAAACCATTGCTCCAAGACAATCCCTTTGTGAACCATAAAATGGCATTTTTCCCAATCTCGTAGCCAGATTTTGCTCAGACTCAAGTAATTGGCCCCGTGTTATGCGGTGCATTGTTCAAAACTGGATCCATACACTGTAAAATCATCCATGAAGATCTCCATAACTTCTTCTGCTAGATCAGAAAATATAGACATCATGCATCTTTGGAAGGTACCAGGAGCATTACATAGTCCAAATGGCATTCTTCTAAAAGCAAAAGTACCAAATGGGCATGTAAAAGTGGTTTTCTCCTGATCTTCAGGTGCAATAGCTATTTGGTTGTCCAGATCCATCAAGAAAACAAAATGAGGGTGTCCCGCCAACCTATCCAAAGATTTGATCGATGAGGTAAGGAAAATGATCCTCTGTCATAAAGATTCAATTTTCGTAGTCGATACAAAACCCTCCATCCTGTGCGCTCTTGTAGGAATGTCTATTCTTTTCATTTCGACATGTTGAATCCACCTTTCTGGGAACCACACCGGGCTTTACCTAAGAACCGGTCTGATACAGCATATATAAAAACCCCGCATTTAACCATTTTAACTTTTCTCGACAACTTCTTTCATGACTGGGTTCATCCTCCTTGATGCTCAACGTAAGCTTTTGCATTATCTTCCAAAGCAATATTTTGCGATACAACAGAGGGACTGATACCCTTCAGATTTTCAATCGACCAAGCAATCAGCTTCCTTTGTATTTTCTCTCAAAATTACCAGCAACTGCTCTTAGCTTCAATCAATGCAGCTGATAAGATAATCGGTTTTTTTCCTTTTCTCTGGCTCTAAAACTCATATTTCAAATGACTGGCAACTCCTTCAATGTTAACCCTTCTCGCACTAGTTTCCCTCGCCCATGAGTTTGTCAGGTCCGGCCGCCACTTCATCTGACCGTTTCATTTATACTTGAGACTGGTTTACATTATTAAACAAATTTGAAGGCAGAACTTCACAATCAAAACTCAAGGTAATTGAAAAATTCATCCCAATTTCATCGATAGAGTTTGAATGATACAATCAAAATTCACTTCATCATCGAGAAGGCTATCGCTTCATGTACCCATACAATCGTTTTCCTCTACATTAGATGTTCCGCATCTCTATTAATATTAAACGCTTTCATTCCTGCAACCTGAAAGTGTCGCTCACCTTTCAGACGTCAATCAGAGGCGCCTCTAAGAAAGGTCTTCCCAAAGAACAGAGGAACTGAGGATCTTCTCCTCCATCCGCATGATAACAAAATCTACTAGGAAAAATGAATTTCCAACCTGACGAGTGCACATCTTCCGCACGCCCTCCGGTCAGCATTGATCTATCACCATCCGTAATGTAATTGTTGTTGGGGTTAGTTCCCCAAACTAAGTCTCGCACAACCGATAGAGGCATCAAATTCTATACTGCCTGCAGTCACATAAAGCTGAACTCCACTACCCTATGCAACGTGGGAATAGTGAAACCGCTGTGGTCTTTCATCTTCGATAGAGCTTCGATAATGGCACCGCATGAAGCAACTGCTAACTATACCTCCCCGCCTATCTTTCTTTCTTGCTCGCCACCTCCTCGTATAAATTTTGCAGCAAAGAGGCATTTGATTGATCACCTTCACAATGGGATATTTATTTCTATTTTCTTGAAAAATATCCAAGAATTTAGAAAACTCGTTTTTCTGACTTCTCAAGTCTCTGCGGGGAATGGCACTGCCAGAGCATAAGTCAGTACTCCTTCTTTCTTTTTCTTCGTCATTTCTTTCCTTTCATTTGTTCAATCGGGGCCGTTTCTTCTTCTTTCTTTCTTTTAGCTCCTTCTTCTCCGCCTTAGTCTCTATTCTATACGCCTTCCGCTTGTCGCCTCAAATCCTTCCCACTTCTCAATCGAATTCTACGCAGCCTTTTAAGGTTCTTCCGGGGTGTCACTAGGAATGTTCCCTGTTCCGATTTGGCATATTCAAAGGTCAATCGCTTCCTACTTGTGTCTCTAGATTTTTCAAAGGAAGCACTAGCACTTTCTCTCGAAACATCCGGGTATCGACTCTGAAAGTTTCCAAGCTTCGATAGTTTCGATCATGGAATCAGAATAGCCTCTGCCATCCCCCTCATGAACTCCGTGGAAGATTTGTTCCTAAATGGTCAGGGTTCTCCTCCTGTTCCATGATTACGCCCTCACTCCCGTCGTCTACTAAAACCTCGTGGCCGCCGGGAGCATCCTTGCTCGAGGATGTCGTCTCTCGCCTTGGGCCATGTAATGCCCTCCACCATATGAGAAATTCTCATGGTTCCTCGCTTGTCGGATCAGTATGTATGGGCGTGCTAGGACGGCTTAAAATGATAACTTCTTTGCTCGCTCACGCACTTAACCTCCTCAAAGACCGTAAGAATCTTCTTCGCTGGGCACACGCACTTCTTCTCATCAATTCTCTTCTATCGCTTCTATTTCATGAGCAAAGGTGCACTTCCTTGTTTGTCCATCCTATGCATTATAGCATCCACTTAGCTCTCCATGACTGGCTATCTTGCTCAGCTCTATGACCCCCTTTCCTCTGCTACTACCTCAGAAAACTCAGATGAGCTTCATATTGCATTTCTTGCTGTGTCCTATCGTATCTCTCGTTTCAAAGACTTTTTCGCTGAATGCTCCAATAAAGATGAAGCATCGATAATAATCTCTGGGATGTATCATTCAGAGCGTGATACACTATAATCCATTCGGGGTCTTCAAGTCCATTCCATGCATCACTGGGCACCTCTTCTCAAGAATCTTTGAATCTTTCCTGCTTATTACTGTGCCTCATCTTCCCTTGTTGGAATATTACCCTCTCTCTTCGTCCTCCGAAGTGAGAGATGGGGAAAGAATCAGCCTAAGTGTTTCTACCAACACTCCTAAGTATCACCGTAACCATATGGTAATGATTCATACCATGTGGCTACTATGTTTCAAAGAAAACGGGAAGAGATGTAGTTTTATCACCTCTGCCTCACACCATTCAGCTTCACTCAGATAAATGCATCCCGAGAAATCTTCCTGTGTGCTCATTTGGGTCTTCGACGGGATGACCAAGAAACTGATGTTGGCTTAAATCCATTGTAATTATACCGCTTAGTTCAAAATTGTTTGCATCCACCGAGGCCGTCCGATCGCGTATCACCTTCTTGAATAATAGGCCTCCGTAAATCCTCCATTGTGTCAAGAATGGGTCCGTCGTCCTCCTCGTTCCTCCGCTTTGGTCATGTCTCTCTTCCTCGCCATAGCCGCGCTTTTTGCCCATTTGTCTTTTCTTAAGCTCCCGAGCTGCCTCTCCACTCCAAGTGTCTCAGCTGAATCAGCTCGATCCGTTTCCTATGCATTAAAGGTTCTCCTGAAATAAAAGCATACTCATATTAATAGGATTAGTCAAACCTAACAATTATTTTCAACATGGCTTGTTAAAAATTAGTGACTAATGTAGTCACTGCTTGAAAAGCTATTTTTGTTCTTTTCTTAAAAATGTCAAAATTAGTATTTCCTTCTTTCGTAAGAATATCGATTCAATTAATTCTTTCTCGATCACTGCAACGTGCGCCAAAACTTGTTAATCCTCTAAATCTCCTACTATGCAAGTGTGAGTGATGGATTAAATATCAACAGAAATTTATAGCATTATTACCCAAGGACTATTATCTAATCCTCAAAGAATAATGCCATGAAACTTTGTTTGTTATATTTCTTTACAATTATACTGATTAAAAATCCGCTTCCTTAAGAGTAGATAAATTTCTTTCTGGTTTTGATCCATGATTCTGCAAGTGCATAGTCGAACAAGCACAGTTTCTGATTTGTTCGTATATCGATCCCACGATCTCAAGAATTCTCAATCAACTACCCCGACACTCAAGTTCTATACTATTTGAACTATGATTTGCAATTGATATATCCCTAGCAACCTTTAAAATAATGAAAGAATAAAGATATGTAAACTAAGAACAAAATGAGATAATGCTTAAACTAAAATAAAAAAATTAAAGAAATAGGGACCGGCCGGGCTAGCTTTTAAAGGGATGCATTGAAAATACAAATATCACAGGAAGCATCAATTCCCCGCAGACGACTCGCATCCTTTGCTTCATGAACCTCGATTTAGAACTGGCCCAAGGAAGATGGTAATGCCATGTGGATTTCTCCTTAACGACACATTTCATCATCTAATCTTCCTCGTTTCTTTCGGGCTGACGCAGGATTAGATAACTACTTTTAACTGAGTTGCCTGCGCTGGGTATTTTTCTTTCAATACTTCATACCTATAATACGGATCAAACTCACTTCCTGCAAGCATAAAGCAAGTACGGGTTTACACTATACGTTTCTCATCCTTTCAAAATTGAACAAACATTCTTTCCTTGATTAGATCCTCGTTAACACGGGATTGAACTTACCGCTCTAATCGAGGCGAACCCTCGCTTCATTTTAATTGATAAGTCATTCAACCTACTCCTCGATTTCAAGTGAGAAGAAGATTTATCGATTATAACTACGTATCCCATTATCCCAATATTAGGTTCGCATACCCTTGAGAAATCGTCACTCTCAAGAATGGCTTTTCCGTGTCACCAGGGCCTGAAATCGTGAGCATGAAACAACTTCTATTACGGTGTATAGGACACCGATATTTGGATCATATACAAAATAAACAAAACTGAAGTAGCGTATTCAAGACTCAAGTTCAAGATACTCGATAAATTTATGTAGAAAGATAACTTTAACATCAGAAAATTCAACTAAGTCGGGTTTCGACCATTTATTACACTAACGGTAGCTCCTCATCAAAAGAACTACTCAGAACCGAAACTCGAAGTTCTAATTCCAAAATTTGTTTGGACTTCAAACAAACCAGCAAGAATTTGAAAAAATAACATTCAGATTCAAATTTTTAACTTCAACAACCAACATCCGTATCCGTAAATTTCAAATGAAATAACAATCTAATTTAATCTAATCTAAAAATAACAAAGAAACAAAGAAAAAGAAATGTAAAATTAAAATACGAGCCTTCTGGGCCACCGCATTTCTCTTTCTGAGTGTTCTGCAGTCAGCTTCCTTCAGAGCGTACTCCGCTATTTATGGTTCGAAGTCATTCCTAACTCGATGCACTTCCTCGTGGGTTTCAAAATAATCGCCCATTTGTTTGTTCATGTCGCGATCTATTTGTGCGTCGCAATTTTTGACTTGATGTTCTACTCTTCATGCCGCGACTTCACTGCTCGCTATGACTGCTTTTTACGTTGCGATTTCAATCATATCGCCGCGACTTCACCTTTCTCGCATTGTGATCTCTTCAGGTCGCATCAATCATACGCCAGGACTTCGCTTTTTCTCTGCTCGTCTCGTCGCGTAAACTTTTATCCGGTCGCGACTTGCCTTTATCACCCATTGATCCGATGTCGCTGACCGCTTAAATGACGCCGCGAATTTCACTCGTATACTGATGTCGCATTCATCAATGACGCTACATTTACCTTTCAGATAGAGTTCTTTCAGGTCGAGACTTCAATCATACCGCCGCGATTTCACCTTCTCAGATTGCGGAGTTTCGAGGTCGCGACTTCAATCATACGCCGCGACTTCAATGTTATGCTTATGAGCCTTTGATGTCGTGTGCTTTCACTGCGGACTTGCCCTCGCGATCTCTCGGATATGATGTCGCGATAGCTAAATGATGTCGCTGACCTCCATTCTTTATGTACCGATGTCGCGACCATCAAGGACGCCGCTAATCTTCTTTCATTAGAACTCGATGTTCGCGAATTACCACTAACCGAGATGTCGCGACCATAATACCAGTATGATGTCGACCTCAAGGACGCCGACATCTTCTCGATTCGTTCGATATCTCCGTCGCTCTAACCGTCGCGACCTCTATGTTCGGGCCTTTGCAACCTTTCATCAGAACTTCTATTCGTCATGACCCCATGCCCATCGCTGGCTTTCAATTTATCGCGACTAAGTGGTGTCGCGACATCATGTCCGCCTTCATTAATTCTGGTCTGACGCAGAGTTTCATGTGACCTTGGTGTTATTCTTCATAACCGTCAAGGTCGCGACATCAAGTCCTTTCTTTCAAAATTAGTCATGACTTCTTTTACTTGAGAAGGTCGCTCTCGTGGCTTTGCATGCCTCGTCACAACCTCATGCGGTATCACGACATCATTTATCTCCTGGAAGTCAATGACACGCAATGATGTCACGATATGAACTTCTTCATTTGACTGCTTTAACTTCGACCAAGTCATTCCTTTGTCTCAACTTCCTTTCTTCAAGTCACGATCAATTTGTTCATTCTTCGCTTTCTTCTTCAAAGCTTCAAATTTTGTTGTCATTCAATGACTTGAAATTGCTTGAAACTGCTTCTTCCTGTCGCGACTTAAATTCCGCTTTATTTCCACCCCACAGCAGTCGAATTCTTATGATTTTTGCTGTAAATTTGATTTTCTACTGTATTTTCCCCAGAATTGAATTTGAGTTAATTATCGCTTTCTACGTATTAATTCATCATTATTCTCATTATAAACTCAGAAAAATGGATTTAAAATCTAATGAGTTTTTGGACTCATCAGTTGCCAATCAGGATGGGCAGATGGTGTGCTACCATTGCTAGCAACCCGAACATATGAGGAGGGATTGCCCCCAAAGACAGGATCCTGTGGAGCCTGGGATGTCGCAATTCCTGGCCAACAGGGACAGAGAGGACACGCTTGTTCCTCCACCCTTAGTATGGGTCGTGGGAACCAAAGATCGCTCCAGCAGCCGCACTCAGCACCTAGCACTTCGCAGATGGGGTCATATAGGCTAGGGCCAAAGCGAGGTAGCAGGTCGAGAATGTGATTTGCGTGCCGAGAATTCGGGTCAGCCGCATGACGTGTTAACATTACTCACAATTTCAGTATTACGAGGCGTAGTCAATCTCTAGGAGGCAAAGGTCCATGGCACAGAGGCTGAGCATTCAGATCAGCTGGACATGCAGGGTACGTTTTATACCTACATTTGTTTTCTAATGCATCTTGTGTGATAAGTTTGGGCTTAGAGGTTGAAACCTTTAGAGAAGCCAGGTGTAGATGTTCTTCCCTAGGATGTGGGGTGAGAGTTGACCTGATAGGTTAGGATTGTGAGTAAGAGATCTCCGAGATTCGACTCATAGTGGACCCCCGAGATTGGGGTGTCAACATGGCATCATGCTGCACTGTAACATCGCGCCGAGCTCAAAAGGGTGCATGGTAATGGGTCATTCACCACTCTTAGCGAGCGTGGTCGAGTTTGTTTCGACTACGCCCAATGAAGACTCATAGTTCGAATCAGAAATGAAGAGTAATTAATGTGCCGCAAAGCAAGAGGGGGCCGCTAATCCCCAAGGTGAGAAGCCCCGAGTTAGGCGAAGGAGACCCGCAGAGTATCCTCAAAGGTCCCGCGGGTGGGTGTAAGAGACCCGAGGAGATATCCCGAATTTCTGTGTGGGTGTAAGAGACCCGGAGAGATATCCCAAATTTCTATGTGGGTGTAAGAGACCCGGGGAGCTATCCCAAATTTCTGTGTGGGTATAAGAGACCCGTGGAGAAATCCGAAATTTCTGTGTGGGTGTAAGAGACCCAAGGAGCTATCCCAAATTTCTCAGGTGAGCGTAGTTAGACCCTGGGAGAGATCTCAATTTGTGGTGGGTGTAAGAGACCCGGGGAGCTATCCCAAATTTCCTCTGCAGGGGTGTAAGAGACCCGGGGAGATATCTCAAATTTCTGTGTGGGTGTAAGAGACCCGAGGAGCTATTCCGAATTTCTGTGTGGGTGTAAGAGACCCGGGGAGCTATCCCAAATTTCTGTGTGGGTGTAAGAGACCCGGGGAGAGATCCCAAATTTTTGTGTGGGTGTAAGAGATCCGGGGAGCTATCCCAAAATTTGCAGGGTGTAAGAGACCCTGTGAGCTATCCCGACTGGGTGGGTGTAAGAGACCCCAGAGAACTCGAAATTTCTAAGGTAGCGTAAGAGACCGAGCTATCCCGATCAGATGGTGTAAGAGACCTGAGCTATCCGAATTTCAGTAGTGTAAGAGACCCGTGAGAGATCCGAAATTTCAGATGGATGTAAGAGGCCTGCAGCAGGCCGAAAATTTATGTTGCCCGAGAGAGAAAAACACACCTAAGTTATCACGTAGACTAGAGCTGAGTGATTGAGTCGGGAGGACTCGAGATGAAAACACACGGTCATGGTTATCACGTAGACCTTAGAGTCGAAAGGATGTGAGTCGAGTGACCTGCATTCGATACCCCTTTTGAAATTGCATTGGGTGTTGTTAGTTTCCAAGGCTCTAAGATAATGATGTCATTCATGACATGGATTAGTTGACTGGCCCATTAGATTGTTAGTGATTGTGACCTTGGGAAGGTCGCACACCAAGTCGGGGTCAGGTGGTTACATGTCAGGATGGATTATATACAAGTGTTAGAGGACAAGGCCGCGAGCATGCGTCATTCCGATTATAAGGGTAGCCGGGGAAGAGCAATTGCTCTTAGCGGAATTCGCCTACAACAATGTGCTTATATTAGGCGAGTACAAATGGCACCATATGGGCATCAGAAGTGGAAGGCCATGCATCATCGATATGTCAATCGAGGTGGGAGAGAGTCTCACACCGGTCCCGATCTGATTGGGAGACACCCCAGGAAGATGAGCTTGATACGACAGCCGCCTTCTCACACGCCGCAGATCTTCGTGAGAAGAGCTATGCAAATGTACGACGCCGACCTTTAGAGTTCGAGGTCAGACTCATGTCTTCTCGAGGTGATGCCTACGAGATGTGAGGATCGTGTCTCTAAGTAGCAAGCTGGAAGTTATCGCCGGTTTAATGCCCTTTCGAGATACTCAAGGAGGTAGGCATCAGAAGGTGACCGACATTTTACCGCCAAGATGTCTCTGTGTCCACAGGTATTTCATGTCTCCATGCTCCAGAGGTACACTCCATCCAGCTCATGTAGTGGATTGGGGAGAGATTGAGGTTGACACTAATGGGACCTTCGAGGAGGGACCAGTATGCATTATAGATAGTTGAGATCAGGTTTTGTGACGCAAGACCGTGAGGCTAGTGAGGGTGTTATGGCAGCACCGTGGAGTAGAGGAGTCAACGTGGGAGCGAGGGACGATGTGCCACCTTATCCTTCTTGTTTGGGGATGAAGGTACGCTGGCTTAGTCAAGCATTATTTAAATGACTAGTTTATGCATGATGCAGTGCACGCCAGATATACATGTGCTTCAGAGCGACATAGAATTTCGAGACGAAATTTCTTTTAAGGAGGGGAGAATGTAAGACCCGAGAAATTCCAATTTCTAAAAATGGCAAATTGTAATTTCTGTGAAAATCCAAAATTTTCTGTGTATCTCGAACGACAAAATCCACTTCACTCGGTCGAATCGTCTCACGAAATCTGGGGCCTACTACATCGACTCGTCGAATTCGAGACAAATGAAATTTGCACATTTTTTGAGGCACCAAGTATCGGGTGTCGTAAAATGACATGTGATGTGACAAAAGTCTCCTATAACATGTACTTATGTGACACATGTTGTATGAGTAGAGAGAGAATGGGATATACTCATTTAGACTGTGCTAAGTGTCAAAAATCGTTAAAACACACAAATGGAATTATAGAATTTAATTGAATAAGACAAAACATGAATAGTTGTCTTCTCAAATGGAATAAGAGCAAAAAGGCAGCGGTCGGACATGGGGATGCAAAGTGGTGTTGAATTATGTAATCACAGAGAAAGTGTGACTTTCCTTAGATTTTCGTCATCTCGACCGCTGGTTCTCAACTGAGCAAGAAGGAAAGTTGCTCTACGCGCGAGGACTACGCATAAGATCGATTTTGTAGGAGTTAAGGACAAACCCAAGAGATAGGATCTTTCCTACTTGTGTTAATCCTGTTTACAACTGATGCATCAGGTTGAGAACATTCTGAGGCTTGTTTGTTGCAAACCCTATTCTCAAAAGCTTTGAACCGGAGCGGAGAAAATTCCTATTTTGTGTGGTCGTGAATGGTGAACCCCCAGAGCCAACTGCTCACATGAATAGTGCATGTGAATATTTTTGTGTGAATTTTTATGTTGAGTGATTCCAAAATGAATGTTTATGTTTGTTAATTAGCCCATGTGAACTAATTTGTGTAATTGGTTGAGAATTTACATAACATGCTTTATGTGATTGAATTATGTTAATATATATGCATGTGAGTATATTAGCATGAATGTGTTGAACTGGCATCATGCATTCCATATGCAGTAATCAAGTAAAGATAGAATATTAGTATACATATGAAATTGAAAGTTAAATGAAAAAGTTTGTGAAAGGAATTTCAAGGAAGATTTTCCGGAGAATGGAGTTGAGAGACGGTCCAACAGATCACTTCGGATGAGGACCATGACTTTTTCGGGAAGTTCTCCAACCAATTCGACTCGGAGGTAGTCCAATATTCTTACCGAAATTCGGTAGTGTGTTTTCAAGAACAAAAAGCTTTTGTTTTGAAAACTGATTATTTTACTTGCATGTTTGCTTAGGCATGTGTGAGGGAGTCGGTGAGGACTCGAGACACGGGATCGGTCATGTAGACATTCAAGTAGATTCATGAAATTGCTTGAATGTGTTTGTTTTGACATGCATGTGCACTTAGGTGGGGAGTAACCCATGTAGGAAATTATCTCTACTTGGCCTTGCTCACCTTGTCGAGGGATCACCATTTCGCACAAAGGAGCGATCTGAAGGCGTGCACCCATTAGAGTGTCATTTTGTGGAAGAAAGCTGCTCGCTTTTGGTAGTTATATGACATGTATTAGAATTTTATAATTTTAATATATGTTTGTATTAAGAGTAATGTAAAAACTCTTTAACCATGTAGTATATTTTGGTTAGGATATGTTTGTTGTGAGTATTAATGCAGGGGTCCAAGTGGCCATTGTTACTCATTTTAATTGTATATGAACCCGATGTGGTCAAGGTTGATTATCGACAAAGTTTGTACCTCGGGTAGAGCTCCCGTACAAAGGAGACTCTCGCCCGATTCAGAGTGGTGCCTGCCACCCGACGTCCACGACATTCCGCTGGTTGGATCGGTTGTCAAATCTGACACCCCTGGACTAGCCACAAAATGTAGGCTAACATCGGGCCAGGTCACTGATAGCCGAGGAATGGTCCGCCTGCTCCAAACTCGTTTTCTGAATCCTAAGCCAGAATCGAAATGCTTGGGACTGCATGTGGCCTGAGCAGGGAATCGCGTGTTAGATGTTTTGTGTGGTATTTATAAAAAAAATTGGACTTTCTGAACTAAGTCTAGATTATTTCCGAGGCCAAGCATGGCCGGATTTATGGCCAGGAATGGTTAATGTGTGTTATTGCCATAAATTGACTAACATGCTGAATATGTGAAATTATGTGATATATGTGTGATAAAGATGGAAATAATTATATGCATTGGGTTATATGACTGACATACTATGTCTCATCCCAGGAATATGAATTATGACATTACTTGCCTAAGTAATGGTTGGAAGTATGTTAATACATGCTTGAATGATGTGTTGACATGAATGAACTGAATGATAGAAAAGATGTAATGCATGCTTATGTGATGTACTAATTTGAATGTGTGGAATATTAACATGACTGCATGTATGTTAAATATATGAAATGTTGTGTGCATTAGACACGTAGTGTTCATAGCACACACATAGTACTTATAGAATGTCCATGTAGGCTCGCCATACATTGGTCACGGGTTTGAGTGCACAAATTGCATTACAATGGTGTGTAACACCATTACATGAGAGTGTGTACATGGTACTGATTTTGGCACCAAGGCTTATGTTGAATCGTGTGGGCTTGGGAATGGGACTAAGTCCACCGAAGTTCCACAAAGTGTTAAATGAAAATGGAAAATGAAATGCTCTGGGTATAGCAAGTAGGGGATAGATACCCCCTTAGGTGAGCTTGAAAACCCGGTTAGATGCGTTGCATCCATCTGCGGAAAGCCCTAAAAATATCAAGGGTGTAAGAGACCCGCTAAGTGAGACCCCGAAGTTCTAAGGCCCAAAAGACACTAAACGACAAATAAATATCACATAGACTACGTGTCAGGTGAGATGGGAGCTCTGACCACTCCTAAGATTGATTTCCATTACACTTCTGCATTGGGTGGTGGGTCGAAGGTTGACCCAGATTGGGTATGTAGAGTGTCTTCTCATACATGCATGTAGATTTTTCCATATAGGACAACATGTATGTACTGATTGGTTGTCGGGTTTGACCTGAAATGATCATTTGCATGTGCACCTAGGGAAGGAATAAATTTCAGAGGAATTTATCTCTACTCGGGCCTTAGCTATCCCGTCGTGGGACCCATTTCGTACATGACAAGAATAAAGTGTACTATTCCCCTCGAGGTCGGGATTATGAAGCCGGGCCTGACCGTGGCCTTGATTCTGTTTTGTGTATATATTAGAAACGAACTAGTTTTAATATATGTTTTCAGATAAGAGTGATAAAAAACTTCGGATCTATAGAAATGTATGGTCTTGTAAACTGTGGATGGACAGTATGGATGACGGGGTCTCTATCGGGTCATTTATTTCAAGTATGGGTCTCATGATATGAGACACACAGGTTTCCGCAGGTTGACGATGGTCAACGGACCCCCGAAGTTTTCAGTATCGTGTTAGTATACACGAGTACCTGTGGCTCGAGGACTCGGGCCAGCTATGGTCATTAAGGTAGATAAGACACCACACCTGGTATATAGCTTCGTGTCGAGCTTTGCCAGGAATTACCTAGTGCTCGACATCCGCATCATAGTTTGTTATCAAGGTCTAGGCAGGAGGCTGGCTCAAACCCACAGGATAGATTGATCACAAAGATGTATCATGTTTTCTTATGTATGCTCGGATTGTATGTGCGTGATTATGTGTTACAAATTACGTGAATTTTATACGTGGTAGGATGTATATAGGAAATGCGAACATTAGGGTTGAGAAACGTAACCTTAGGAGTTCGAGAAACGAACGGATGGTTCGGGACATTAGGTCTATTATTGGTTGGCATGTATAGTAGGACATGAAAATGATTCTAAACTTGCTGCTTGACTTATGTAGATGGCAAGTAGAGGAAGGGGGCTTAGAGGTTGAGACCTTAGACGTAGCCATCAGATGTGAATTCTCCCTAGGACCAAGGCAGAATTGATCGAATATAAACAGGGATGAGTTAGAAATCCTCTGATTCTACCCACTCGTGATCTTCTGGCCGCACATGTCGAGTTCGAGGTCATCCCTGATGGACCCGTCGACGGCACATCGGGTTGTCATAGACTGTGACCGTATGAGAGTTACCGCCTACACACCAAACGGTACTTGTGTTGTGTTTCAAGGGAATAGACATGATGCTTCACGCCATACTGTGTACGATTCACGATGGCATCTGGGTAGTTAACCCGTCGCTAGCTAGCATTACTCCTGAGGACGAGGGGTGAGACAGATATGAGTCTACCTCAGTGGTTTGGCAGTACGAGGATGTTTTCCGCATTTAGCCATACCGGGATTACCTTCACCGAGGGATGTAGACTTCCACATTGAGTTGCATCCTAGTACGTCGCCCATTTCTATGACTTCGTATAGGATGGTGCCGATTGAGTTGCATGAGCTCAAGGTCCAGATACAGGAGTTACTGGGCAAGAATTTCATTAGACCAAGCACTTCACTACGGTGTCTGGCCATTTGCTAAGAAGAAGGATAAGACCCTTCGACTACGATCGACATGCGCATAGCTTGGAACAGGTTACACCAAGAATCTAGATTCATTACCGAGGATTGATGACTTATTTGATTAGTTGAGAGGGGCGCGAGTCTACCCAAGATGCACTCGCAGACCGGTTACCACGCCTGAGTCGGGAGGCGCATATCCCTAAGACAAAGATTCGTGCCACAAAGACTGGCACTTCGGAAGCCATTAAAGTGATGCCCTTTGGATTGACTAATGCACCGGCAGTATCTGGCGGATCTCATGAATAGGGTGTTCCAAATTTCCTATTTAGATCAGTTTGTGGTCTTTGTTGATGACATCCCGATCTACTCTACCGGAGGAGCATGAGGATCACTGAGAATCGTACTACAAATTTCTGAGGATCATCACTGTATGCCCAAGAAGTGCGAGTTTTGGCTTACCGAGGTGGGTTTCTTGGGACACGTGGTGTCAGTTTCAAGCGTGTCAGTAGACCCTAGGAAAGGTTAAGGTTGTGATGAGTTGGAAGAGATCAAGCCGGGCCTTCGAGATACGTAGTTCTCGGGATTAACTGGCATTATAGAGGTTTATAGAGGATTTCACCAAGCAGCAACGCCTATGACGAGATCAATCCTAAGGAGCTGCTCAGGGATGACTATGAGCGAGCTGCCCAAGAATTGAAGAGGAGGCTTATCAAACTCCATTCTAATAGTCCCGAAAGGGGATGTAGGTACACAAAGGTACTCGTGATGCTTCAAAGGACAGATCGATGTGTTCGAAGGTACCCAGAAAGTTGTGGGCTTATGGTTCTGACAACAGCAGAATCAATATTTACATCATTCCCACGCATGACATGGAGTTATGTACCTATAGTCTTCGCTTGAAGATTTGGCACCACTACTTATATGGTGAGCGCCGACGTTTTCGTAATTCACAAAGTTTGAAATACATCTTCACGCAAAGAAGACCTCAAATAATGAGGCAAAGATAGGGGATGAGCTTCTTGGAAGATTACGACTTCACTTTCTTAATACCATACCTAGAAGGGGCAAATGTGGTGGCTTATGCGCTTAGCCGAAAGTCACAGGGAGTACTAGCTAGTATAGCTTCCCAAGAGTGGCGGATGCTCGAGACAAAGGGGACAACTCTCAGATCATAAAGACGATGAGCGTGCCTCAGTGGTACCTTAATTAAGCTCGATGGCTACGCCGCTCTACCGAAAGCAAGAGGATAGAGTCCCGTGGACAGGACGCGGTAACTAGTATCCATCGTGACCCAGCACACTGCACAAATGATGCGTCAGCCATCCACACGCATGGTAGTCTTCTATAGGACGTCAGTCCCAAGTCGATGCACTGAGGGAGGAGATCCAGGGAGTTCCATCGCCCCCGATTCGCGGCATCCGCGGCACCAAGATGTATCGCGACCTTCGCCGCTAGTATTACCGGCTGATTAAGACGTGATGTTCGTGGGATTTTGGTCCGATGGTGTTCACGCGGTTAGCGTGCCAAGGCCGAGAGCACCGTAGGCCAGCAGGCTGCTACTCCAAATCATCGAGATAGCGGAGCGGAAGGAGCACATCACGATGGACGCCAGACTCACTTGCCATGGACATTGGGCGGAAGCATGATGCGGGGTTATAGTGGACCAACCCACCAAGTCTAAGACATTTTCTACCGCAAGGCATACCTTCACACTAGAGGAATCTCACAGCCGGGAGCATACTGAGATAGTACTGCTGCATGGAGCGCCTCCATAGCAGATCGGGATCGGGATCCCTGGCCATGCCCCGCCCAGAAGAGTTTCCATGGCTGCATGGGACACTTATCGATGAGTATCGGCTTCATCCTCGCACCTGATGGTCAATCGTAGCCGACTATTCAGATTTTAGATGACATGCTGCCGCGAGCATGCATCCCGCTGGATCTCAAGGGTAGCTAGGAGGAGACTTGCTCTGGTAGAGTTCACACACACAAGCATCGCGAGTATTCGGGATGGTTTCATGAGCTCTCTAATGAGGCCATGTCGATCACCTATTTGTTGGACAGAGGTGGGAGAGAGCTCCATCACTGGTCCAGATTTGATTCGAGACACCTAAGAAAAGGTGGGTATGATCCGGAAGCATCTCCTTACCGCCTCAGCAAAGTAAGAGTTACGTCGATGTACGACGATGACCCTAGGAGTCTGGGTTGCAGATCATGTCTTCTTTGAAGGTGATGCCCAAGAAAGGATTGATCGATTCTGAAACGAGGAGTCGCCGAGGCATCGGGACCCTCGAGGTACTCGAGAGGGTGGCGCAAGGATCTAAGTACGTCGCCACCGAGCTCGTCGAGCGCCCGAGGCATTTCACGTCTCTATGCTCCGAAAGTACACTCCAGATCCAACTCATATAGTGGATTGGGGCGAGCTTGTTATTAATGCGAATGGGACCTTCGAGGAGGGACCAGTGCATATCATGGATAGCCAAGAGCAGGTTTTGCGTGGCAAGACCGTGAGGCTTGTAAAGGTGTTGTTGCAGCACTAAGGAGTAGAGGAGGCGACATGGGAGCGCGAGGACACTGCGGCGCCAACCATCCCTCTGTTTGACGAGAAGGAAGGAAGCCTGGGCCATTAATGCTTTAAATGACTGTTGCATATGCATGTGTTTGAATGTGTATGTATACAAAAACCGACGTAAATTATTTTAAGGAGAGTGTAAAACCCGTGGAAAATTTTAAATTTGAATTTTTTCGTATAAAGAGGCAAATCAAGTTTACCGAATAGTCCGTGAGAAAGTTTGATTTTCTATATTCTCATGACGAAACGGGATTGTAACATAATCGCTTCCGAAATCTAATACTCAGTTTGACTTCGTTGGATTCCGAGAGATAGCCTAATTTCACGTATTTCGAGGCAACGAGTGTTTCCAAGCACATATGGCGAGTTGATGGGTGACACATGGCGAAATATGGGTGGACATGGCAAATTGATGTGAGGACACATGGCAAGCCATAAACACACAGATGGCAAGGGGCCTATGTATGTAGGACATGGCAAGCCTTCCCCAGAAGCACATGGCATGCCATGTGTCATCATGCATAGCCCTTTTGGAACCTATATATAGGGGGGTTCAAATTCAGCTCATGGCAGCAAGCTTCAGTCCGTGGGAGCAGCAAGGAGAAGGAGGAGGAAGGGAAAAGAGAAAGGGAGGAAAGGAGAAGAGAAAGAGAGGAAAGGAAAGGAGAAAGGGAGGAAAAGAAAAGAAAAGGAAAGAAGAAAAGAGAGGAAAAAAAAAAGAAGAGAGGGAAAGGAAAGAGGAAAAGGAAGGAGTGTCGCACAAAGGAGTAGATTCTGACTACAAGAACCCGAATCGCACTACAAGAGGTAGGTTTCTCCTACTGTTATTTTATGCCTAGGGTCGTAACGGCCACGGTTTCATTCGGTTTTCTCATGAAGTTTGTATGTCAGGTGGTTTGTTTGTGATTATGTGATGGTCAAAGACCTAAGCTTTCATAGTGGTTTTGGACTCGCTCGAAATAGAACATTATGTTTTCGACAAAGAAAATCCCAAGCATAATGGCAAACGGGGGTGTGCCCAAATTTTCGTACACCCTTGTGAATCGGCCGCGTCAACTTTGCATGGCCATAACTTTCTCGTCCGAACTCCGATTCGCACGTTCTTAGACTCTACGAAAAGCTCGTTGAGTTTAGAATTTAATAAGATAAAGTTCTCATCCAAAATGTAGGCTGAAGTTAGGCTAGGTCATAGATAGTTGAGGAATGGTCCATTATGGTTTCCGTAACTTCTCGTTTTCAACCTGCCAGAACCGAAATGCTCGTGGACTCCGCATGACCCGGAGCAGGGAATCGCGTGTGGATGTTTTGTGTGGTATTTACAAAAACTGGACTTTCTGAACTAAGTCCAGATTATTTCCGAGGCCAAGCATGGCCGGATTTATGGCCGGGAATGGCTAATGTGTGTTATTGCCATAAATTGAATAACATGCTGAATATGTGAAATTATGTGATATATGTGGGATAAAGATGGAAATAATTATATGCATTGGGTTGTATGACTGACATACTATGTCTCAGCCCGGGAATATGAATTATGGCATTACTTGCCTAAGTAATGGTTGGAAGTATGTTAATACATGCTTGAATGATGTGTTGACATGAATGAACTGAATGATAGAAAAGATGTAGTGCATGCTTATGTGATGTACTGATTTGAATCTATGGAATATTAACATGACTGCATGTATGTTAAATATATGAAATGTTGTGTGCATTAGACATGATGTTCATACACACACATAGTGGCTGCAGAATGTCCATGCAGAGGTCTTCATACATCAAGTCATGGTTCAGTGCGGCACAAATCGACAGATTGGTGTGCGTGAACAACACCATATTACATGAGTATGTGTACATGGTACTAATTTGGCACCGCAGATTCGTGTTGAATCGTGTGGGCTCGGGAATGGGACGAAGTCCAATCAGTTCCATAAAGTTAAATGAAAATGGAAATGAAATGTGGCTCATGTGAGTGCAGGGATAGATACTCTCAGTGTGAAAAGCTTGAAAACCCGGTTAGACAACAGATCCAATTCTGAAAGCACGAAAAATGCCTGGGAGGGGTGTAAGAGACCCGCAAAGGAGACCTAAAAGTTTTGAGCAATTCGAAAAGACACGAAATGATTAAAATAAATATCACATAGACTATGGGTTGTGAGACTGAGTCTGTGGATCGACCAAGATTGATTTCCGCTCCAGACTTGCATCGTGGTGGGTAGAGGTCAATTCGGTATCAAGCATGTAGAGGTCGCCTCATACATGGTATGTAGATTTTTCCATGATAGGACAACATGTAAGGTACTAGATTGCCGCTGGGTTTGACTGAAATGATCATTTGTATGTGCACCTAAAGGAATAGCCCCTATAGGATTTATCTCTACTGCATTAGCTTACCCCATCGCTGGGACCCCCTTTCGTGTACAGGATGTGAGCAAAGTGTACATGCTTCCAGAGGTCGATTATGAAGCTATCGACCGTGGCCTTGATTATTGTTTTGGTGTATATATTAGAAACGAACTAGTTTTAATATATGTTTTGTATTAAGAGTGATGTGAAAAACTCTCGATCTGGGCGTAAATGTACGGTCTTGTAACCGATGGATGAGTATGGATGATGGGCCTTATTGTCATTTTACTCGCATTTGCCCCAAGATATAAGACACACAGGTTTCGTTGTGTCGATGGTGGTCAACTGACCTCCCTGCCGGGTGTCACACTTTTCCTTCACATTCATTATCATTGTCATAGTTGAGTTGAGACACATTAATAATAATAATAATTATTATTATTATTATTATTATTATTATTATTATTTGATAATACTAATAGGGAAAATGAATCCATCCATCCATCCACCTCACCACCCCCACTACTCCTCCAAAGAATCACCAAATAAATCTATCCGCCCCTCTTTCGTGTTATCGTCAGGGGAGAAATCACAAGCTCCAAAAAGGAAATGCCCTTGTTATTACTTATCCTAGACTTCGAGATTTGTGTGTGGGAGACTGTAAAGATAATCCCACGGAAGTACGTAAATTTAAAGGCAAAGTAAAAATTATCCATAATCATCTTTGGTCAAGAACAATAATCAGCCCTAACAAGAGCTCGGTTGAAAGAGGATTTGTGAAGGAGAATAGCTAGAACAAGTGCTGCAAGTGTAAGTGTCCAGCAGCCTTTTGTTTCCCATGAGAAAAAAGAAAGAAAAGAAAAGAAAAATTTGTAAGAGAAGGACAACTAAAGAAGGCTTCAGAGCCACTAAAAGTTTGAACTCCTTTCCATTCATTACTTTACCAGCTAAGTTTTGTTGACTATACAGGGAATAAATCTTCATGGAGATATGGTGTGACGCCCCAAAACCGGGGTGTCCGTTGACAACCCGTCAACCCGCGGAAATCTACATGTCTCACGTCATGAGACCCATACATGTGTAAAACGGCCCAATAGGGCCCACACATCCATACAACACGAAATGTATATTTTATACAAAAAGAGTTCAATTACAATTTGTTTTGATTACAAATTATCCAAAACTGGGTCTCTTGCCTAGATTTTTACAAAAGTACATAATAAGGCCACATGTGGCCATTTCTTCGCCTAAGGCCCCTGACGCGTCCCATCCCCAGCGCCTTTCTGCACTAAAATAGTTTTTCCTCGACAGGTGAGCAATGCCCAAGAGTGAAATTTTCTCACTAGGGTTACTCCTCACCTATGTCATAAATTAAGCACACCAACATTCAACACAAGTTATACAATACATGTTAATATACTAAGCATGCATATATTAACAAACTTACACATGTTATTCAATTATAGCAATAACATAAAATTAGCTCACATGGGCTAATATACAATCCGGCCATTCATCTTGGAACTGCCCACAAAATCACAATCAGCATGTTATTCACTCATGGAAGCAACACAACATCACACAAGCCACACGACAGTCCGTGGACTGTCCAAAACCACACCAGGGATTTCTTCACTCGGTCCAAATCTTTTGGAACCGAAACCATGGCCATCCAGGCCTTAACAAATCCCCACCCATTAAAATGACCCTTAGACAAAGAGTAAAACAAGTAGGAGAAAAACCCTCACCTGAGTTTGCCGAAACTCCCTAAAACTCCGTACCACGCCGTAGTCCTCGCGTGGGGAGCAATCTCATTTTTAAGCCACGGAAACCAACTGGTCCACTGCCGAGAATCGTAGAGAGAATGTAGAGTTTCTCTCTCTAAAATCCCTCTCTTTTCTCTCTCTTTCTCGTTTGGTCTCTCTCTCTCCTCCTTTCCCTCCCAAACCAGATTGGCCTAGATGAAGGTCAAGAGAAAAGTCTTCTCCATGCCACTATTATTCACCCATTCGCCACGGACACACCTTATCCCTTATCCATCTAATACCGATTTCCTCAAATGGCATCATGCCATGTGTCCACATGGGCCCCATACTTGGGCTCATGTTTGACTTTCCCACAGCTTGACACGTGGCGCCTCTTAAACCACTCACAAGGCGCCATGTCCACTCGTCTCAAAAACGCTAAATTCGACCGTCTTAATCCACAAAATTGGCGATGGTATCAGATTTCCCGCGAGACGATTCCAACTGAAGTCCGTCATTATCCGATATCTAGAAAAATTCCGGATTTTGACCGAAATTACCATTTTACCCTTTTTAGAAAATTAGAATTTTCTCGGGGTCTCACATATGGTGTTCTCAATCCGACTTTCAGGATCAAAGCATATTTATCTATTTTTTATACTTGAATGACTTCCTTCATCCTGTCTTCTTAAATGCCAAGCTACCCCTACCTCCTAGCTTAAATTGATATCAAAGGTTAAGATTTTAAAAGATTATTTTTTGTTCTAAAAAAATTAAAGAAAACATGGAGAAAATGTTTAATTTTAAAACATGAAGAACACATAAAACACTAAATACAGGTGATAAGAACATTTTTTCATATAGTATTTTTAAAAATTATTATGAAAACGCTTTCAAAATAAACCAAAAGCCTGCCTTTCGAATCTCTTTAGCTTATGATATAAAAACTTTCCAATATTATTATTGAAAAAATAATATCAAAACTTTCCAATATTTCAACAAGCTTTCAATAATTTCAGCATTTAAATTCCTAGTTATTGTCAAGTTTTTAACAAAATTTTAACAGTGTTATTTCATTCATTCGTAGTAAAATCTAATATTTTTTATAGCAATTTCAGCATTTTGGTTACTAGTTCTATTCAAGTGTATCAAGTTTTCAATCACAGAACTATTTTCACATTCAAATCCAATGTTATTTCAACAATCTGGTTGTAAATATTATTCAAATCTATCAACTTTTAGCACTATGTTAGGTTATTCATTTTAAGGAAATTTAACACTTTTATTCAACAATTAATTCCTGTAATATTTCAATTCATACGTTTTTCAGTTTTTTTATGGGAAACTCCGCTGCTAACTGAGATTCAGTATAACCCGACATTAAAAAGTTTGATCTTACGAGTCATTCTAATTTTAAAACACTTTAATTTTCGACACGCCCGTACACTTATATTTTATATGTTTCGTGTAAGATTAAAAATCACCAAGGACATATAGCACAATGGAAATTCCTATTAACAAAATCCATGGTACTCAAGGCTAAACATTTATATCCTTAAAAAGAAACATGAAAATCAACTTTTGAAATTTAAACTTTCATCCATTTTAAATATCATCTATTGGCAAAAAAAATTGTATTATTTTCTTGTAAAAATAATTTATCTTTTTAAAATATATATATATATAAATATATAAAATGGTAAAATACATTTTGTTCAAAATAGATTATTTTTTTAAGAAAAAATATAGAAAGGCAAGATTGGAAAATGTTGGATTATTTAGATTTTGCTTTAAGATAGGTGGAAATAGTGGAAATAGGTGGAATTATTATCCTCGTCTTATTACATTTTCTTGTTTTTATCTGACATTGCTATTAATGGGTAAAGTATCTCCATGAAAGCCATTATGAAAGTGGTTTGTCATATTTTACTCCTTTTCTCTTCACATGTGACCCTTTATAAAAGAGCATTTTAGGTGACTCTTCAAAAAGTATGAGAGGGATTTAGATTTTTTTTTAAAAATTTAATTTAGAATATGTTGGTTTCATATTTGTAAGTTATAAGAGAATTATTGACTCTTGATTACTCTTTAACTCCTATCAAACCAAAATAAAGAAAAAAAAAAGTGTTGTTATATGATAATATTGGTGTCAAAAAAAAAAAAGTCATCATAATTTTATAAAGATATGGATTTTTGGGCGGGCTACAAGGGAGGGAAGAAATTTTCAATGAGTATTTGTGTTATTTAATTTTTACACTTTCTAAATTTATCCTTAAAAATTTTCTATTTTTAGAAATTGTGTGTACCACCATGGTGTCGCGAACCATTTTCCAAAAAATATATATATCCCCACACTCATCGAATAATAAAAGATAGATTAAAACAAAGAGTCACTTCAACAATTCTATTGCTCAGACGACTAATTGATTTAATCCGATTTTTTAAATATTAGAGAAAAATGTAGCTCTCATTCTATGCGTAAATATAAATATGGAGCGTGAAAACAAGGGCAAGAAAAGTTGAGATAATTCCCACGAAAGTGTCCTCATTTAGAAATTGATGAAATTCAAAGCATTAAGGCATTTTCAAGTTTTTTGTTTTACATTTTCAAGCAAAGAAATAGGTAGCCCCACATGTTACAATCATTAATGATCAATTTTTTTAACTAAAAATATTTTTAGAAATTGTTATGTATGTTCATGCTTATATATGAAATTTAAATTCTTTTGAAATATTTTAAATGACGATTTGATGTGTTTTTTTATTCTTTTACATATTTCTATTTTGGTTATAAATCTTTTGTTTGGTAAAAATAAAATAAAATAAAATAGGTTCCGTAATTATGTAAGAAGAATGATGTTTTTTGTAGGGGTGATAATCTATGTCTATGGGTCGTGTTCGTGTTGTGTCAATGTACGGATCGTGTCAATATTCGTCAACCCAAACCCGACATGAATAATAAACGTGTCAACATTCGCTAACCTAAATCCAACTCATTTATAATTCGTGTTAAGTAAGTCAACACGAATATGACCCATTTGATTTGATTATTTAAAATAATAAGAATTATAATTAATTATTCATGTTTAACACAAATAACTTATTAAATTTAACATGTTTATTAATTTTATTATCTAAAATAATAGGAATTATACTAAAATCCATATTTAATACAACAATCTATTAAATAGGTTAATTAATTAATATATTACTAAAAGGGGTTAAATTGGTGTTAAGCAGGACGCCTCTAACCGGGGTCTCAAGTGATCACCGTCAACCTCGCGAAACCTGTGTGTCCTATATCACGAGACCCATACATGAGTAAAATAGTCACGCTTCTGCCCACATTCATATCTACAAAAATATAAATCCAACTATATTACAAAAAAGTTTCAAGAGTTAATTATACTTCTGACATAAACATATATTAAAACTAGTCTGCTCTAATATATACACCAAACATGAATCATACACATCTGCCCGCTCATAATCTCGGCCTCTAAGAGCGCCTCGCTCACCGCACCGGGTCCCGCGTATCTGAAAGGGGGATCCCGCGACTGACAGAGCAATGCCCGTGAGGTTGAATTCTTCTACAAGGGCTACTCCCCACCTAAAATGCACATGCAATGGCAAACAACAACCACACCCATTCCACACAATTTACAATACATACATGGAATGATTTGTCATGCATGAAATGTTTCCATGCCCATACCCCGAGTCACTCACCGACTCCCTCACACATGCCTATGCCAAGTGTGGCAATCGTCACTGGTAATGCCAATGACACCCAAATAACGAGCCTTTGTTGGCTCACCAATACCCAATGCAATTTGTCAATGGGTAAACCATCCCTAGTCAATCCCGACTCCTATCACTCAACTCTAGGTCTAAATTATGAACATGGCCATGTGTTCTCTTTTCAAGTAAATGTAACTTTTTAGATTACACCATGTCTCTAACACCTTACATAACTTTTCGTATTAAAGACCGCTGCCCTCACACCCATACAGGATCTTTCCGATATTACTATGGGTCTCCTTCACCCAAATTCCAGGCTTTTCACCTGAGGGGATTAACGGCCCCCTTCTTACTTCGCCCAACACACATTAATTACTTTTCATTTTCTGATTTGAACTATGAGTCTTCATTGGACATAGTCCCAAAAACAAACTCAACCCACACTCACCAAGAGTGGTGAATGACCATACCGTGCACCCACACCCTACTCGTAGCGATGTCCTTGTACTATAGATCAATGTGATTGATCATATATCAATTTCAATGGCTCATACATAATTATATATCATATAATTGGCTTGAGTCATCTTAGCAGCGTGATTGGCATCGTTAACATATCGTACCAAAATGCAACGTTTCAAGCCCGTTTCAATTCAAAACAATAACTGATTTATCACTCCATACATCATTCATGCTTCTCATAATGACAACCACATGCAACAGTTTCACATGGACCATTTTTGATCCAACAAGCAATCGGTTGTTTTAACAGTCCCAAATTAGTCAGTGGGGGCATCCATGGAGCTGACCCCTCATCAATCATCGATTCCACTTGTTTGGCGAAATCCTTGGCCGTTTAAACCTGCTTGCTTATCTAGCGAATTTTTATGGCTTTTTAGACAAAAATATCCAAGTAGAAGAAGACCCACACCTTGAAGGAGTTTGTCAAACTCCTGATATGTGCCTTTCAGCTCTTCACGAGTGGGGATCAAATTGCCCTCTTGTCCCGTCTCGCCGGAAGCCGCCCGATCCAGTCGTAGAGAAATGCAGAAAAGTGAGAGCTCCTCACTCTAGATTTTCTCTCTCTTTCTCTCTCTCTCTCTGATGGTTTCTCTCTCCCTCCATATCAATAGGTTGGGAGAAGATAATGTCAAACATGGAGTCGAGAGGACTTGTCTCTCTTGCCTATCCATTTCTCGTGGTTTTTTAGTTACCCATACACTTACATCATCAACCCAGATTTCTGGTAGCATGATGCCATGTCGGCTCATATAATGGAGGTCCCCACTTTAGCTTATGGTTTGACTAGCTCTCACTTGACACGTGTCTCATCTTAAGCCAAATGCAAGTGTCTGCACAACTTTGTTACCTCGAAAAATGAAATTCCATTGTCTTGGGATCATTGAAGTCCCGGCCTGCGTGGTAGCTAGATTTTGCGAGACGACTCCAACGATGAAGTCCGTTTCATCATTCGAGATCTAGAAAAATTCCGGATTCTGATCGAAATTACCATTTTACCATTTTTCATAAAATTAGGGTACCCTAACAAGGGGTTTTTCACGAGTTAGGCTCGATACGAGTGCGGCCCATTTATTAAACGTGTTAGGGGGGTCAACACGAATATGATCCAAACCCGATTATACTCAACCCAAACCCACAAAAACCATGTCGTGTTCACATTTCGTATCTAATTTTGAAGTGATCTACATTTGTTTATTAGTATTATTATTATTATTTATTTTATATTTTTTTGAAGGACAAAACATAATAGTAAAGTTGATGTTCCTAAAAAAGTCTTTCATACTCACCTCTCAAGTCTTTTTCCATGAAATCTCGAGGGGCGACGTTCCTAGCTCCACATGCAGCTTCTTCCATAGCTCATTTATTTATTTATTTTATATTTTCTAGTGGAGCAAACATAATGTGAAGTTGATGTTCCTCAAATGAAAGTCTACAGAGCCTCCTAAGTCTTTCTTTTCTAAAATAGCTTGATCAAATCTCACATCTCCGCCCTCTAACTGAGTAAATCATGAATCTACATATCTTCTTGAAATAGCCATGGCTTCCATAAGCACCAATTATGCACATCCGATCACAAATAAATTATATATGTAAAATTAAGAAGGAGATGAGCAATTGATTGTATATAAGAGAAAAGGATATCCCAGGTTCAAACCGGACAATCAAGTTAAAATGCAAAAATGGTAGAAAACATCTTTCGAACAAGTCATAAATAATATTATATAAATTGGTGAATTTGTGACGCCCCAACCTTGTAATCATGACAACCCACAATTCACTGAATACTTCGAGATGCCTGCAACCCGAGACACCACCATGAAAATCCCAAGTGTAGTCTCCTTGTACGGAGCTCTACCAAGGTACATAACCTGTCCTAAATGATATACAACTAATTACATTGTATCCAAATGCGAGCAAAATAATGGCCACTTAAATTTCTCGTGATCACATCATACAAAATAAATATCCAACTAAAGATAAGACATCATGGTTCAAGAGTTTTGCATTTTAATACAAATATATTAAACCTTAGAATTTTAATAATACATGCATACAAATATAAATCACCAAAGCCACAAACTCCGTCTTTTCTTCTTTACGAATTTAATGAGTGTCCCTCCATCTCTCCCCCCACACTTAAAATGGTGATCCTCGACAGGTGAGCAGCCCTGGGAGGAGAAAATTTTTATCAAGCATTTCCACCTAAGATATATGGCAGGAACAATCCATTCAAGCAATTTCAAGGAACCTACTCAATGTCTGTACACTAATCCCATGTCCAGTCCCATCAATTTCACACATGCCTGGTCGAATGCGAGTAAAAATATCCGGGGCCAAACAAAAGCTTTTGTTCTAAAACCTACTACCGAATTTTGCAAAAATATCGACTGAATCGAACGACCAAGTTGGGGTGAACTCTGCAAATAAATACAGGTCCTCTCATCCGCGATCTGCGGACCATCTCCCAACCCACCTCCCAAAATCTTCCTTAAATTCCTTTCTACAAACATTTTCACACTTGCCGTCATAATTCAATTCGAGACATCTCTGTAGCAGCCCAGAGCGCATAAAGTGGGAAATGAATGATGCCAATCCCAACAGTTATCCATGCTAATATATTCACATGCATATATTAATATAATTAATCACAATAATCACTATAATCAAATTAGCCTATGCTATCAATAAAACATGAAATTCATTTTGAACTGCTCCAGACTATAAAAATGTGTACAAATATCTATGTTATTATTCACGGAAACAGAAACCTCTGCCACCGCTCACGACACAAAATAGAATTTTCTCCATCTTACCAAAGCTGAGACCGAATCTACGCTAAAACAAGCCTCATAACGTCCCTAACCATTTACATGGTTCTTAAACAAGGATTAACACAAGTAGGAAAAGATCCCTACCTCTTGGAGTTGTCGAAACTCCACGATTTTGGTGTCCACGCGTAGTCCTCGCCACGTAGAGCAACTTTCCTTCTTACTCCGTCGAAAACCGACGGTCCGATCGGCCAGAAACCTAGAGAGAAGCCACTCCCTCTCTCTCTAAAAACCCAAACGTCTTAGCCACTGCATCCTTTTTCTCCAGCCCCTCACATTTTTCTTTCTTTTGTCTTTTAATTGGGAGAAGAAGAATTATTAGTTCTTTTTTTTTAATTATTAAACATTCAACAATGCCACTGGCGCCTCTTCGATTTTGATACTCGCATTATCTCGGCCAGCCTATCATCTCTACTCATGCAAATATAAAATACATAGCGCATATGTTATGCGTGACTTTGTCAGCATCACATGTCGTTTTATCGCACTGAGCATCTTAGATCTCGCAAACGTGTACCCGAATCGCTCTTAATCACTAAATTGGCGTGGTAGCTACTCGAGACGATTCCAACGCAGAAAATGGTTTCCATCATTCGAAATCTAGAAAATCTAGATTTTTACCGAATTTTACTGCTGGCTCTTTTTCCTAAAAATTGGAATTTTCTCTGCCCAGATTCTCCCTCTCACTGAATTTCTGTCCCGAAATTCGACAATCATAACAAATCCCATTTAAGGCGCAACACTATACCATGGATGTAAACCAGTCATTTAGGTATTAACGACTAAACCGCACTTCATCCCATAAGGCAAGAAGTGGAGTGAAAACGATCGGTCCCCGCCCGCTGACTCCTCCACCCACGGTCGCCATAACACCCTTATTAGCCTCATGGCTCCTGTGGTCACAAACCTGATCACGGCCATCCATACGCACACCGTCCTCTCCTCAAGGTCCCACTGGCACAACCTTAATTTTCCCAACGTACTACCCGAAAGCGCAATCTGTGAGTGTACCCTGACTATGGAGACGGAAATACCTCGCAGACACCGACATGCTAGGGCAAATCCAACCTGCACGCTTACAAAGGCCTACCCTTTTGAGTATCTCTCGCGCCTTCCCACAAACCCTGATAGCTCTCGCTTCGGGCCGAACCCGACTAATTTCTCTGCATCACCTTCAAAAGAAGACGCAGGATTCCAACCTCAAACCTATGGCCGACGCCCACACCGCAGATAGCTCTTCCGCCGGCCTGAGTCATGAGAGAAGACTACGTTGTATTAAGCCCACCTCTCGAAGGTGTCTCTAATCGATCAAGAGCAAAGTGATGGAGCTCTCTCCCCACCTTGGGCCCAACATAATCTGATCTACTACGCCTCCAGTATACGCGCCTCATGGTGGTGCCATCTGATACCCACTGAGAATCATTGCAGGCGACCACTCATGCGTGCTCTTCCAAGTTACCTTCCTTATAGATCCAGACGTATGCTCGCAGCAGATGTCCTCGAACTGTATATAACTAAATATGTAATCCATACAACCCCCACGGTGTGTAAACGCCGACCGGCGCCACACCATTATAATCCAATGGACCGCTAATCGAACGCGTCAGTGAATGACATCCATACACTGAGCCTTGCCGCCCACCAACACCCAATCCACCAAATGGGGTATCCAACCTCGAGTCACTCCCCGACTCTTATCACTCAACTCTAAGTCTACAGTGATAACCATGACCGTAGGTTTTCATCTCGAAATACTTCCGACCTATCACTCCAACTTCTCAAGTCTGATAACATGACCGTACATTCCCGCAATGTAATCCTTCGCCTACACTACAGCCTTTATCCACACACATAAATTGATATTCCACGGCCCTTACACCCACAGAACTGGGTAACAGCTCCCTGCCCTTACACCCAAGGCGTAAACTCCGATCTCCCGGCCCTACAATCTACGCAAATTGGGATCTCTCCCCAAGTCTTTGCAACTACACAACGGGATAGCTCCCTGCCCTACAATCCACACGTAAACTTGATCTCCCAGCCCTACACCCACACAAAAATTTCTGATTTCCACGGTCTCTTACACCCACACGTGAAATTTCGGATTTCTCCACGTGCCCTTACACCCACATCGTAAATTCAGATACAGCTCCCGGCTCCTTGGTACACCCACACGTAATTGGGGATTCTCCCCAGGTCTCTTACACCTACAGACCTTTCCACCTAAGAGAATTAACCCAGCTTCCTTCGCTTTCGCCTAACATACATTAATTTCTCTTCTACTGATCAACCATATGAGTTTCATTAGACGTAGTCCCAAAGACAAATTAAAACCTACACTCACCAAGAGGGTGGAATGTCCATACCGTGCACCGCCAATCTCGACTCGACGCGATATCTCCGTGCACCCACACTCACACTCGGCGATCCTCTCCCCAACATCCACCCATGAGCGTAATCTGTAGACTTAACCCAAGTTAACTCACCTATCCAAGAACTCTTACCCTACTCTTAGGGAAGAACATCCACATCCGGGTTTCAAAGGCCTCAACCCCTAAGCTAAAATCCATCACACAAGATGCAAGCAATGAAATGGAGAGTGATCGACACACCCACCTCCGCACCAAATGCGGGGCGTGTCGCCAATTCACAGTCCCACCAAGTACTTCACCACTAGAAATCCCCCGTGAAGCGGTCGATGTTGCCATTAAACCTCCGGCAAAATTTTATTTTATTTTCAAACCACGTAGGATTTGCAAATCTTACAAATGGAAACTTCAAAGAGATCATCAGACTTCATAATTCCAAACTCAGATACATCCAATTTATACTAGATCCAAACATGGTAAACCAAAGATACCAAACATATTCTTACAATACTAAAACTATGTACATACATAGTTCCATTGTTATTCAGCGTTCTACAAAATATAATTTAATACACAGACCAGGCTGAACGTCGGACCAATCCGCCACAGTGCTCCAACGCCTGCATGACTGGGGACTCCGGGGAAAATAGTTTTAAATATAAAGAATGAGCTAAACGAGCCTGAGTGTATATAAGGTTTTGTTTTTCCGAAAATATTTCAAAAATGTAAACCTCTTTGGATAATATTATCGTAGTTTACCTTGTTTGTTGCTTTGAAAGTTTCTAAAACTTTTCTTGCTTCGGCTTGCTTATATCACACGCTTAAAAGTTTATAAAACTTTGTTACTTTCTGCTGTTTGTTTGCTTTCTTAAAGCGAGTAAAACCTCCTTATTGTTTGTTTGCTTAGAAGCTATAAAACTTCTAATTTCTCTTGTTTGGTTGCAGATTCGTTTGGAAAAATCCTTTTAAACCTACAAACTCATGGTAAGTTTCTCAAAATTTCATAAAACGGAAAGTTTCGTCAACCGATACTTTGAAAATAAAACCTCCACTGAGCTGGGCTCAAACTGATCATTTTGAAATCTAAACGGGAGCTTGGCCCAAATCAGGCTTGTTTCTTAAACCTCCTAAGCTGGGCAACGGAACCAAATGGTTGATTTTTCAAAACCGCGATCATGGCTATAAATACATCAAACTAATGGAGCCTATTTTGCAGTGCATCACCCTAGTGGGAACACTGAACTCCGTGGCTCAACCGTGCCGTAGCTGGACCTTTGTCCATCACCCTTTTTTCCAAGGAATATGGGTGGAATTGGACCTCGTGGTCGCCATCACCATACTCTAGTTAGAGCCTGTAACCTGATATACCACGTGCGATTTCGCCTCCTTTGCGGGGATGCATGATGTATGTCCTAAGCTTCCGTCAACATCAAAAAACTAAATGCAACGAGATCCTAACACCACCGCACGATTTTAATACCTCCGACCGCCGGCCATGAACTAGAAGGCCTTGTTTTCAAACTTTTCGTTTGTCATGGTAAAATGGTTTTACACTTTGAAACCATCAGGGAGCCAAGGTTGGAAAAAATGGTTTAATTATTCAAAACCATTTGCTTACTTTCTTACTTGCTTAATTATGGTTTATATAAATTTAAAACCACGTTTATTTTTCAAAATGGTTTAACTCAAAACCATTTGCTTAAGCTTTTTAACTCATCGCTAGTTTTTGAAAATTGCATTCAAAACCATGAAATACCACAAAGTAGGTCAGCTTTATAATAATAATAATACACTAGTATTTGGAAATGAGTTTAGAAATACTCACCTCTTGCTTGCTTAACTTATACGCCTAATTTATCCCGCCTACTTTAACCTACAACTCAAAAGTTAATGACGCATATATCGCATAACTTAACGTACTTCCTAGACTTAGTCATACATACCTTATACTTTAATAAGTTTCATATCTATCCCAACTGAATCACCCACCCGGAGCAATAATCAAGCCTGCCACGTCCACAAACTGACTACTCTATGTCCAAAGCCGAAATCGAATTTTTCTGCACACGGCCCCACTTTATGGAATTTTTAGGCCACGTAGGATCAGAATTTGATGATTTCTATTTCTTCAGGTTTGGTTCTCCTTGAAGTCTATTTTAATTTTCCACTTGAATCACTCAAATCGAATAAGAAATGAGCAATTTATGGCCAAAATACGAAAAACTAGTCAAACTAGAAGAATAGGTAAAATGATAAATCTTACAAAATTTATACTTTGCTTTCGCAAACAGACATTCATTACCGGTACACCTTCCATTTTGGCCTGGGATTTCGATTGGTTTTTCCCACTTTATTGCCAATCTACCCAACTTTGTAATTCACATCAAAAACCAACTTGGAATTCATCTAAAACAACTCCACAACATTTGAATTGGTATACTGCAACCTCAAAACACAAAAAACCTGAGCAAATCCAAGAATACTCACTTCCATAGATGAGCTTAAAAGTCATCTATTTTAATCCATTTTCCGTTTGATTTTCATCCGAAAAGGAATAATTAATATGCAACAGTAAGAAAACTCAACAATTTGTTATTAGCAGAGTGTGGTTAAAGTTAAAGAAAAATGTAGAGAAAAAGGCAGCACGCTGAGAAAAATACGTAAATGAAAGCACTTGCAACCAATAAAGGCAAGTGGTTTGTATTGTCATCAGCAGCGTCGACATCGTGAAAATTCAAGGAAACTTGACGAATGCTGGCAGTACGCAAATGTAGTAAATCAAGACCAACCGTAGACTTAAGAATGATGTCGCTACAACATCGTGATGCCACGAAGACCGGCGTCGGCTGGCGGATGGAGTACGAGCGCGAGAAGCAACTTTGACGCCGGCGATACAAAGTTTGAGTGCATGGAAACCGTGTGATTTAGTTTGGCAGTCGCTGATTGCAGATCGGCGTCGCACTAAAAAGCAACCGCCGGCCGCGCTATAACTGGCGTCGCTGGCAAGATCGAGGTCGCATACGCTGACCGCGTTTTCGCTTGAAGTCGGCTCTGGCGCGATGTCGCTACATCGTAAACCATCGCTGAATAGCAGACTTAGTTGGCGTCGCGCATGGGAGATCATGTTCGGCTATGCGTGACATATACCGGGCCACAAAGCATACCCAAGGCTCACGTCATATTAAGAGATTATTGATGTCGCTACATCGAACTATCGCGAAAGCTTCAAAACATTAACGCCGCCACGGCTGGGCGGGATTGAGGACGGCATCGTGAAATGTCACCAGCTTGAAGCCCGATTCAAAGTTGACGTCGCGATAAGACTATGTCGCGGCATAAGAAGACAAGTCTGGGCGCCGTAGATGTGTTTCGCTGAGATCGGGGCGTCGCGGCACTAGAACGACTACAATTCAAAGTCACAGAGCCATAAAGTGATGTCAGCGACAGCAGATTGATGGCGATCGTAAATCATCACTTAGTTGACCTAAAGATATGAGCGAGCGTCACGACAAGAGATCATGTCGCGATATCAGGAACAACATTAAAACCCGTGGAGCCATGTGAGTGATGTCGACAAAGATTGATGTCGCGGCATCAAAACCATCATTTAAAGGTAAAGAATAGCGCTGGAGCGCCGCGACATTGATTCCTTGTCGCACATAAGGTGTTTGCAAGAAACAAAGCGAATATCACAACGCATCGATAACGCGCCGCCGTAAACAAGTGCCAAACTAAATGGCTGCCGGTTAGCGGCCAGGTCACACTAAACAAAGATTACGGGCTACCCATCGGAAACGGCTAAAGACTGCATTGGAATTAGGCCCAACTTCAACCCAGTAACACGTGGTCGCTAATGCCCAGAATAAAAGCGCATAATTTTGAAAGAGATCTGGTTACCAAGGCCCGTATTTTTTATTTTTTTCTTTTTCTCTTCTTTTTGTTTTCGTTTTCTTTCTCACTTATTTTAGATTGATTAGTGTATTTCGTCTAATTGATTTATAACAAAGAATAGTTGATCGAGTCAATGTAGATGTATATTTCTTGGTAATTATCGGCTCGGGTTGCTCAATTCCATAAATTACCAACACCCGCCCGTTTCATGGCTTTCTTGATCAAGAAGCCAATGTGTATGGTATAATTCAGTAATTAGAAACCCATCGAATAATTGAGTATTGTCAAATAATCTTTCCGCAAAGATTTCATTCATACACAACTTCGTATGTTAAATCGAATTTCATTGGTTTTGGCGGTTATTATTGAATTGATTCCACTTCGTTTCACCCATAACGAGGCTTCTGCTGGGCTCGATCGCATGAGGCCTCCGGTGACACGAAGGCACTCTAGAGGGGCAGTCAATTTCAAGGTATTTGGAACCCGAGACATTTATATAATGCTTCAGAGGATTAATCAATACATCCTCTTCTCGTCAGGAATCAATGAGCTGAGGAGTTAGTAAATTTGCATAGACAGAGAGTTCAATTCTAACCCGATAGCAATTCATCCCGTGTTAGCAAGGATCTAATCAAGGAAAGAGTAAGTTATTCTAATTTTGAGGGTGAGAACCATGAAACCTCAAAGAATGATCACTCTAAGAGTCACGCCCGTACCCATGTTAGGGGTATGAAGTATTGATAAAGAAAATACCCGTAATAAGGCAACTAGTTTAAAAGTAGTTATTTAAATTCCGTGGTTCGAGGAGAAACAAATGGCAGATTATGAACTGGTGTCGTTTTGGTGGTCCAACACTATATTAATCCTCGACTAGCTTTAATCAGACTGTGAAACCAGATGTGTATATGATCAGTAGGAATTGATTCTTCACAATAGTCATTATTCAATGTTTTCTTTGTGAGATACTGTTAAATCTAAATTTATTTTGATATATTCAATTCATTCATTGTCATCCATTTTCTTACATCAGTCTATTTCAAGCTTTCAAAGCAAAATCTCATATCGTCCAGTATAGAGCTAAGGTCAGGGTAGTTAGATGAAAATTCCTTGATCTCTGTGGGATCAGACTGACTTAAATCCATTTTATTATTTGTCACCCGCAAGGTAATTTGCAAGATAATCGGATCAAAACCACACGAAAAATGGTTTATTCTATAAAAACAGTCTTTAACCGTTAGATACTTAAAGAAACTCACACTCAATTTTAATGGTTTATTTAACGAGGATTGGGATACCGTCTCGGGGTAATAAGTCTCAAATTTGAATAGGTGTTTTAATCCATACAATTTATTATTACGTAGTCTTAACTAGTCTTATATTGTTGGGTGATTAGATATAGTCCTAGTAGATGATGTTATACACTGCGGTACACTCGATCCAAATAAATAAGTTTTATAGCTCGTCGTGGATCGAAAGAATTTAGTAAACTAATATCTTACGAAAGAAAGAAATGCTAATTTGGAGCATTTTGAAGAAAGAACAAAAATAGTTTTTCAAGCAAAGGGTTGCTTTAACCACTAACCTTTAAATAAACCATATTGAAAATATTTGTTGACTGCACTCATCCTATTAAATAAGCTTAAGTGTGTTTGATTTCGGGGACAAAATTTTAATGCATAGGAAGCGAACAACGTCGATTCCGGCGACACGAGGTGAAGAACACTCGACTTAGAAAGATAAAGAAAGCGAGAAAAACTCCGGCCATGGCGGATGAAAGACAAGATCGAATGAAGCACGTAGAGAAGCGACTAGAAGGCCTCAATCTGCGATATGGAGGACTTAAGGCCATTATTGAATGAGTACTCTGCGATCGACGGCCGGCTATTGATGCAAACAATTTTGAACTTAAACCTGACATTAATTACCATGGTCGGCGACACTCCAGTTCTTGGTCATCCACGAAGACCAAGCAGGCACACAGGAGATTTCTCGGGATGGCTAATCAGTGAAGTTGAATGAGGTGAGACCGAAGTCATTAAAGCGCATCTATTCCCCTTCTCTCACAAGAATCTGACAGCTGCGGTATGAATCTTTGCAGTAGTAAACACATTGATGCTTGGGAGGAGTTAGTAGAAACTGCTTGGGCGATTCTTTCTGACCCTCGCCTCGGAGAAGGGAGGGAAATCATTGTGTTTAATGGGGGAAGATGAAGCTTGTATGTAAGCTTAGGAAAGATTCAAACTGATTCTTTGAGAAGATGTCGATGCATGGGGATGATCGAAGACTCAGGGATGGACATTATATATCATGCCTTGAATGATATATCAAGGGGATCATTGATACTTCATGTTGGCGGAGCATTCAAGCGAAAAAAGTCTTGAAGAGGCAAGAAGGCTGATTGAAGACACGGCTAAATCTGATATAAACTCATACGAGTTTTCAAGAGAGCTTGACCAGAGGAAAGGGATATGGAGCGAAGCGAGATGGCACGATATGGAGGCGAGTTGGATGCCATTATGCCTGGTGGTGTGAGAAAGGAAGACACCCTGCTTGCCCGTGAGATAGGGCCGGTTGAAGAGAGTTATTGAAGGAAAAGTGCTGAAGGCTCTTTGAAGAACAGTTTCTATGATGCTAGAGAGGTTAAGTATCTCTGGGTGGGCGAGGCTTACCATTTGAGCACGATACTAATCTGTCGACACGTATCACCCGTATTTGAGGAACCATGAGGAACTTCTCCTTATGGTGGAGGCTTCCTGAGCCCAAGGCATGGAATGAGGCCTGGCAGGGTTATCGACAACCAGGGTTCCAGTGTGAGAAATGAGTACACGAAATGAATATCGAAGGGTTAAGGAGGGCGATCTTTTGAAACGAGATCTTTGCGTTTCATGGGGATAATAAGAAGATTTGTTGAACCTCCATGAACAAAAGTTGCGAGTTGGGAAACAGCTGCAATTCTCAAATTTTTGAGAACACCATGATGCATCCACACAGAAGAACTTGGAGACCTGAGTAAGAGGCGGTAGCTAACCTTGCAAAGCAGGAGGAAAGATACCTTCCCAGTGACCTGAAAGAAAAATCGAAGGAGTAATGTTTGTGCGACTTAGAAGTGAAAGAGTTAGAAAAATGAAAGAAAAAATGACGACAAGGAAGAAAGCCCGGAAAAGGAAGAAGCCTTGGATAAAGGAAGAAGGAGTGGACATAAAGGATATCAAAGGCTCTAGACACCACGATTCATTTCCACATTGAAATCGAGATAGAGGAGCGGTTGCAAGGTTTTGAAAACCTTCAGAAAATTAGGAAGTCAGTATGCCCTTCTGAAGTGGTATTTCGAGATGCCACTACATCTGAAATTCTAAGGACATCTTGAGCAAGAAAAGAAGATAGTAGAAGAAGGGATCGTGAATCTCACTTTGCCACTTGATCTTGTGATAAAAGAATTGCGAGAAAAGATGAGGACCGGGGGCTTCTGGTCCTTGCATCATTTTGAGGGTGAATTCAGAAGAAAGCTCTTTGTGACTCGAGAGCTAGTATAAACTTGATGCCTCTTTACATTTGCTGTAGCCAATTAAGTTTGGGGAGTTATTCCTGCTTGTACTCTTGAATGTGAACCGGTCGATGGCTGAAACTTGCAGAGGAGTCTTAGAAGATGTCTTTGGTCTTTGTTGGGAGAAATTTGTTTTCGATGGAGCTTCATCGATTCTGGACATGGAAGAAAGATTCACAGTACCCACCACTCTTAGGAGGCCATTCTAGCTCTTTGGAATTTGCCACGATCGACATGCAAAAATGAGTTCTTACCTTGAGAGTTGGAGAAGAAGCTGCTGCTTTTAACTTGATCAAAAGCATGCGAGAATATAGATTTAAGACGAGAGAAAATTGCAATGTAGTTGTGATGTTTATACTCTGATATTTGATGTTCCGCAGTAATTTAAATACTCAAATTTTATCAATGAAAGAGATGAATTCCCACTGATATATTGAGATGGCCCCATAGATTGTCCATCTGGCAGTTTTCATTCTATAGAAAGCATGTTTGACTTTGAAGCAAAACGAAATGACAAAGGGAAAATAATGAAAGGAAATTCATCGAGGAAACTTTGACTCAGAGAAATTTAGTGGTGAAAGAATTGCTGAAGTCATTTGAAGTGTGCTTATTTAGAATCACCCAGAAGAAGACCGGTGATTATCTACGCTAGACTTAGTGATGATGAGGAACGAGGTTGCTGCAAATCTTAAGAAGCATAAAGAGTCTATAAGCTTGGTCCATTGAAGGTGAAGGGTATCAGTCATCAATTTATGTACAAAATTACCTTTAGAAGAAACTTGAGGACCATCTTGTAGAACATGAGGAGGCTGAATCCGATGATGAAGGAAGTGGTCGGGAAGGAGATACTCAAATTCTTTGAATCTTGGTTTTATCTGTATGCAATTTCCAGATAGTCCGCTTAGGTGAGCCCGATCCATGGTTCCCAAAAGAAGGGTGGAGTTTCTTTGTGATCATGATAAGAAAAATAGTTGAGATTCAACGAAACGATGTGGGATGGAGAATGTCATTGATTAAAAGCTGAACAGTGCGGGAAAGATCGTTTCCTTGCCCTTCATTGATCAAATGTTGGGCCAGTTAGCGGGACACCCTCATTTTTGTTTCTTGGATGGGTATTCGGAATCTGATCAGTTACTATTGCACGAGGACCCGAAGATACCTTCAGCACTATGGAGCACCTTTTGCCTTGAAGGATGCCATTTTGGGGCATGTCCTCTGCTACATTCGAGGTGTATAGTGTCAATATTCTCGGACTTGGTGAAGAAGTTATGGAAATTTTTATGGATGACTTCCTTTGTATATGGATCCGAGTTTTGATCGGTGTTTGAAGAACCACAAACGATTAGCCAAGATGAATAAGCATTTAGCAGACTGGGAAAAATGCCATTTGTGGTAACATAAGGTATTGTTCTTATGCGTAAAATTTACGCTCTTGGTTTGGAAGTAGACGATCAGTATCCATTATCAAACTCTTTTTACCCGATCAAAGGGTGAAGCTTCTTGGGGCATCTTTGGATTTTATAGGAGGTCATCAGGGACTTCTCGAATAGCCGAGACCCTTTATGCGAGATTCACTTTGGAAGGATGTCTAGTTTAATTTTGATGAGCTCTGCAAGGCTGCTTTTGAAGATCAAGATCAAATTGGTTCAAGAACCTATAATGGATTTGCACCATGTGGGATCGAGGATTTGAAACCAGCAATGTGTGATGCGGTGATTTTGCAATGGGAGCGCTCTAGAAGCGAAGAAAGGAGAAAATATTGAGGACCAATATACTATGCTGATAGGGCCTTCAATGAAACCTGAAAATTATAACTGACTGAAAGGAGATGCCCAGCCATAGTATTTGCTTGTGAAAATTCGAGTGATACATTTTGGGATCCGTATTTATCATTAAATGCGATCGTACGTGATGAGTACGATGTCAAAGAGAGGAAGCTAAGCCAAGATTGATATAGGTGGGTCTTTGTTATTGCGAGTTTGACTTAAATCAAGGATAAGGGGTGCGACAATGTGATAAGTGATCGCATCCCGAAGGTAGAAGAAGCACTCTTGAAGAAGAAAATATTGTGGAGGAACTTCCCGGATGAGCTGACTATTTAAAGTTTCCTTCGACTATGAGTATCTTGATATTGTGAACTATTTAGCTTGTGGAGCTAAGATTCCTTCAAATTCAGCTACTATGAGAAGAGAGCTGAGCGGCTTGACATATGACATATTTGGGATGATCCTGTTATTTAAAAGAGTTACTGACATGATAATAAGAAGATGTGTGCCAGAAAATGAGCGAGGAAAATTAGAGATGAATGCACGCATCACCATATGGAATTAAATTTTTCAAGAAAGAACAGCTCATAAGATACTCAATCTGGGTTTATTGGCCCACTATCTTGAGATTGTCTTTGATGGAATTGAAATTGTGATAGATGCGAAAAAGATTTGGAAATATCAGCGTGAAATGAAATATTTAAGAGTATAATAGATGGTGCAAATCTTTGATGTATGGGGAATAGATTTTATGGGGACCATTCCCACCATCATTTGGGAACCTATACATCTTTGCTAGCCGAGTTGATTATGTTTAAATGGGTGGAAACGATAGCATCCAGGAATAGTACTATTTCACAGGTTGAGTTTCTTGCGAAAAATATTTTGAAGCGATTTGGAACACCCGAGAACTATCATTTAGTGATGGGGAAGCCATTGCAAACAAAATGTTGCAAAACTCATAAACATGTATGGGATCGAGCATGTAATGAGTCTAGCTTATCATACGGATCAATGGACAAGCGAAATTTCCCAGCGGGGAGATTAAAAGAATACCCAGAAAAATTGTGAGTTGAGCGGAAGGATTGGTCTTCGAAGCGATGAAGTGCACTTTGGAGCCTTCTGAATTTGCGTACAAAACTCCCATTGGAATGTCCCATCTGAAATTGTTTTGGCAAAACCATGTCACCTACCTCTAGAATTGGGAATGCAGGCAATGTGGGCCATCAAGAAGTTGAACTTCGATTTTCGCTATGGGGAAGAGAGATTGTTCTTGTCACGAGATTGGAAGAATTGAGAAATGAAGCCTATGATAATCTTTAGAATCTACAAAAAGATAAGACAAAAGAAATGGCACGATCAAAGGATCCTGGGAAAGAGTTGAAGAGGCGGGAGCAGTTTCTGCATTTGAATCCTAGGCCCGAGTGTTTCCGAAAGTTGAGAAATCGAATGGAGTAGAGCCCGTTTACAGTGGTGTCAGCGATACATTTGGAGGCGATGGCATTGGGTGATCTTGGAGAAGAACTGAAATTCGATGAATGGCGACACCTTATCTAGCGAGGAGAAGGAATGGAAGGCTCCGACGAGTTATCTAGAAGAAGAAGAACCAAAGCAGCAAGTCGGTAAGGACTCAAAGCGAAGCGGTGATGGAGGCGACCAAAAAGACTTTCAATTTCTAATTTTGAATTTTATTTGAAATTCATGATTTTTTTCTCTAAGTTTTATTTTTTATATAGTGACTCTTTGGAAATCTAAGTAATTAAGGCGTAAACAAATCCTTTAAAGTAAATGTTGAGTGCTTGTACAAAATCGCGAGAGAAATGAGAGAAGAGACAATTCGGGAACGACTCCAGCAATTCACAGGAAGGAGTTACGAGGAAAAAGGAGCATTCTTTTCCTATGGGAATTTTATTGAAGATTTAATTGAATACATGTATGGTATTCTTTGTGTGAAATTGTTGATCTTTGAGTTTGAGGACGATGGGAATGAAAAACCTACGTTCATTAAATATAAAATAAAATGTGATTAGTTGATGAAGTGACTTTCAGTCGAGTGTTGAAGGAAGAAAAGGCGAGTATGATGAAGCGATTCCTCTGAGGAGTTGTAGACATCTAACATTATAAAAATCAATTGTATGGCAGCGAGGGGCGAAACATCCACCAAAGTTGATTATCATGACGAAAATTTTATGTCAAACATCTGACCTGAAAATTGCAGTTAAGGTTCAAATTTTGCCCTAATTTTTAATGGCGACTATATAATTTCAACTTTGTGAAGTCGCGACATACGAGAATTTAGCCAAGCAATAGTAGCCACAAAAAACTTGATTGATTTATTTGTTGGAGAACTGTTGCCATACTCTCAAAGCAGATTGATCACTCCCTTCCTTCTGATTCTCAATTCAGAAACCCTAAACTCTAGGACTCTAAGGAAACTTTCCTTCAGTTTCAAATACATTTGAAACCTGACCCTTGTCTAACTTTTAGGAGAGATCATGGAGAATATGTTTGACAAAGAAGAAATCCTTCGGGAAGAGCAGTTGGAAGAGAGATGCTGAAGCCTTAGAGGTACCAGCAGTTTAAAGGAAAATGAATGAGAGGGAAAAAGAAAGAGTAAGAGAAGAAGAAGCAGAGAATTTTGTATCGGAGAACTATTCCGTGGAAGAAGCACTATACCCAAACGAGGGTTAAATAGCGAAGAAGAGATTAAACCTATTACCCACTCAGGAGATGATTGAACAAAGAGGTTGCGGAAACTTCTGCGCTCATCGAAAACCAGACTCCCACCTTGATGATGAAAGAATTTTGACAAATAGTGGCGGGAAAAACATTAACACATGTTATGGAAGGATGTTTTCTCATGGAGGGCGAAATATGTAGAAGCCTATGGGATGAGCGAAGGGCTGCATGGTCCAGTTAAAAATCTTGGAAAACCAATTTGAAGAGGATGCAAACTCTTGGCGTAAACTGGGCGGACAGGAGGGGTTGGTTTCTGACGGGACTCATTGAGGATAGTGGTTCCTTCGCGCCTCATTTTGGACTCCGACAGCATTCTTTTGACCGAGAGCGAGGAAGCATAACTGTATAACATTACGAGAGGGTGGCTGTTCTTGGCATTAGTAATTGAAGATTCCTGTGGGTACCATGGAAATAGAGAGGATGATCCTCGCGACAAGCAAATATTTGTTTTGTATTTAAATTTGAGGTGAAGAATTACAGGAAGAAGAAGAAGTCCTATGACATCACCTCTCTCCCGGCTGAGGTGACGAGGACACGAAACCAAAAGAAAAGGGGGTGTTGATTAAAGCAGAGAAAAGCTCAGTACAAGACAAGAGGTGGACTTTTGGGGGTTCTTTGGCGAAGAGAAGAATCGGAAAATCCTCCACAAAATGCCTTTGCATTCTGAGGCAGATAGAGCGGACGATGAAAGAACTGTGATTTCTCATCCCTTAGCTAGTTCTCCTCACATGCAAACAGGAACATTTAGAGAGAGGGAGAAAGCTGAGGGGAGCCACAAAGAGAATAATTGATAAGTGGAGCTGGTACATCAGAGAAGAAGATGGAAAGCCCAGGAAAGAGTGGAATGTCTGACAAAATTCCCGAGGAGGTTTATGAAAGAGTTACAAAAAAGAAGGAATTCAATGACAGGGAAGAAGGCGAAAGAGAAGAACAGATGAAGAAGGTTCTTGACAAGAGAGGACTTGAGAAAGAAATGAGAGGAAAGGAGTAGCGTCTCTGAAATAAAATTTGAGTCTATCCAGATCTTTTATAACAATCTCGTTTGAGCGTGATTCTCGACTCCTAACCATCTGAAGAAAGAAGGCAGTGAGGAAGCAGGTGGGAGGCAAATAGGGTTTGATTACATATAAGTCTACAAAGATTTTGAGAACAAAATTTGGATGGTGAGACAGAAGCAAAGGTCTTTTGAATCCTACTGAGGCAGGAAGAGAATGTTCAAAGGAATTTGGATTTGATTAACATGATCTTTTAAATTTTGGAAATATGTGTAGGAAATGGAAAACCTGATGATGGCTTGGGAAGAGACAAGACAGGCTAGAGAAGGTTGAATCTCCATTGAGATCTTCCATTGAGGAATCAAGTTGAGAGGGAAACTAGAAGAAAGGAAAGAAGAAACCAAAATTCCCTCCATTCGGCTGTTTGAATACACAGTTTTGGGATCCCCCAATATCTTTCACTTGCCTCTTAAAAGAAAAGTGGAGCTTTTTTGACGAATCTCCTTTACGCTTCAAGTATGTGTGTATCTAAATGTTTGAGTTGGATCAGAAATAAATGAATCAGTTTTAAATGAATTGTTGTGTTATTTTGGTTTGTTTGAATTTGTGTTTGCTTTGTGGTTGCATAGTTGGGAAAATAAAAGTAGGAATTAGTTGAAATAAAAAAGCTATTTGAGATGCCGTCAGATGAATTGAATAGCTTGGGTTGCAGATTGAGAATAATTGAGAGAAATATGAATAGATGATGAATACGGTTGATTGAAACATTCAAAAGTGACTTAAGTCTAAGCGATAAGTCGGAATGGGAAGTGGCTACAATAGAGAGCAGAGACTATATTTTTTGAGTTTGTGATAGACAAATAAGTCGAGAACCTGTTGAATATAAAGTAATTTAACTTCTTTCGTCAACAAAATGAGTCAAATACAATCCCTTCATAGTTAGTCTGGCACATTCAGATGAATTCTGAATTTTGTTAGATTATTGATTGAGGCGAAATTTGGGTGTCAGTGACAAGAGTGATGAGGCCATTCTTGGATGGTTGAGCCATTACAGCCATCCACTATTCATATCTTTTTGATCCTCTGGCCGGATTAAGAAATTGGTATGAACCTTTTGAAAAAAAATAAACCAATAGAAACTGACCCATCCTAAGAAATCGATCCTTGATAAAGAACTGATTACCAGGAGTTGGGAGGAAGAAGAATAAAGTGCGAGAGTATAGTTTTATGAGAACTGAGAAAAAAAGAAATAGGGAAATGAAAGAAAAGCGAAAGAAAATGCAAATGAAAAGAAAACATACAGGATAGTTTATCTCTGCATGGCTAACTCTCTTGACAGTTAAGTTCTTAAAGGTGTTAAACACTGAGTACCTAATACCATGTTATGGGGAGCTCTTAACAAGTTAGCTAAGAGTGTAGAAAGCCTGAAGTTCAAGCTGTGCCTATCACTAATTGTAATAAACAAATGAAATTTCCCAGTTGGTCTGAGTAGAAGCTAGAGACATACGGGTTCTGAATTGAAAAATGAGAAATGTCTGAACATGAGTTTTAAGGGTTTATTGAAATAAAAAGAAAGGGCGAAGAGGAGAAAGGGATTCGGGTAATGTTAACCTAAAGAATTCCTTCATCATTGTACCCAAACTTGTCATATAAGCCCGAAGGCTACAGTTGATCTTGAAGGGGTGAAATCACCTACGTGTGGAGATCAATATAGAAAACCAAACACATGGAATTTGGAAATATGAAACAATCAAAGTATGGGGACTTTGAGGGTGTAGTATTTCAGTATGAAGATGAGAAAGGAAAATATCTGTATTTATTCACAGCAGGGATCTAATGATTATGTGGTTTATAAAAACAATTTCACGAGTTTAATTTTATCATATAAAAGACAAAGCTAACCTTGAGCTGGACTTGAAGTTGAATCTGGGGAAAACAATGCATTCTCTTGTATTTCAACTAAGAATTAGTGCCCCTCTGCAAACAGAGCGAAAAATGTCACTTTTGTTTGGGACAAACAATTCATAACAACTGCTTGAGGGCAGAAAACTTTAAGTTGGGGAGTTTAAAAGAGCTTAAAGTCATATTTTTAATCCATTTTCTGTTGATTTCGTCGAGATAATTAATATGCGAGAATTATGAAACTATTAATTTATTTATTAGCGAGGAGTGTAGAAAGAAAGAAAAGCGTTGAAAAAATTGCAAATGATGGGTAAATACAGAAAATGGCGGGCGAAATAAGCATTTGGTGTGATGTGCGATTTAGGTTTATTGTCCGATTCTATACGAGTGCGACATGAAGGCATCGAAGGAAACTTGATGCGATTGTGACGGGCATTACAACGTAAGCGGCCCAGACTAACCGGAGACTTGAAATGATGTGCGACAACGCTCGTGATGTAGCGGCGAAGATCAATCTCAAACGAAGGATGGAGGTCGTATGAAGCACCTTGACACTATAGCGGTTTGAAAGATGGCCAGTGTGGGGTTAAGAATTTGTATTCGCGGCGGGGGTAGTCAGCGACACAAAAGCAACGGTTTAAAATCACGCAAACCATAATCGATATCGGCGACAAAGAGATCAGGGTGACAGTAATTCATCTCAGTTAGCTGCGTTCGCAAAAGTGATGTCGCGTGAGGATTTGTGTCATGACATCGAAACTCCTTCAGTTGAAACGGGGCTTAAGGCGTGTATCGCGACGAGATCGATGTATGACATAAGAAAGAATACCGATTCACGATTCTGAGGTTCCTAAGGACGTGTGACAAAGAAGATTGATGCGACGCCAGGGACCATCGATGGAAACTTGAAAACGTGGCGTCGTGAGGTTGAAGATGCGACGCCAGGAGACACGGTTGAAGCACCAGGAAACCCAAAGTTGATATCGCGACAAAGAAGATGATGCTCCGCGACCGCCAAAAAACCACAAGTTCAAAATTTGTAGAGGCTCAGTGATACATGACAAAGAGATCGATGTCGGCATTAAAGACATTTGAATTGAAAGCTGAAGTAGCCGCGTGTCTCGCGGCCGAGGAATTGATGTGAGGCCATCGAAATCATCGATTGAAGGCTAAGAACATGGCGGATGTCCACGAACAAAGATCGATGTGGCGACGCCGAGGAACGCAGGATTAAAACACACGAACGCGGTGATGTCGCGTGAGATTGATGTCAGCGACGCCCGAGAAACCATCATTTAAAGGTTCTGGAAGGCAGGTTGATGTGACATTGATTCCTTCTGTCGACATAAGATTGCTTTACGAGAAAACAAGGAATATCTGACTTGCGATAAATCTTAACAAATTGCCAAACTGGCGATGTCGCGACAAGAGGGCTTTAGGAGTCGCGACACAGGCGCGATAACATGGGCGGTCGTTGGGAAATCTGGCACGTGGAATTGGACCGACCAGAATACTATAAATGCGAACGCTTTGCCAGAAGAAAGATGCTGACGAAGAGAGATGGGTTCTTTGAAGGCTCTTTGTATTTTCTTATAACTCTTTTCTTTTCTTTCTTTTATTTCATTTTCTTATTTATTTTAGATTAGATTAATTAATGTATTCGTTCTAATTTGGTTTTGAGCGTTATGTTTGTAAAATTAGGCTTGATCTTGATCTTATATTTAGCAAAGATTCACTATGCAGTTTGTTGAATTCAAAAATGCAGGATTCATTGCCAATTAAATTCTGATGGTTTTGCGAGTCGACAAACCAATGTATGACCTGTATTAATTTAAAAACCCTGACTTATTGGTGTGGTGTGTCATAAATAATCTTTCTATGATATTTGTTCATTAATTTGAGCTTGAGATGTTAAATCGACACTAGTTTGAGTATTTATTGGAATTGATTTAATTTGAGTCTCTTGTACCTTGCAGGTTGTTGCTGACTCATTCAGAGGCTGTTCTGGGTAACCTGAAGGCATTCTGGTAAAAACAAATTTAGGAAAATCTTGAAACTGATATTACTGATCTAATCATTTCTGTATATTTAAATCAATACATCCTCTTTAACATATGAGAATGAGTTGAGTGAAGTTATAATTTAAGTAGACAGGAGAGTTCACCTCAATTCAAATAGTGAATTCGATCTGTGTTGCTTAGGATCTAATCAAGGAAAAGTAAGCTATTCTAATTTTGAGGGTGGCCAGAGTTTAGTGCAGCCTCGACAAACTCATGGAAAGACAGTGCACGATCCGTGTTGTGGGTATGAAGTATTGATAAAAGAAAATACCGAGAACAAGGCAACTAGTTTTAAAAGTAGTTATTTCACCCCACCTGTTGAGGAGAAGCAGTTGGGTGAGATGAGTGGGCTATGTAAGTATAGAAGTCCAGTCTATAATGTCCACTTGGACTAGTTTTAAAGATCATGATTCGAGAAAACCAAAGATCACAGTCTGAGAATTGTAGGAAATGATTTCATATGACCGTGATTATTCAATGTTTTCTTTAAAGATAAGCTGTTAAATCTAAATTTATTTATTTTGATAATTTCAATATTTAATTACATTTGTGTTCATCCATTTTCTTTACATCATTCATTTCAGCTTTCAAAGCAAATCTCATATCGTCGAATAGTATGGAGCTTAAGTAGTTGGGAGTGTGATTGAAAAATTCTTGAGATCTAAAATGGGATCGATATACGGACTAAATCATTTCATTTAGCATGGAGGCCTGCGATATGCTGAGTATACTGGATCAAAACCACCTGAAAATGGTTTTATTCTTATAAGAAATATCTTTTAATCAAGTGATACTTAAAAAAACTCACACTCGATTTAATGGTTTATTTCACTAAAGTTAGACAATAGTCCTTGGGTAATAAGTCTCAAATTTAGACAGATGTTTGATCTGTAGAATTTATTAGTAGTCTTAAGTCTTAATTATTGTTAAATTAATTAAGATAATAGTCCTTAGGTGATGATGTATACACTTGTGTACACACTACGATCCAGTCAACACTAGGTCCCCAATTCTTTACTAAGCATAATTTGATGATTCCATGTTTCTTTACATCAATTGAGGTTTTACTCTCAACCAGCTCAGTCAAGGTTTTATGTGTTCTTTGCTTAAAACTGGAGCAGGAGCATCAATTCCCCTTACGAAGTCTAGGAATCAGTACACTTGATTACAAGCCAAACCAACATACTGGATTTTGGGCCTCTCCTCTTCACTTCTTACTCCTCTCTTCCTCTACTTGCTCTCACTTTCTCCTCTACAGGTTTTATAAAGGCGAGCTTTGAGACCAAATGAATTTTGGCTTTATTTCCATTTTATATTTTCCACTTTCCCACTAAGTGCAAATTGCCCTCTATCTCTTTAATTTTGCAATACCAACTTTTGAAATTCCTACTATGGCCCATCTCTAACACTAAATTTTGATTTTCATATTCATTTGTAATAATTGTACCCTTATGATCATGCAAAAATTAAGGTTCCATAATTTCTCATTTCATATTTTAGTCTCCAAAATATTTCAGTGTGACACTTGGTACTCTTATACACCCCTACAGTGTCATGTACTGTAGACTCTCTTGGGACGGGGTGTTACAATGATGCATCCCATTTAAACGCCACTTTATTCAACAAGTGCAAGAGTATAAACGTACCCTACATCCGGTACATACGTGCTCAACTGCTGATACCATGAGACCTCGCCTCTAGGGCAATCAGTCTCCTTATGCCCAATTTGTCGACATAAATAACATGTCGTTTGCCTAGCGACTAGAAGTCCGACCGATGGAGTCACAGTGCAAAAACCTCGACCCACCACAGCCGTGTCGTCTTTGTAGAAGGTGCTTACGTAGAACCAAAGTGGCGGTTCCTTTATTATACTAGGTGTGGAGAGGAATGGCTATTATACTCTCTGTTCCATAGCTAGTGGGGTATCTTGTCAAAATCTGAGGATCTGTCTACGGGAATGATCATCCCTCACTATCTCCAATTTGTTGTTAAAAATAACCATATCCATCACCTTTGCACAGTAATGCTAAATCTATTTTGGTCTTGAAACTTGTGTGGAGCAAAGTCTTACACTCTTCACAGAACTAGAAGGTTGATCCTCCTCTTGCTACTAACACATCCGAGGAGTGCTCAGGGCATCACTCGTCTCTCTCTTGTAGTAGGGCTGTGCTGACCATGGGTCATATCCGATGGGCGAGTCTCTCTGATCCTGCCTCGAATGGACAACTTCAGCCCATTCTCGAACCTTGGAGCTTTGGCCGTGTAGTAATACGTAATCATCCGGGAAAAGAAGTTTAGCTAAGATAGATCTAGCCACATAATTCATCACGATCTCATGCGTCCCTGGCTGACTCTAAGAACTCTTGAGACACAGCCCGCATGCCTCGCGAGTGTCGGAGAATACTTACCCATGAATGGCTCAATGAACTCACTTGTGTCATTGCCTCACAGGTCTCTAGAGGTCTTTAATTCCACCATACTTGGGCTATATTACCATTTGAAAGCCTTGCATTCAAAATCCCAATCTGATCATTATCAGGAGGCAATCTCCATTTAGCCTACAACACCTTCTCGATACAAATGAACTGATAGTGCATACCATCGGATCTCCTCCCTGTGATGCCGGTGATGTTGCCACTAAACCTGGGGTTCTGGACCTCCTTGGCTCCCCTGCTGCAGCACCTGTGCGTGCTTGACCGGCCCATGTCTGACCTCGGCAAATGCCTGCGGTGAGTAGGTGGTGCTGACTAATTGCCTGTGGGCTGACCTCTACGTTCTCGCCCTCTGACTAAGCCATACACATATCAAATGGCAGTTAATATTGGCTCTGATATCTCCAGGCGTAAATACAACTGCAGGAACACTATTTCATTAGTAAAATTTTATACTATGTCCATGCACATTATTAGGTAATCTTGAGACAATATTTCATTTGATAAATCATATTCAACAAAAAAATTATTTTGAAAATTCACATTTTTAAAGATTTTATTTTTATTTTATTTATTTATTTATTTTTTTTTTTCATTCCAACTCTTTGAAAACCACCTAAAAATATACATATATATATTTTCATTTCCAATAACCCAAATAAATTATTAAATTATTTTATCCATTTTTCTCAAGTTTTACACCTTTGTAAAACCTTATAATTTTTTTTCTTACACTTTGTTTTTCTATTAATGGACCATTTTAATCAAGAAATTTCTCGAACAACTTGTTTACACTAAACCTAGTGTTTAAACATTTTTATTTATTTTCCTATGTGCTATTCACTAAGCACACAATTTCTTCACTTAATTACCTTACTAAGCGCAGTCACCTTGTACATAGTGTCTGACTCGTATTATCTGTCAGCGCATGGAGCACCGCATACGGAGTTCTAATCTTGTCCTGTGACCTAAGTAATCACATACCTAAACCACAACATCGGGCCATGCAGTGGTGATCGTTTCTTACATCACCTCGATGACTATGGCCTGGCCCAGGAGTCCTCGATCCCTAGGACATGCCTGGGTTCATCTGCAGGAATGGTGGCTGAAGCGAGTCCCCCGACCTGGTGTCGTGTGCTGAAGCCGATGCCAGGTATGCGCCCCGAGGCCCGGGATCCGGTTGTGGGCCCTCGTCATCCGAGTACTGCGTAGATGTTGGGTGGCAAGCCCATGGCTCCGTGAAAATGGGTGGAGTCTCGCTGTGGGGCTCTGGTGCCTCTTGTCCAGGCCGTATACAGCGACCACACGGGGTCAGATCACGAACGAAATAATGTGGCATGGGCCCTTGCATCAATACTCTGAAATAAATATCCCAACCCGAATATACATCTGCTGGTTGAGAGTTTTATTATCTTAATACCTTTATATAATAGTATAATTTTAATACCTTATCACAAAATAACCTGACGACAACCAGTCTTTTCTTCTCCTGACCTCCCAATAGTGTCGCCTTCCGATCAGCTCCACAGTACAAATAGTGATCCACACCGACGAATTGAGCAAAGCTGATGAAAATTCCTCATAGGTTACTCACTTTAAGCCTTATGTCGTGTATGACAATCAGTGTGATTTGTAGGCACTGCTCGAGATATCTGCATAACATTAATCCATGTCAGGTCCTCTGTGACTCTCATATACTACAGAATGCAGTAAAAATATCCGATTTTCAAAAACAAAGCTTTGTTCATTTCCTCTGAAAATTAGGTAAAAATATTGGACTACCCTCCAAGTCGAATTGGTTGGAGAACTTTCCGAAACAGTCATGGTCCTCATTCAAAGTGATCTGTTGGACCATCTCGACCAGATTCTCAGGAAAATCTTCCTTAAAAATTCCTTTGACATTTTAAGTTTTTCTTTCGATTTCATGTATTAAATAAATAATATTAGGGTTGCCACAGTCTTTTATAGATCATGATCTTGATCGTAGCATTCATTGCTAATATATTCGCATGCATATATATTAACATAATTAATCACTGACAATATTACCACAATTTTACAAATCATTACACCAGGTGAAACCATGGGCTAATTAATAAACCACAAACAATTCGCTTTTAATCATAGACATCATAAAATTCACAAAATATTCCACGTACTATTCTTCGTGAACGATCAAAACCCTCGGGGTTCTTGTTCGACACAAGCAGGAATTTTCTCATTGGCTCAAGCTTTGAGGCCAAGATTCTGGTAAAGCAAGCGCCGAACATTCTGACCATTTACGTGATTCTTAAATAATGATTAACACAAAGTGGGAAAGATCTCTCTGTCTTGGGTTGCTGGAACTCCACCAAATTGGTGTTCGTGCTAGTCATAATGCGTCAAACTGACTTTCGCCTATGCCAAAATCCAAAACCATTGTCAGATCGGTAGGAAACCTAGAGAAGTAACTCCCTCTCTCTAAAAACAAGCGTCTCTCAGCCACAGTCTTTATAGACCATAAATGTTTTAACATCTTTTTAATTTTGGAAGAGGCGCTGTCAAACCTCTTTTGTCTTTCTTCATTAAGCGTTAGATAATGCGGCATATTGCTGGATTTTGGCGCTTGCGCTGTCTTGGCGTCATTTAATGTCTGCTCTGCTGCGTCTGGCGTGTGTCACGTGAGTACATATTATAGGTGACTTTTGTCACATCACATGTCGTTTCTTGCACCCAGTAGGTGCCTCGACGATGCAAATTCGGTATTTGAATTTGATGAAGAATTAAATTATTGCATTAGATTTGTGACGATTACGACAGTGAAGCCGTTTAAATCGTAGATGTCTAGAAAAATTAAGTTTTTATCGAAATTCATAGTTTTGCCGCTTTTTCCAAAAATGCGAATTTTAGAATTAACTTTATAAATTTGTTTACCACGTTGAAGGATGTTTTTGTTTAAAATAAGTGGCATTTTCAAGATTACTATTATAAGATCATTCTTATAAATATTTTAGGATTTGTCCATTTAATCCATACTCTATAATAATATACAAAAAGAAACAAACTAAGATTTCTGATTACAAATTTAAATATAGTAGTGATAAGCAGAAAAATACTTTTATTTGTGTTTTATGTGAGCAGAAAAAAAACCTATTACTTTGTTATTCAAAAATAAAATAAAGTTTATCATCATTTGAAAAATAAATTACATTCTCGCTGGTGAATATGATTTTGAAATTAATCTTAAAACATAAGCCGATTGTAAATTAACCTTAAAATGGTAAAATACATTTTAAAATTTTCATAAGCCGTATTTGATGAATCTGGTTTTAAAGTTAATTTTAATCGCGATTGATGAATGATGTCTTAAAAAGTAAAAATATTACTTTTATGAATATTTTAAAAAGAATTATATACGTGTATTTAAAAAATATATATTTTTACTTTAAACGAGGAAAAGATTGTAAATTAATTTGATTTATGAAAGAAGTACGTGACGTGGTCGAAGTGAATAATTCTCTCAAATATAGTGAGTTAGGGAATGCAGACGGAATTGAGAAATCTCGGAACTTTCATTTTTACTTTACCTTCAGTTCTCAATTCTGGGAATGATTTCAATGTATATACATTGAAATCTCATAACATAATATATATATACAAAAATAAAAATAGTTTTCAATGTTTGGCTCATGGGTGGTGTAGTGGCGAGTGGCTTGGAAGCAAAAGTAAATGATGGTGAAGTTGAATGAGTTGGAAAAAAAAGAATTGGTAGGCATTTACCGTGTATTGATCCAACAAATTGAATCAGCAGCTTATAATCTTTGCCAATATCGCTCTAATTTTATTGAATCAAAGTTTGACTATTGTCTCCACCATTCGGTGTGAATAGATATCAACGACAGATCCATTTTAAAACATTGATATTTTCATCAATTCAAGATTATCCCATATAAATATAATATCAGAAATGTGAAAGTTTATTTTATAACACGTAATCTGTCGTCTATGTACTCGTATGCAATGATGGATAGGAACTTTCCCAAAAATAATAAAAATAAATTAAAAATAAATCTAAAAAAAAGTAGTTTGAAAAATAATTTTATATATAATATATTTTTCACATCATCAAATCATATTATTCAAAAACTTAAATTTTTAAAATTATGAAGATGTTTTTTTAAAATACACTTTTAATGTAAATTAAAAAATTTCAAAAATATGAAAATGTCACTTCAAAAAATACTTCAAAATTTTTAAAATCATAAAAGTATCTATTTTAGAAACCATTTTTTAATAAAATAATGCTTAAAAATATCTTTTTAAAAGATATTTTTAATATAAATTAAAATTTTATAAGATTGTAAAAATATCTTTTTTCAGAGACTTGTTTTTATTATAAATTAAAAAATTTTAAAATTATAAAGGTATCTCTTGAAAGATCCTATCCCTGCCCGCTTTTCGTTATAAAAAGCAATAAATAGAGTTCCGTTCTTTTCAATTTCCCTTTCATAACAAAAAGTGAAAAAAAAAAAAAAAAGTCTCAAACTCTTGGGAGTGGTTAGTTGTTACCCAACTGTCACCACAAAATGATCTGACAGAACATAATTGTATAATGTACAGAGATGGAGCCAATTTTATATTGATGGAACATCCCTAACGTCCAAACCCATCCAACGGCCCGTCAAAGCAACAAACACAATCCGTAAAGCTGCTTACAAGTTGCTTTCTTATGTCATAAATAATTGAGTCTCATTTCCGCCTCTCTCTCACTCAGCAGACTTTTTCAAAAAAATTTCAACTGCCATACTTATCAGCATAAAATCATCCAAGTATTTTCCTTTATAGGACCAAAATCTCGGAATTCTCGATCATGGAGATACGGCCGTCTGGACGTCGCATTTTTGGCTGTAATGTATTTTACTTAAAATATGAGACTAGTTTTTTATATTTTGAACAAAATCATTTTAAAAACGGTTTAGAGTTGTCATTTATTTTTATTTTGTTTTAAAATAAAATGAAATAAATAAAGCTTGCACAAATGGGAGGCTCACGATACCTTAATCGAGTTTAGGCAAGTGGCTTGAAAGGTCGTATTACGTATTAGGAAGATACGGTAGAGCCGTATCACCTATCTAAGTCCTTAAAATCGAGTCTCTATTAATCAGATTATGAAAACTGTGTCAATCGATAAATTAATTATAGATATGATAAATCCTTCTGATTCAAAGTAGAAATGTGTACATGGCAGTGAATGAGAACACTATAAAATGAAAATGTGATGCCCCGACAGAATTCAGATTGTGGCGTCGACCGCGGAATCTTAGTCTTGAATGTCGGGTGACACTGAAATGGCTCTCCTGAATATCGATGAGAAGTCTGTGCTTTTGTACGGGAGTTCCTATACAATCACATCACATATCGGCAATGAAAATTCGCGTATGGATAAAAGAAGTAAAAGTAAATCTTGAGTACTTGCGTGATACTCCACGATAATCATATCCCGACCCGAATACATATCTCGTAGTTTGAGTTGATAATTGACATTATCTGAAACATTATTCGCGTGCAGACATCGATGGTAATTCGGGCGCGCTAAATATCATGACACAATCTATGGCATAAATTACGCATTGCGCTACACCAAGCGATCCGTGGCGATCCACGAACATAAGTAGGTTCATAAATTGAAACAATTAGGTCCCCAGTTTTGGGACCCGTCAATCTTGGATTGGCTCAATCCAGCAAAGCGTTATAAAAATCTTAAATAAAGTGTAAGCCGAAGTAGGATAAATCACACCTCGCGGGTTTGTAAAACTCCACATGGCGGTCTTGCGTGGCGCCGATCGTGGGCGGCTTTCCTTATATTCACGGAAAATTTCGACCAGATCTGGTGCGGAAATCTGGGGAAGGCGATCTTCTCTACTTTAAGCAATTCTGTTTCATCTCGTTTTCCCCATTTCACCATCTTTTGTACGCCACGGTGGAAGGAGACGGTGAGCATGCGCTATTTTGTCCTTTTCGATTCGACTTTCAAAATGCCCGTCTATTATCCTGGCTGGATTTTGACCCAGTAGCGCGTCTTGTGGCGTCTGTTTAGTCGTTTATATAGCATGAAATATAAGTAGCGTTAATTACGTGTTATAAGTGAGCAGTCGTCACATGTCGTTTTCGAGCTCGAAGCGATCGTGAAAAGCGATCTGGAATTCCATTTGTCTTTAGGTCGACGAAATTCGACGTCTTTAAGGCTAGATTTCGCGGGGAGCGATTCCAGCGGTGAAATCGGATTTTGTCATCCGAGATCACAGAAGAATAAATTTGGATTTTGGCCAAAAATTACGATTTTCTGGCACGAGAAAATTAGGTTTTCTCACATGGTTACAATCTCCCTCCTTAAAAGGAATTTCGTCCGAGAGTGCAGATAAATCATTATCGCTCTCGCGTACACATGCATATGTTGTATAAGAGTAAAATTCTAACTCTTGAAACTATGGCATATAGTTGGTATGTTGATAAGTATATTAGTATGGAGCTGGCGTTTCCACTCATAGATGTTATATTGGATTGTTTGAGACAGGTTTGTATATGGGTAGAGCTCCCCGTACAAAGGAGACTACGCGTTACGTGAGAGAGATCAGATGCGAAGCGTTATGAAGTGTTTAAAACGAGGTTGACGGGTAGTCGACGGACGCCAGTTTAGGGTGTCACGAGAAAATGATGTTAGTATAATAAAATGTAAAACATTCAAAATTAAATAAAAATTACCAGTGACGCCCCAAAGCCCAGGGTGTCAGATTGTCACCGTCAACCGCGGAAAATCCCATATGTCTGTGTCAGCGAGATTTCGTATATAGTAAAAATACCTCTTGGGCTCATGAAGCGATACTCCTTAAAAGCGATAGCACAACTATATTTCAATTATCTCCCAATAATTCAATAGTTGATTACATACCTCTGACGTATATTAAAATGCAAATTTTTAATACGTATTATCAAAAAACGTAATGTGTGAAACTCTTGAATCGGCCTCTAAGATAAAGCGAGTCTCCTCGAATGCTCCACATGCACAGAAAGAATATTCCCTCGGCAATTGAAATTTGCTCAGTAATCGTAGAATCCTTTCAAATGGAGTTACTCTTACGCTTTAAAGATGCGTATCACAGTGCTCCAAAATAAACACACACTCAAGTAAATGCGATCACTTACTTGAATGTCTGCGCGAGTCACCTAGTGTCACGAGTCCTCGAGCTCCTCTGCTTACTAAGCCATGTAGAGAAAATAATCATTTTTAAAACAAAACACATTGTTCTTGAAAATATACTCTGCAGGAAATATTCGGTAAAAAGTATACAGGACTACCCTCTGGCGAATTGGTTGGTGAGCTTTAAAAGCAGTGTGGTCCTCATCCAGATATGATCTGTTGGCCCATCTCGACGATTCTCAGGAATATCGTCACGTGAAATTCGCTGGCCGTGTATCGAGTTGTTTTACAAAAAAATCATGTCATGTACTCACACTTAACGCTTCTAGGTTATCCGATTGCGTATGAAAATCGTTATGCCGTTTCAAAACCATTTATACAATATGTCAATATGCATATTCTCGATCAATTCTGATTACACACATGTAATTCAACACATCAATCATCACTTGATTTAGCTTGCTTGACGATTTACATTCTCATCTCTATTGGCTACACACACCTGATTATATTCCATATAGATAATTGTGACTATATATTAATGCATCAAGCATTAACCTATTAATTTCTTTGATCAATGGAAACTCTCCAATTAGGCTAAGCCAGGCATTCTGATAATAAATGGCTTACAACGTAGATTTTATTCCCATATAATTGTCATTGATAACACATTAAATCATGTCTTAACCTATCTATTTCCCACACATACCAAAACCTATTCATTTCAACAGATTCAAGCACCTGCAACATAGCACATAACATATGGACGATTTGGTCCAATTCACACAAACGGAATGTTTTGCCAGTCCCAACGAAGCATGTGGTTGTCAGGTACGGACAGCCCACCAAATCATTTCTCGGCTCCATTTTTTGAAACCAATTTCGCGGCCGTTCGAATCTCCTACTCACCAAAAACACAATTTATTTAATAAATCATCACACAACACCAGCAGTCCCTAAAAGCGCTACGAGGAATTTTTAAATGGTCTGGTAACATTTTGGTTCGAGATTTGGGGCCAGATCAAGCTGGCGACCACTCACGGCCTCGATCGAGCCTGAACATCCAGCAAAGCGCTTAAATCGGCGCGTCGAGTAGAGTTGACGCCTCCGCGGAGTTTGTTGAAGGCTCGCCTGCCCCGGAGTCGCGTGTTGTCCTCTCCGCGTGGGAACAACTTTCATGGCTCGAGAAGGAATCAGGCGGTCAGATCTCAGGAAATCTGGGAGAATGAGCACTTTCTCCCAAAAATCGAAAACCTAACTAAACTCATTGTTTTGCACGTTTGGTCTCTCAAATGTAGAGATGACCACTATTTTCATATTTTGTCTATCTCGATTACAATTCAAAAAATGACATCCTATGTCCCGGCTTTGGATTTTTAAACTTGCGTGGCACGATCACCGGCGTGGATTCCCATCAGTCTCTACTCATCTGACATGTGTCGGCTGTGTTTTCCGTAACCTCTGTGACTTTTTATACTTTCGGATCTGGTTCACGACGCTTTGATCTGGACCACTGAAAAACATTGCAGTCAGGCTTATCTGGGAACGGATGACTGATAAACAGCTGATTTGGATGGGCGGACCTGTTGGCCAAGGTGATATCAGTTTCATTCAGCTGCCAGATCCCGAAACTCAGTTTTACCGGGAACATAGTTTGTGGAGAAGACCACAGGAGCACAAGGGATAACAAGTCAGTTATGAGCTCAGATATTGAGTAATGATGAAACGTTACATGGATTTCTTGGAGACTCATTGGAGACTGTTGATTATTATGTGATTGACTCATAAAGAGTACTATTTATTTGGGACAAATGGATATTCTGACCACTAAACCAAAAATCGCTGAAACTGTTTTTTTTGTTAACTTTAAAGATAAAAAATTAGGTTTTGAATAGAAAAACTGGAGAGAGAAAAGAACCAATGATTTGGACAAACAAACAAAAATGAAATAATGGAAAAAGGGAGCTGACAGAGGAGTAAGACCTGGAACATTCTTTAAAGGAGGAAAGAGCAGAAGCATCAGTTATGTGTATTGCAGTGATATCTTGTAGACTCTTATTGCAGACCAGGGAGATCAGGTTTCTGGGAAGACAAAAACTCTTGTATTTGGATTGAAGAAAATGCGGGAATTGTTTCTGATCTGGGACATTAAGCGACGGAGACACTCTAAAAGATTAAACTCAACTCCGGGGATTGGACTTGCCTTCCATGAACTGATTGGTTCTCAGGGATAGTGAGGGTTTCAGTTGTTAGAAGAAAGGAAGAAAGTGGGATATATTGGATATTATAACAATTCAGAGGGTTTCTGTTTTCAGCTTTTCTGAGATATGAAACATAATAAGGAATGTTGACTCGACAATTGAAGCAGATATGGGGATTCAAGTGTGGATACATATGTGAATAAAGTGATCTTGTAAGAAGATTAAGAAACTCAGAAAAGACCATGGGAAAAGGAGGCTGTGGCGTGTGTGAAGGAAAGGATAAATTTAGACAGGCAAGTATGATTAGAGTCTAGACAGAAAGGCAGGAGCATATCAAGGAGAAAGAAGAAAAATGGGAGGAGAAAACAAGAAAAATAAGAGGACTGGCGAAAGAAGGGAAAATGAATAGGAGGGAAGAGAGAAGGAAAAGGGATCTGAGGAGGTTTTATTACTAAAATTTTTAGTGAGAGGAAGGAATATTCTTCTCTAGATTATTAGAGTTCAGGGCGTGGGTTGTTTAGAGATCAGAGAGGAGGATATGTTATTATATCAGAGAAGAGTGGCATGATGATTGGGTTTTAGAGGCTATGCTGAACTGAGAGGCAGATCAGCCTTCATTCACTGATTCACTTTTAACTAAAAAGCTTTATAATGGTAGGGGTTGCTTGTGGGAGGCCATGAGAGGCCATGTAAATTAGTTCCCAAGCTTTGGAATTAATGGGTATGAATTCCATATGTCGGTTTGCGCGGATGAGGGAGTTAGGGTTTTAATTAGAAACTGAAGAAGTTTCTGGGTGTTGTGCTTGTTGTGAAGTTGAGCCAAATAGGTTCATGTTTGTGAAGGGGCGTGAAATTTTGTTGAATGGTCCCAAATGCATTGACCTAATTGTGTGTTATTCTTGTATTGGGATGACATGCGATTGTGTGAAAAATGTGATGTTGATGCATGCTATTTGATGTATTAACATATTGATATGCATAGGTAGATTATATGTATAGAGTATAATTATCCATGACTTGTAAATGTTTCATGTAGTGTTCATTTCATGCATGCAACATGAGGAAAAATGCATTGACGTAATGCGTTTCGCTTATGCACGGTCACATCGCGTTAGGTCGGGGTGTGGTGCGAGTAAGGTTTGTTACCGGTCGATTGAGTGGGTCGTGAGCTCGAGGAAAAAAATGGGACAAAAGTCGAGGGTAGAGATTCACGAAGAGTGTGTAAATGATCAAAATGATACCGAGCACATGTTTTTGGGGCGGAGCAAGAAGTTGGGTAGATCCCCCGGGGTGAGAAGTCCACGGAGGTTATTCACGGTTGAGCATAGAATTCTGCAGACGATGCAAGTTCGTGAAAATGTTGAAAAAGGCGTCGCGTCTACGGGTGTAAACCAGGAAATCAGATTTGCCCACAAAATAAGGGAAAAGAATCAAAATCGGTTTTGATAAATAAAATTGGAGGTGTCGATAGTTTGATCATGTGGTGTGTGACAAGTTTTAGTCGCTTGGCATTCAAGTGTGAGGAGTCGGTTGGGACTTGGGTCATAAGCATGAGGGGTTGCATGTCTCATCTACTTGGCCAGACATTTCATATAGAGAATAGTGTATGGAATGTGATTGATTGTTTATATGCCATTGCATGTGCATTTTAGGTGGGGGGTAACCCTTGTAGGAGAATTTTTCTCTTGGGCTTTGCTCACCAGTCGTGGGACTATTTTTAGGTGCAGAGGCACGTGACACTTGCGGGATGGGCGTTCGGGACATGAAGCGAAGAAATGTGGCTTGGCCTTATCTTGTATTTTGTTTTTGTGTAAAGTACACAGGTGAGACCAGTTTTGTATGATTTGTAATTGAACACAATTGTAAATACATCAATTTTGTATACGCTCATACAATTTTGTGTATGATGTGTGAGCCCGGTGGCAAGACATACGTATTTTCTTCCGGGTATGCGTGCAGTGATACGGATGTATAAATTCCGAGTTGTGGGTAAATCAACGAGACACGGTTGGGGCATTAATAACATCCAGGTTAAGCTCTTTTATTTATAGAAAAGAACATATATTCATATATAAGGTTTGATTCAATCCCTCCATTTTGCAAATTTTTAATTTATTTTTGAAAACTTATTTTGACATTTAAAAAAAGAATGAAACTTTTAAAACAATTAGATAAAGCAAATTGGAATAATGTCAAAAGAATTGTGAGAGTTGGCAAGCTTCGAGACCACGAAATCTGAATCTCCACAATTGATATTCAATCTCTTCTCTCCTTCTCCCTCCGTCCGAACCATCCCTCCTTTTCCCCCAAAATTTCGTTAGACCCCTCCTTTTTGTATTCGTCCTCCCAAAAAAAAAGAAAATTAATAATAAAAAAAAAAAACAGTCACCGACCTTTGTCTATTATATATTTCTGAGAAAGAGGAGTAATAAACAATAATACATGTAATAATCTTTATCATGGAAAATGAGTGACCTTTTAAAGATAATACCAAGACAGAAAGAAAAGATTCTTTTAGTTATATTTTAAAGAGGGTGCATTATGGACAGTTGCCACATGGTGCCTCCACGAGCCTCATCTCCAAATCAAGCCGACAAATTGGATTTTTCTTTTTAGTGGTCACTATGACAACTTATAATCAAGTTTACTCACCCATCAATATATATATATATATATATATATATATATATATATATATATATATATATACTCTTATAATTTTTTTTTAAAAGTATTAAAAATAACAAAATTATCGAAATAGTTACAGAAAGCACAGAAAAATTTTAGATCTCAAATGATGAAATGGACTTCACTGTTGGATTCGTCTCGCAAAATCTAATTATCTAGAAAATTTTTATTGAATTTCAAGACAGTCATATTTTTTTTATTTTCGGGGTGTCGGGTGTTTGTTGGACCCCAAAAATAGGATTTTTGAGAAAAAAATAGTAAAGTTTATTTTAAAATAATTTGAACTCAAAAATATTAATATTTGGTTTATTAGCAACAATGGTTAGAAAATTAGTATTCTTAATATTTCTTATAATATAACCTTTGAAGCTAGTAACATTTACTTACATAAAATAAAAATATAAAAATATAAATATACTAAACTAGTTTACAACACATATTAGAATATCTCAACTTTATATATATAAAAATCTTTCGTTGCATTTGGTTTCTAAAAAGCACTAAGAAAAAAAAATAAAAAGAACTAAGAAAAAAAAAATAATGATAATAATTTTTATGGCCAATAAGAAGATTTACTTTTTAATGTGAAAGCAGCCATTGGTCAGTGCGAAAATTCAACGGTTAATGGCTTTTGGGCGTGATTGGTACAAGTTCCATGAAAAAGACTAGATAATAAATAAATAAAATAAAATAAAACTATTACACATGGGAACCCTATAAAGAACGACTGGAAAAGACTGGAAATTGTGTTGTGGTACGCGGCCTTATTTCTCTTCTTCAGAGCTTTCATTCTTCCCAGCCTACTTCCTTCCTAGCGGAGAATAATAATTTAGCTTCCAAAAACCCTTTCTTTTCTTTCTAAGAGCATTCGTGTAGTTTTTTTTTGCCCAGAAATGGCTTCCATCAACACCTTACAAACGCTAAGCATCTTCTACTTAGTGCCCCTCATAGTTATGATGATTGGAGTTTTGGTGAAGATACCCAAAACTTTTCACGATCATCTTTAACACTTTGGTTGCGTATGGGATTCGCACTTTCGGGATGGCGACAACTCGAGAAGGCAGCATCAAATCGGGTCTCTCGACAGCCATCAGACTCAAATCTTTTTCTTATCATTTCTCGAAAACTATGCTACCTCCAGTGGTCGTTGTTTAGAATCATAGTAAAGATCATTGAGTGGCTGACAATGACTGATCGAGACAACGAATCGATACTACCGGTATTCATGTCCACGGCCCGAAAGATGTGGGTTGCAATGGAAGTTTTCAAAGATGCATTTCTCAATCACGAGAAAAGATGCGGATCGAAGAAAAAAGGAGTTAATAGCAAAGTGGAGGATTGCCTTGGAAGCGACTAAGCTTTTACGGATTACCATGTGGATAACCCATTAATGAATTCTCCATCTTTACACATATTTCATAAAATTTTATCCTACTTTTTTTTTTTTTCTCCACAGTACAAACAGCAGAAGCTACATATTCTAGGGTAAATTATATATGATTTTCTTTATTTTCCAAGCTTACTCTGTGATATCACCATGATTTAAACAAAATAGATAATTGGTGGAAGAAATTCCTATTATTTGTGTTCTCTCCTTATTTATTTGTATTACTAATTTATTTTATGCAAGATGACAAGCATTTTTTATTCAATGTAAAAATTAAATTGAAATTTTATTTATGTATAACATTTATCATTTTATTTAGGGAAAATAGCATAAAAAAACCCTGAACTTTAATTTCAAGTTTTTGCATATTAAGCTTCAACTTTGAAAAAAGCATAAAAAACCCTAAACTTTGATTTTACAAGTCAACTTGTGGTCCGATAGTCATTTTCACATTTTTCAAGAAAAACCACAACTAACCATTAACCATAACTTCCATTCCTATACACATTCATTTCACCCCAACCATCACATTCCACCTAAATCTCATTTTAACCACACTTAAAAATACGTAACCAAGGGAAATGACGACCAAATTACTTTCTTTACAAAATGACCTTAATACCCTCTACCAGATTTACACTGGAATTTGTTTGAAATACCATTTTCAATGTCTTAACTACATATTGTGCTTGGTTCTTTATACTATTTTGAAACCAAGGTCTTTAGGGGTTCTTCTCGATTGGAATCACACTTAAATCGAACAGAAACTCGTATTAGATCCAAAACAGCCCAGGAACTGAATCTATGTTCAAAAGCTGAACTAGAAGAGTGTGTGGTCTACTTTGAATGAATTTTTAGGTCACTGAATCAGAGGTGACAATGCTATTTGGATTTTGGTTCTCCTTGAAGTCTAGTTTAATTAGCCACTTGAATCATCAAATCGGATAAGAAATGAGAAAGTTATGGCTAAAATAAAATTTGTCGAAATAAGCAGGCTCACATCTGAAATTTGCTCCCAAATGCAGGAATGTGGGCTACGCATTCCATATTTTCCATCCAATTCAACTCTATAGTCCATATACGCACTTCAAAACCATTTCATTTTCATCTTGACATCTTTCTATTAGAGTACCATCTTTCATTACATGTGTATCTTCAAAAACATTTCCTGAATTATTTTCAAACAACTCTAATATGGATTATAATCCATACACAACCCAAACACCAAGATTTGTTAAGGTTTGTTCTAAACCCTAACTCAATTTCTTTCCATTTAACCATGAATCCAACAACAAAGGGAGGATTCCATACTTATCTTGTTCCTTGTGGGTTTAACCAACCATGAATCTGGCTTCCATTTGCAATAAAAATAAAAGTTCAGGATCTTTTATGCTATTTTTAAAGGATTCGAACTATGTAGAAAACTTGAAGTTCATGAGTTTATTTTATACTATTTTTCCCTTTTATTATCCATTTCATATTAAGTGATAAGAGATTCACTAAAAATTAAACATATACGATCGATAAAAAGATAACTTTATTTTAATTTCATACATATTATCTTGATTATATGAAATAATAGTAACTTTGAATAAAAATTTCATTGATGCCAAATCTTTATTTTTATCTTCATGTCAAATGTATATGATTCAGTGAAGTTAATTTCCTTGATATGCAACGTTATGATTATGATTATGATTATTATTATTATTATTATTATGCATGTACCTATATTAGCATTCAAGCAATGAGTTTTGATTTCATGGAGAGAATCCCAATAGTAAATTGTCCTTTATTTTATTAATACAAACGATTATAAATAATTGCTAGAGTGCCTTAGACACATTATCCATAAAAGTGAATCTTGATTAAGATATTAATTTGTTGTAAAGGCCCATAGTTAGAGAAGGAAAATGGTGATGCATTTTGATTCTTTGATAAATAAATTTAAAAAAAAAAAAAAAAAAAAACAAATGATTGCATTGTTTCTTTCACTAAAAAAGAATTCGTCTTTTGTCCCACTTTTCCTATTTTATATCTTTCGATATTTTTTTCTACCATCACTTGGTTGGTTTTGTTCTTGTAGATATTCATCAAACTATTATTTTAATAATTGACCAGATGCTGGCGAGAGATTATAAAGATTACCCGCGAGAAGTTATTATTCTGAATTGAGCGAAGTAAGCCTTTATATGTGGGTGACAACATTGTTGGAATGGACTTTCATTTAGACAATTAAAATCAATGATAGCGAGAGAGATGATGTTTACATAGTCGGTATATCACGGAATTAGTGGAATTGGTAAAACTACCATGGCTATGGCTATTTATAATGATATCTCATCTCAATTTGATGGTAGTAGTTTTCTTAGAGTTGATGGAGAGACATCCAATAGGGGTCTCCTTAAATTACAAAAGAATCTTCTTCGAGATACGTTAAAGAATCAAAGCATAAAAATCCAAGATCCTAGTGAAGGAATCAACGAGATAAAAAAAACACTTTGCTCAAAAAGAGTCCTAATTGTTCTTGATGACGTATTAGCGAAATAGAGCAAATAACGAGATTGGAAAAGATGGTTATTATGGGACAAAAAGTATAGTTATTATAACAACCAAGATAAGGAATTTGTTGAACCACATGGAGTAGATCACGATGTAAAGGAATTGAGTCATGAAGAAGCCGATGAGCTTTTTTTAATTGGTGGGCCTTTAAACAAAAATCGGATCAGAAAGATTTTAAGACACTTTGATTGTTTGGTAAAATATGCTAAAGGACTTCCTTTAGCACTTACAGTTTTAGGTGGCTTTCTTTACAATAAGAGCATAGATGAATGGAAAAGTGCATTAAAGAAACTAGAAAAAATACCCTTATAGAAAGTCAAAATATTCTTGAGTAAGTTATGACAATTGGATGATGTAGGAAACGAGAGAGATGTAACACCAGTCGAGAGTCTACGAGTACATGACAACGTAGGGTGTATATAAGAAGAGTACCAAGTGTCTGCTTGAAATATTTTGGAGACTAAAATATGAAATGAGAAATTATATAGAACCCGGAATTTTGGTAATAAACCAAAGAGACAATGGTCATTATGCAAATGAATATGAAATCAAAATTTAAGGTGTAGAGAGATGGGCCATAGTGGAAATTGAATAAGTTACAATTGCAATAATTAAAAGATGGTATTGCAATTAATGGAAAGTTAATTTAACAAAAAGGAGAATTAAAGCAAAATGTCATTTGGTCTCAAAGTGGGAGCTCCCGATTGGTGAGGAAAGAAGAGAGCCAGAGGAGGAAGAGAAGGGGAGGGAGAAGGAGGAGGAGAAGGCGAGATCAAGGTATGTGTTTGATGTGTTTACTTAGTATTTTTAGATTTCAGGGCTTGGGTATGGAGATTAGTTCTCCTTTGATCTGAGTTTTGTGCAAAGCACATGAAACCTTTGAATGGTTGGGGTGTGTGAGTAAAACCCCAATTGATGTAAAAGAAACTTGGAATCATCAAATTACATGATGTTTAAAAGAATTGGTGGACCTTAGGTAGTGTTCTTGGATTTTTACGGGTTTTGGGTTTTGAGTTCCAAAACACCAATTCACATGTTAATGGAGATTGTTTTAGATAAATTCAAGTTGGTTTTTGAGGTATTATGAATTATAGAGAAGTTATATGGAGTGGTGTATCAAAAGTGGGGAGAAATATATAACAAAATCTGGGCATTTAAGTTGTCTTCTACCGATGAAGTTGAGTTCTACCGGTAGAACTTTACTGGTCTGATCACGATTTGCGAGTTCTACCGGTAGAAGTTAGAGTTCTACAAGTCTGACGTTACGGTTTTCCTGTTTCGACCAGTTGCGCCTCGTATTTCGGCCATAACTTCCTCATTTCTTATCCGATTTGAGTGATTCAGTGGCTACATCAAATAGACTTCAGGAGAACAAAACTTAAAGTAGGAATGCAAATTCTGATCCTAAGTGGCCCAAAAATTCCTCTCAAAGTGGGGCGGCTATGCGAAAAAATTCCTGCAGCAGATTGGACATAGAGTAGTCCGGGTGTTTCGGACGTAACTTGAGTTTCGGTGCTCGGGTGGGTGATTCAGTTGGAATAGAACCCTTAGCACTATGCCCCAAAAAAGTATGAAGAGTGTGGCTAATTCTAGGAAGTACGTTAAGTTATCAGGGCCCAAATTGTCGTCGTATTCGTTTGAGGTTGGCCAGGTACCCCAGGCGGGATAAGTGTGGAGACCGATTGCTCAAGTTAAAAGCAAGGGTGATGTTCTAAACTCTATTTTTACAAATACTAGTGTATTATTATTATTATTATTATAAATTGTTTACACACTGGTATTTCATGTGGTTTTGAATGCAAACCATTTTCAAGAAGAAGAAAGCAATGAATTAGAAAGCAAGCGAAATGGTTTGAGTTAAACCATTTTTTGAAAAACATTGGTTTTAAATTGTAAAACCGCAATTAAAGCAAGCAAGCAAGCGAGTAAATGGTTTTGAAAAGTTAAACCATTTTCTAAGCAACGACAAGTAAGTCGATAGTTTTGAATTGTAAACCATTTTCAAGCAAGTAAGCAAATAGCCCGAGTAGCGAATAGTTTTGAAAAGTTAAACCATTTTCAGAAACAGCAATGACAATAAATGGTTCATGAAATTATGCAAAACCATTTTACAAAAGAACAAGCAAGCAAAGCAGCGAAAGTTTGCTCGGCCTTCCCTAGTTCTAAGCAAACGGATCAGGAGAATATCGTCGTGCGGTGGTGTTAGGATTTCATACATGCCATTGTAGTTTTGCTGAGTCGGCAAACTTGGGACATCACATCATGCATTAGGAGGCGAGTGAAGCGTCTGAGTATATAAGGTTATATTGAGCTCTAACTAAGTATGGTGATGGCGTTGCGAGGAATAAATTCCACCATATTCATAGGAAAATGATAAGAAAAGCAAAGGGTCCTTCCACCCAGAGCACCAGTTAGACATGGGACTAAGGTGTTCACTATGGGCATGATAACCCAAAATATAGAGCTCCATTGGTTGATGTTTTACAAACATGATGTACAGTTTGAAAAATCAACCATTGGTTCCCCGATACATCATGGGAGAGTTTTAAAGCAAGCAGTTGGCCAGCTCAGTTTGAAATTTCAACCTCGGTTGAAAGAGCAATAAAGTGGAGTTTTATTTTCAAAGCATGTGGTTGAAGCTCGAGAAGCTCCCATTTTATAGAAAAAGTTTGAGGAACTTTTTAAGAAAGCAAAAGGTTTGTGAAAGGTTTTAAGAACTTTTCAAGCATGATATAAACGAGCAAGCAAGAAAAGTATGAGAAGTTTTATAAACTTCTAAGCAAGTAAGAAATAAGAGTTTTACAAGCTTTTAAAGAAAATAGTATCAGCCAACCAGTATTAAAGTTTTATAAACTTTTAAAAGCAACATAAACTATAAAAGCAGAAAAGCAAGTACAAAAGCAAGCAAGCAAGAAAATTTTAGAAAACTTTAAAGAAAGCAAAGCGAAACAAACACGGAAAATATTAAGTAAAGAAAGTTTTACATGTTTGAAGTATTTTAGGAAAAGCGGATTTATAAAGAAAGCATACACTCAACGAGCTCGTTTAGGCTCATTGTTTTGTATTTTAAAAACTATTATTTTCAGTCTGGTCTGTGAGCTATTTAGACCTGATAGGATTGGTCTGACATCGGTTTAAGTCGCGTGTATTAATAATATTTTGTAAGAACATACTTTGAATATGTATAATGGGACATATGTATGTACATAGTTAGTTCTGTGAATGTGTTGGTACGGGTTGCCATGTTTGGATTTTTTTTGGATATAGTGTAAGTGGATGTATCTGAGATTTGGAATTAGACCGTAATGCGTAGTCATCGCTGTAGAAGTTTTTCACATTGTAACTAGTTTTACAAATCCTAAGTTATAAATTAAAGAAAATTTTATACAAGGTAGAAGGAAAACAGGCGTGACCGCTGGGAGTTTTCTGAGTAGATTAGAGATAACGGTGAGGGATTTGTATTGGAGTGGGCGGGCTGCTGCGAGTGGGGGTAAGGTGTGTCAGCTTGGCTGGTATCAGTGGGTTGTGTCTGAACCTGGGACCGCACGGGAAATGATACCACCTGACAGCGTATCAAAGCATAAGTAATGGCAACCATGTGATTCCAACTTAGAGTACACATACATATCAAGTGATTCTAAAGTATTAAGCCGGTTGATGTGCCCCGGTAAATACGGCCTCAGGGGAAGGACGTGGGTGATCTAGAGAGTAAGTTCAGCGGTTTAGGCGTCTGGGTACTGGGAAGGGGACGAGCAACCGCGCGTGAGTTCCTTATCATGAGTCGACTGGCGACGGAGGGTGTTGGATGTCTGCGCCACGGAAGGCGAAGTGCTACAAGATGTTCCCGAGCAAGTGGCACAGTTTACCTGAATGACGCAAATAAGCGACGGCGGCGTCGCAACTCAGCGCTACAGAGAGGTTATTGGAAGAGCGGAATCAGCTAAGAAATCTGGCGAAGCGGCGTACCGACGGCGTTGGCGTTTTGCTGGTTGATCGAGCGACTGGTTATTGGTTAGGCCAGGAGTAAACAAAGTTTATGAGTTAGCAGGCTGCTGGATGGCAAGAATCTTTGTTGCCGTTTCGATGGGAAAAACGAGCTAAGGGTTGTTGGGATCTTTAGCGAGAAAGGAGAATATCGATGGTATATGGTTGTTCAGCAAAATTTGGCGACAAATTCTTTCCTCGAGATTCAAGAATTGAGGAGTTCTTCAAGTTAGAAACGAGAGAAGAACATCCTGTCGATATCAGAGTATGAGAAGAAGTTCTCGAACTAGTTAGATTGGTTCCATATTCAAACGGATGAAGTCACGAAATACGAGAGTTTTATCGAACTACGACCTTGCATGGGAGTGCATTTATGGTGGTTCCTCGGGAATGGGTTGGGAGGGACTTGGGTGAAGGCGGCTGAGAGTTTAGTAAATGCAGCGGTATGTAGTGGCGAGGAAGAGGAGTACGCAGGAGCAGCTGTGAGCTACGGACGGTACACGAGAAGAAGCAAGAGCGAGGAGGGGTTACGAGAGGCCACCGTGGTGCAGGTGGGGCCCATCTGCTGGTCGAGGGATCGGTGAGGCTCCCGGTTGCTGCAGGTGGCACCCGAGTATTCCCTCGGTATGTCCCACATGTGTCGGAGGAGACGTCAGGGAGTGTAAGGGATTTAATTACGGGGTGTTTCGTGTGGCGGGAAGGCCATTTCATTGGGGAGTGCCCTTGGTTGAGTTGGTCTTGGGACATCGGTGGCAGATGTCTGGCCACCCGGTACCGAGAGATGAGCATGCGAGAGTCGTCGGGAGGTGTCCTGACGCGGAGGGACTGACACGGTGCGCTGGTGGGGTGGCGGGTGAGTGGGGCGTCGAGACCGGTGCGCGGGGGATACGAGTGAGCCTCGCGGCTCAGGGCTGGAGTATATCTTTGTGACTCGACAAGATCACGAAATGCAGCTCGAATGTGGTGTGGTATTATTTCTCTATCCTTGATCATGATGCATATACATTAGTGGACCGGAGCTACGCATTCCATTTACATCCAAGCCATTCTTGAATCGTTTTCGGATGACCATTAGAGGGTATGAGGTGTCCTTCGGTGGAGATCGTTGCACTGTGAGCCAGTGGTCGAGGGCTGTAGGTTCTGGGTTGAGGGGCCAGAGTTCAGTGGATCTTGTAACTTTAGATATGAGGATTTTTGTGTAGTTCTCGGTATGGATTGGCTATCTCGCCATGAAACCCGCGTTAGATTGTTATAAAGGAAGTAAAGCTGAATAGGCCGAAATTTGAGGTAAAGTTTAGAGATTAAGTGAGTTATCTTCACGTATGATCTCGCCGTAATGACACGAGAAATGCTACATAAAAAGGATATCGGGGTTATCCCCAGCTTATGTGGTGGAGACAAGAAAGAGGGATCTGGTGGATGGGAATTCAGGTTGTTAGAGAGTTCCCAGATATGTTGAGATGATATGGCGGGGACTACCTCAGAGGAAAGAGAGTGGAGTTCACCATTGATGATTTGATCGGGGATTGAGCCACCATTCCTACTCCTTATAGAGTGGCTCGCACTTGCAAAGAAAGGAGCTTAAGGCTCGACTAGAAGGATTGTTGGTAAAGGGATTCATTCGGCCAGGAGCATATCCCCATGGGAGGAGCTCAGGTTCTCTTCATTAGAAAGAAAGATGGGAGTTTACTTGGTTGTGTGTATGGATTACGGGCAATTGAGCGAGTTACCATCACGCGTCGGTATCCACTCCCACAGAATTGATGAGTTATTTGATCAACTCAAGGATCTCAAGTATACTCAAGATAGACTTGAGGTGGGGTATCATCAGTTGAAGTTGAGTGATCTTTTCACAGGCGCGTCGGGACACGCTCACGGGCATTGAGGTTTTTGGTGATGCCATTTGGGTTTTGACTAATGCTCCGGCGGCGTTTATGGATTTGATGAGCCAGAGTATTCGGTAGTATCACGGATGGATTCGTCATAGTTGCTGTGATGATCTCTTGAGTGTATTCAGGTAGTTCGAGAACGCATTCGAGCACACGAGGATGGTATTACGGACCCTAGGGAGAGGCAGTTATATGCTGCAGAAGTTGAGCAGAAGTGTCGGTTTTGGCTCGACAAGGTGAGCATTCCTTGGTCATCTGTTTCGAGAGGGGGTGAGTATGAATTCAGAAAATAGAAGCGTGGTAAATTGGAGGAAACCACCAAAGAAGAATGTGTCGGAGGTGAAGCTTCTTGGTTTAGCAAGGTATTACGGGAAGTTTATTTGAGGGGTTTCTCAGGTGCGAGCCCAGTGACGAGGCGACAGAAAGATGTTAAGTATGATTGGTGGCTTGTGTCAGAGTTTTGAGAGTTGAAAGATAGATTGACTTCGGCTCGAGTTCTAGCTACCATGAAGAGATGGATTTGTGGTTTATAGGTAGTGCTTCCGGGCAAAGACCTTGGTTGTGTTTGATCTTGAGAATGATGAGTGGCTGATTTGCATATGCCTCTAAACTGACTAAAGAAGCATGAGGAGAATTACCTACACGACTTGGGGAAACTTGCCGGCCGGTCGTGTTTGCAGCGAAAATATGGAGACATTATTTATGTAGTTCCTTGTAGAGGATCTTTATAGATCATAAAAGTCTTTCAATATATTTTCACCCCGAGAACAAGCTTTGAGAGCGAAAGAAGATGGCTTGAGTTGATTAAGGACTACATTTGTACTACCAGTACCATCGAGGAAAAGCTAATGTGTCGTAGCGGATGCCTTAGTATGGCGACTAGAAGAGAGTTCTTTTGTCTCCGTGAGATCAGGTTATCTTCCAGTGGTGGATGCGAGAAGCTTTAGGGTGATATTGGAGGGGTTGAGGATGCAGGCCTTGTTAGCCACATTTCATGATTTAGGCGCTCACAGTGGACGTAGCCGGGCGATCCACGGGATCACGGATGATTAAGCTTTAAAGAAGAGATAGAAAAGGGGAAAGAAACGAGTTTCAAATCAGGGATGATGAGTATGATAGTGAAAGGTCGGAGAATGTGTGTGCGGGTATGGCGGCCGAAGAAAGACATCATGGAAGAGCACATTCATGCGTATGCTATGCATCCGAGGAGTAGTACGAGATGTGGGGAACTTTGAAGAACATTGCGGTGGAATGGGATGAAGAAAGAGATAGCGAGTTTCGTTTCAGTTTTTAACACGTCGGGTGAAGGCGAGCATCGAGCCGCGGGGGAAGATCTGATTACTCCACTATTCCGGTGTGGAAATGGGAAAAGATCACTATGGATTTGTGGCTTAGTCTTCCCTGTTGGGGACTCGAGAATTTAACATGTCTTATATGGGTGATAGTTGATCGATTAACGAAGTCTGCTCATTTCCTACCAGTTAATGTTGAGGATTCTTTAGAAAAGTTGGCCAAATTGTATGTAGATGAGATAGTGAGACTTCATGGGGTTCCAGTTTCGATAGTGTCAGATCGAGACCCCAGGTTCACATCCAGGTTTGGCACGGTTGCAAACAGCGTTGGGGCTTCGTCTACATTCCAGCCCACGACATTTCATGCCAGACGGATGTAGCCGGTCGAAGGGCTATTCAGGCCGTTGGAGGATATCGCGAGAAGCTTTGTGTGTGGAATCAAGGAAGTTGGGACACTCACTTTGGCATTAATGGAGTTGCCTACATGATAGCTATCAATCCGGTATGGGTATGGCTCCATTTGAGCGTTAATGGCCGGGAAATGTAGGACTCCGGTGTCTTTGGGATAAGGTTGATGAGAGGAAGAGAAAGACTAGTAGGCCACCCGAACTAGTACGGTTCTTCGGAGAAAGTGAAAGTTGTTAGCGATAACTTAAAGATAGAGAGATAGACGAGAGAAGCTATGGGACAGAGTCGTAGAGACTTGCAGTTTGAAATGCTGGTGATAAAGCCTTTTTGAAGATTTCACACTTGAAAGGTGTGTTGAGATTGGGAAAGCAGAGGTAAGCCAAGTCAAGTGTATTGAATATATGAGATCGTGAGCAAAGTGGGGCCAGTAGCTTACAGATTGAAGTTACCCCTAGAGTTGTCAAGGATTCTTATGATACTTTTCATATATCAAATGTTGAGGAAATATATTGGATCCCTTCACATGTATTAGAGCAGCCATTGCGAGTTAAAGGCCCGAAGCTTATGAGGAGATACACCGTGCGAGATTGTAGATGCATGAGGAACGGGTGTTGAGAAGCAGAAAGTGATTCCATGTTAGTTAGGGTACGTGGCTGGAAGAATCATGAGAGGGGCGGCTACTTGGGAGCCGGAGGCCCGGATGCGCCTTGATACCTCGATTATTTTCTAGGATAGGAGTATGTTCCCCCTTTCCTTTCTTTGGAGTTTAGTTTCATTTCGAGGACGAAATGTTCCCTAGAGGAGAGATTTTGTAACACCCCCCGTCCGAGAGAGTCTGGTACATGACAACGTAGGGGTGTATAAAGAGTACCAGTGTCTGCTTGAAATATTTGGAAGCTAAATATATGAAATGAGGGAATTATAGAACCAGGAATTTTGGTAATAAACAAGGGTACAATGGTCTGAAGTATCACAAATGAATATGAAATCAAAATTTAAGGTGTAGAAGATGGGCCATAGTGGAAATTGAATAAGTTACAATTTATTAATTAAAAAGATGAGGGGTTATTTGCAGTGTGGAAAGTTAATTTAACAAAAGGAGAAATTAAACAAAATGTCATTTTGGTCTCCAAAGTTAGAGCTCCCACGTTGGTGAAGAGGGAAAGAAGAGGCTTCCAAGAGGAGGAAGAGAGGAAGAAGGAGGAGGAGAGAAGCAAGATCAAGGTATGTGTTTGATGTGTTTGCCTTGTAGTGTATTTTAGATTTCAGGGCTTGGGTATGGAGATTAGTTCTCCTTTGATCTAGGTTTTTTGTGCAAGAACGCAAGCCTTTGAATAGTTGAGGTGTAGCAGAATACAAACCCACGAATTGATGTAAAAAAACTTGGAATCATCAAATTACATGATATTTAAAAAAATTAGTGGACCTTAGGTAGTGTTCTTGGATTTTCACCTAAGGTTTTTGGAGGTTTTGAGTGGCTCCAATTCACATGTTATTGAAGTTGTTTTTAGATAAATTCCAAGTTGGTTTTGAGGTATTATGAATTATAGGGTATATATGGAGTGAATTGGCATCAAAAGTGGGAGAAATAAAATGTCTGGGAGGCATTTAGATTGTCTTCAAAGTAGAAAGTTGAAGTTCTACCGGAGGAACTTTGTTCTGATTGATTTGGCCAAGTTCTGCAGTAGGATTAAGTTCTACAAGTACAACTTGTTCTGGTTTTCCTGTTTCGACCAGTTTTCGTATTTCGGCCATAACTTCCTCATTTCTTATCCAATTTGAGTGATTCAAGTGGCTACGTAAAATAGACTTCAAGGAGAACAAAACTTAAGAAGTAGGAGTCATGAAATTCTGATCCTAAGTGGCCAAATTCTTTCAAAGTGGGGCCATGTGCAGAAAAATTCCTACATCGATTTTGGACATAGAGTAGTCAGGGTTGTTTTGGACGTGGCAGTTTCGGGATGTTGCTCAGATTGGGTGTTCAGTTGGAATAGACATGTACATGATTTAAAAAAAGTATGAAGTGTGTTAAGTCTGGGAGGTACATTAAGTTGTGTTGCGTGTAGTCGGTGATCGTTTGATTGTGGGTTCAAAATGGCGGGATAAGTGTGGAGCAGGTTGCTCAGGATTAAGCAAGCGAGAGGTGGAGTCTGATTCTAAACTCATTTACAAATACTAATTAATATTGTGTATTATTATTATAAATTTGTTTTTACACTGGTATTTCATGGTTTTGAATGCAAACCATTTCAGAAAGCAACAATGAATTAGAAAACAAGCAAATGGTTTTTGAGTTAAACCATTTTGAAAAGAAAAGCATTGGTTTTAAATTGTAAAACCATAATTAAACTTAAGTAAGCAAGCAAGTAAATGGTTTGGATTAAACCATTTTTCCAAAAACAACAATAATGCAAGTCAATGGTTTTGAATTGTAAACCATTTTCAACAAGTATTAAGCAAATAAGCAAACAAACAAGTGGTTTTGAAAAGTTAAGCGAAAAAAACTGACAACGAAGCAAGTAAATGGTTTCAAAGTGTAAAACCATTTCTGAAAGAACAAACAATGACGAAGCAGAAAGTTTAGTGAAAACAAGAGGCACCTAGTTCTAAACAAGTGGATTGGGTGTATCAAAATGCGTGCACGGTGTGGTATTGGGATTTCTGTGCATTGTGAAGTTTGATTATTGGCGATAGACTCAGGACATGTCGTGCATTTAAGGAGGCCAGGTGGCACGATACGGGGTATATGGGTTATGAGCTCTGACAAGTATGGGTGATGGCGACACAGTCAGTTCTACATGATATACGGAAAATGAAAAGGTGGCAGCGGACAAGGTCTTTGACACAGTTGAGCATAGGTTCAGTGTTCACTGGGGCATGATAAGCAAAAATAGGCTCCATTGGTTTGATGTTTTACAACATGTGATATACAGTTTTGAAAAATCTGAAAACATTTGGTTTCCCGATGTAAGGCTTGGGAGGTTTAAAGCAGCGGTTGACGAGCTCCGTTTAGTTCAAAAGCATTCGGTTGAACTTGAAGCTCGAGTGGGTTTATTTCAAAGCATGTGGTTGAAGGCTCAGCTCCCATTTTTATGAAAAGTTTGAGGAACTTTTTAAAAGCGAAAGTTTGTGAAAGGTTTTAAGAACTTTTCAAGCATGATAAAGCGGCAAACGAGAAAATTATGAAAGTTTTATGGCTTCTAGCAAGTAAGTAGAGTTTCTGACTTTTTAAGAAAAGCAAAAAATAAAGCAAGCAAGCAAAAAGTATTAAAAGTTTATAAGCCTTTTAAAAACAAAAAGCGATATAAAAGCAAGCAAGTACAAAAACCGCGACAAGAAAAGTTTGAAAACTTTAAAAGAAAGCAAAGCAAAACGACTTACGGAAAATATTCGTAAAGGAGTTTTACATGTTTTGAAATGTTTTAGGAAGAAAAAACCATTTATAAGAAGCATGTACAATCACTGAGCTCGTTTAGCTCATTATTTTGCTTTAAAAATGTACTCTGAATGCAGTGCCTTGAGCCCATTTGAACCTGATAGGATTAGTCACGACATCGGTTTAGTCTTTATAATAATAATATTTTGTAGAACATACTTTGAATATGTATAATGGACATATGTATGTACATAGTTAGTTATGTGAATGTGTTGAGAACATACGGGTTGCCATGTTTGGATTTTTGGATATAGTGTAAATTGGATGTATACGTTTGGAATTAGACCATGTGCGTAGATCATCTTCAGGAAGTTTTCTGCTGCTAAGATTTTGTCCTGAGTTATAAATTAAAGAAAATTTTATACAAGGTAGAGAAGGAAGCGATCGGCTTAGCTTCACAGGAAGTTTCTAATTAAGTTAGAGATAGCAGTGAGGACTACATATTGGAGTGGCGAAGCCTTGCACTTTTCTTACGCCGTGAGAAATTGGGGGTGTGTCAAAATTCTTGGACATTGCATGTTTTTTTAGAGGGGAAGATAAAGATTATGTTTCAAGAATATTAGGAAGTGATGGTACATTGTAATAAGGGTTCTTGGCGGAGATGCATAATTACTATTTCTAAAAATAAGTTAGATATGCATGATTGTGTAATGGGTAAAGGGAATTGTTAAGTAAACAATGGGAGGCTGGGGAAAAAGGGTAGACTTTGGGATCCCATTGATGTTGGTATGCTAAATCTCTGGTAAGAGTCAAATATATTTTATTTAAGAAATTATATATCTATCTGTCAGTGTACTTTTTGTATATTGTTTTTAGCTTATCCTTGGAATTTTCTTTTTCAGGGGACTGAAACAATTGAAGGACTATTCATAGAAATTTCTTGCTCAGGTCAAATACAATTTTCTAGAGACTCGTTCACAAAGATGAATAGACTTAGATTGCTCAAAGTCTATGTTCAGCCTTGGAAATATTGTGACGTTGACCTTCCTATGGACTTTGAACTTTCTTCTTCTGAGTTAAGATATCTCCATTTTTGGAAGTACCCTTTAAAAAATCACCTGGCTCAAGTACCGTACAAATAATGTTGTTGACTCAAAATTTATCAGGGTATGGCAACATCAGCGACTTTGGAAGAAATGGGGTATTGTTATTTATTATTATTGTTGTCGTTGTTGCATCAATAATATCTTTATATTAGTTTTCAAGTTTATATATAAAAAATATATCATCCATTAAGCTATTTTGTTTCTATTATAGGTCAGCAAAAACTTGAAAGTCAGCCATTCAGGTGTTCAAGGATCTTGTTGAAATGCCAGGACTTTGCTAGTGTGCGAATTTAGAATCCTCAATCTCTAGGGGTTGTGTAAATCTGGTTAAAATTCATCCATCACTTCTGGTTCAGAGTTATTAACTAAATTTTAATTCAATAGAGTGCATAAGCCTTGAGTCTTCAAGAAACTTCCACAAGTTGGAACATCTTGAAGCCTCTATTATTTCCAGGTCGTTCCAAGTTGAAGAGTTCTGAGTAAGGCAATATGAGCAAGCTAAGAGATTGATCACAGTGTATATAGTAAGTACCATCATCAATTGAGCATCTAGAGATATAGGCTCGAATACTTGATTTAAGTTGGTGTGAAAATCACGAGTCTTCATTTTGTAATTGAGGTCTCTTGAAACACTTGATGTGGGGAGCTGTTCTAATCTAAAGGAGCTTCCGTCTCCAGTTGGACATCTAAAGGAGCTTAAATGATTGAGACATCTAAGGCTCTTGAGAGCCTTTTTGATGTTTGTTTCAAGTGTAAAAACCTTGTGAGTCTTCAGAGCATTGGTGATTTGAGTTGCTTGACATCTCCGTGGCTGGGGTGTTCCGAAACCTAGAAGATTGGAGGTGAAACAGGAAATGAAAAGGTGTATCTAACTATTTGCATTCTAAGCCGGGGAGTAATATGGAACAATGTGTGCTTCTCTTCATTAAAAAACATTGAATCTACAGCGCCATCAAATGGTACAGACGAGCCCACTAATCATCCTATTCTCCCACCACATCGTCCTTGGTAGAATTATGCATCAAGCTCTGAGAAATTTGTCAAAAACTTGGTGATGGTTTCATATCATCACTAAAAGTATTATCTGTAGGAAACTTCAATCCTATGGCAAGAGGAGTAATCCTCAGTGATATTTTTCGTCAATCTTCATTACGAAGGTTATCTCTTCATAACTGCAATCTAATGGAAGAAGGAATTATTCCTACAAATATTTGGAATCTATCTTATTAAAGTGAAGTTTGTCTACAAGTCAGCTGAGTCTAAAGGAAGGAGATATCCTCAATCATATTTATCATATGTGTCAAATGAAAGAACTATCTACGAAAGGAACCATTTTAATGCCATACCTGCTAGCATCAACAGGCTTTCAATCTAGAGGCCTAAACTTGAGCCATTACTGCGACTTCAAGATATTCCAGGAGCTTCCATCAAGTCTACTTGGCTTTCTAGATGCCCTTTGTTAGAGACGGTATTTCCTTAGGCCCCTCATTAATGTCCCTTCATTCACAATTCAATCGCTTAGTTGAGATTAGCAGCGCCTGATTTTTCATGGAAGACTTCTCTTTTAATTTTAATTTTTTTCCATGTACCCATTAGTTCACGGAGTTCATGGGAAAGGGAATGAGTATTGAAAGTGATGATAAAGAATAGAAATACGAGAAGAAACTGATGATGGTAATAAAGCTCCAACATGGAATTGGTATAAAGAAATAGAGACTTGCATTGGGATTAGCTTTATGTTGTGTGTATCCCGATGTCACTTGAGGATGAATATATGACAATGTATGTCTCGGGAATCGAAGATGATGGATTGGGATGTGATCGATGGTCTCGAAATAATCAATCGGAGAAAGTATAGACAAAATCTCGAGTTAATTCATGCGGTGTATTATCGATGATATTAATTGTTTATCAAATCAAATGTGGGTTATATATTCCCAAGGATGCTATGAGGAGAATATCTCTCAAATCAGTATGGACACACTTTAGGCTTCATTTATGGCAGCGGTGCCATGTGGTGAGGCGGGATCCATCTGCCATTCAAGGCTCCTTCGATGTCGACGACATTAGCCTCGGGAATGCGGCGGGGCTTTGTTTGAGGTTGTGAAATCAATGAATTACCCTGTCGAGGTTTCCCTCTGAGCAGTAGTTTTTGTTTAGAAGTGTAAAAACCTTGAGAGTGCGCAGTACCATTTGTGAGTTGAAGTCCCCCTCTCTCTTGCTGGCTGCTCCCAGATTAAAGAGCTTCAGAAAATCCCACAAAGGGGGTTTGAAAATTTTAAGAAAGCTTTATTTAAATGGAGCTAGCTGCTACGGCGACACTTTAAGCTTTCAGGCTCATTTGTCATTTGAAATCACTTGCATTTCTCAGCATTTGCCTCATGACTAAGAGCTTTCAATGGGAGGATATGGGAAAGGGCTAAGAGCTTTATTTAAGATAAGCTATCAAGGCTTTAACATCGTTACTGCGTCTACACATGGGCTTCAGATTTGCAACTATCAAATTGCATCAACTTATTTGAATCTTAAAATGAGCATTTGTAACTTGAGATTTCTCAACTATCTCAATGTTAATCTCTGTTCAAAACTCGACAAGTTTCCTCATAACTTGTGGAGTTTGCAATGTTTAGAGTTTCTGGGAGTTGCAAGTTTTGATTCTAACCATTTTAGTAGCATACCCACCGGCATCATACATCTTTCAAAACTGAGAATCCTTAACTTTAAGTGGTACCGTAAGCACGCAAATTCGAGCTTCCGTAGCTTTAAGAATTCTTGATGTCCATGCACATGCCCATGTAGGAAACTTCATGAAACCCCTTAGGTTTTCTGGTTTTTCCACATTCAAATGTTTTCAAATCAACAGTAGGTATGATTTTCTAGATATTTAAGTTTTTTTTTTTGGTGAAATACAGATTTACACTTTCTTTCTTGCGGGGGAGATTTGGGGAGTGGATCCTATTGAACAAAGTGATCAATGTTTTGACTACGGATATGGTGGAATTCCGAAGTGGATAAGCCATAAGAAAAAAGGATCTCAAATAAAAATAGAGTTTCCTATGGATTGGTACCAGAAGAACGACTTCTTGGGATTTGCCGTATACTACAGTATGTTACGCTCATATTAAATCTAAGAAAATCCTTGTGGATTTAAAATGTTAAGCGAATTTCATGGTCATCAATGGATTCTAGATGATCTCCCATATACAATCGGGCCGATAGATGAATTCTCGTTATGCCACGATTATTCATCTTTGCCATATTAATGGTGGTGTCAATAGAGTGTGGGTGGTATATTATCCAAAAGGTTCTTTATTGATAATAAGTATTGGTCGAATGGACTGGAGGCATTTGAAGAGGAAGCCGTTTCATGGTAAAAGGTGAAAGTGGAAGGCGTGGGTTCCATCTTATATACTCACGGCATCAACAAAACCAAGATGACGAAGCTTGACCACATGCCCGTATTTCTTGAATCTTCTTGAGAATTTTGGTGACAACGGATCAACGAGAAAATGTTAGAGAAGGGGTGATGCGAACATCATCAAGCGGAGAACCACACCATAAAGATCGAGGGAATGTAACAGGGTTGAGCTCTAAACTCATTCATATTTCAGTACATCATGAAAACTTTTTTAGTTCATGTCAACCATTTTTTTATAGGGTGATTTGATTAAGACTTTTGAAAATCCAATTTTGAAAATCCAATTTTGAAAATTTAAACATGCATCAACTTTTGACCTTATTTTGATTTTGATAAAAATGTCCTTATTTTCATATAGAATAACCCTTTTTTTCATAGAATACATATAAAAACAACCAAGATAGATTACTTTTCAGAAAAGCAGGGATGGTTATATTTTCAAGTGAAGTTATTTAAAGGTTTTCAACGAATAATTCTTCTTTATACTAATCACACACCTCTACATAGGTGGTGACTTGTTTCCATTCTCTTCTATTTGGGTTCCTTGGTTCATTTTGAACTTATTTTATTATTTAAGGTTGAAATGAGGTGGTCTACAAGTTCTAATCAAGGAACAAAAAATCATAAATATCGGTCGATATATCACTAAAATATTAGATATTGGCAAAATCTTGACATGATGTTATAGCAGAAAGTTGGTTAAACAGGCATGTCGGGAAGATGGAATCGATATTTCGAATGTCGAAAAGAGCGATATTCGTAAAATATGGAACAAAAATCCAGAAATATCATTGATATATCCCTTAAAAATATCGGATGTCGCAAATCTGAGGCGCGATATTGCTAGCAGAAAGTTGGTTAAACAAAATATCGAGAATCGTCAATATTTTGGCGAAATATAAAATATCGATATTCGATGAAATATCGGCGTATATCTGTAGCGTGAGTTGGAAATTATAAATATCGGAATATATCGGATATATCGGAGATATAAATTTGGCTGGGGCACGACTTCTGACCAGCGATCGATGGTAGAGATGAGTTCATACTTTGATATGATTCCATATTTCATCCACTTTTTAAAAGCATCCAGCGACTATTTTTGATCCAGGTTGATTTTAAATATGAAGCTTGATCTAACGGTTGATTGATTTCAATGGATATATGATTATCGATTAGAGATTTCAACCAAAATAAATCCAGCGGTTAGAATTAATCACATCGATTTGTTGACAATCCATTAACTATTTGACTCGAAATTCTATAACTACCTAAAGTAATATTCATTACAAAATCATCCACATCAAAGCTCCATTTATTATCAAATTATTTTTCTTTGTGATTTCCGATATTTTGAAGATATCTTGGTTTTGAAGGTTTCAAGGCATTTGTATGACATGTTAAGTTGCAATTAATATCAGGAACACCATATCTTGGTATGAATACATCTTCATCAAAGATGGGATCCCTTCATCAATAATATGACCTGAGTCACGCTCGGTCTTCATTTTTGTTTTAAAAGCCTATTGTAATATAATTTCTCGATAAATTATAATGAATATTGTTTTTAATAAGTGTATATTTTACTTATTTATGTATTTTTTTATAAATTGACAATGTATTTCATGAATTTCAAACTATTTTTGTTAATTTTCGTTTTACCAATATTTTGTCAAAAATATCCTTTGATATTCAAATATATCAGTAATTAGATATTTTCTTCCTTGGTTCTAATATATCGGTTCTTAAGCAACATTGCTGGTATAAACTTTTGGAATTGGAGAGAGAGAGAGAGAGAAAGGTTTGTAGGCAATCACTTTGTTCATACCTAAGTATTTTGTAAAGCTAAGGTCATTACTTAAATTTTTCAGCATATGGAATGGTAGTGTCATCATATATATCGGGATGAAACTTTGTACTATATAAGTATGGACTTCTTTCAGCTTAGTGACGGCGTTTCAAAGCATGGTCCTGGACCCAAGCGGACATAATATAATGGATTGGCCGGATCGTTATAAATGATGTCAAATGATCCATGACCACAGATGTGGTGATGCGTAGATCAAATATCTTTCCATTTTGGCCTGTGAGGGTGTTGTTTATACATTTGGCCATAATCTCGCACAGAGACACATCGATGATGTTGTGTCAGTATGAGGGTATTTGTCACATCTCACATCGGATAGGGGAGAAAATTCATGACATTATACACTACAAAGAGTGGCATAACTTTAGCTAGGGTTATCAAATTTCCTAACTAAAAAATTCCTATTGCCACATTTATTGAATTAATGAGACGAGAAAGAAAATTTTGTTCAACCTTTACTTGGGAATTAGATTTGGAAGCGTTACTATACATTATATAGTTTGATAAAATCTGAGGAACCTTTTGCTATATGGTGGCAAATGGATAGGATAGTGTTAGAACCCTGCTGCAGACAACCCACGATAGACACTTGGATTGTTTGCACTTCACCATGGAGAGTATATAGCTAAATGTTTGCCTTCTGCTCTTTTGATCATCTTTCGTTTTGATTTCAGAGAGCAGATAATGTGGAAAAGCTTTGATTGCATTGAGATTCGGCGAGATCATCAAAAGCGACCTCGGCTTCTACTCTAGAGGCAATCTCTCTTTGTATCTTGTTTTTTCTTTGGCTTTGCTTAATGCAAATCCTAGATTTCGAGCTATTCTCTGTGTTGAGTTTGAATTTTTGAATTTTTATTTGTGTTCTTTTGAAATTTTGAATTAAATAGGGGTGGGGGTGTTGGATTTGGATTCGTGTAATGCAAACTAGTTTCTTTGCGTGAAACATGCAGTCCCTACAAAATCAAGTAGAATAATTAAATCAATTAATAGTCATGAAAGAATTTGTATAGTTCTAATGAAACATATAATAAGGTGTGAAATATAACTAGTAGTTCCTTTTCTTTCATTTTTTAGTTTCCTTTCCATGGAGCTTGCTTCTTTAGTCATATATTCTATGGCTTTGGTATGGACTAGATGCACTCATGAAGAACTGAAGTAATAGAGGAAAAATGAGTCTTAATACCCTTTTCTATTTGTTGTTTTTGAATACCCGCTGTGATGTTGGTTTGTGCTTTTAATTACTTTTCTTGGGTCTTTGTTGGTTTAGATTTTCGTTTTCATTTCTTGAGATTTTACGTGATAGGGTCAATCGCTTATGCTCTCTCAACGTAAGGCTTTCGCATTTTTTTTTCCTTTTGGATTATACTTGCTTGATTGTTTATTTGTTGTCTCGTGTTGTTGCCAATGCCCTAGTTTGATGAATTTCATATATATATATATATATATATATATATACTCTATATATATATATATATATATAGATTAGGCAAGAGAATGCAAGTGTTTGCTTTGTATTTTTATCTTTTCAATCATCTCATTGGTATTGCAATTTGTTCTGGTTTTGGCATAATTCATTCAAAACATACCCCGATTATCTCTTGATTTTAGATTCAATTGAAAAAATTTCCTTCAACGATTCATCATACTCTAAATGCTGTTGGTCGTAGATGTTGAAACAGCGATGTATCCTTTTGATCTTAAGCGAAGGGAGATGATGCGAGAACATAACCATCACCAAAGTGGGGGAATCTAACATCAATTAATTTGAAGCTCTAAACTCGTTCATCGGCCACGGTACATCATGTGAAACTTTTTTTAGTTCATGTCAACCGTTTCTTTTATAAGGTGATTTGATTAAGACATTTGAAAATCCGGTTTGGTACAGTCATTCATCAACTTTTGACCTTATTTTGACAAAAATGCCCTTATTTTCATATAAAAATAACCTTTTCCATAGAATACATATAAAACATGAAATGGAAAAAGGGCATTTTTGCGAAGATGGATTACTTTTCAAGAAAAGCAGGGGGAAAGTTTATATTTACAAATTTTGGATTATTTAAGATTTTTAAAACCAAACATGCATTCTTGCTTTATACAGATACACCTCTCTATAGAGTGAGTGAAGCTTGTTTTACATTCTCTTCTATTTGGGTTCCTTGGTTCATTGTGAACTTATTTTATTATTTAAGGTTGAAATGAGGTGGTCTACAAGTTCTAATATATCAGTTCTTAAAAAACATTACAAGTATAAACTTTTGGAATTGAAAGAAGAGAAGAAAGTTTGTAGGTAATCGCTTTGTTCATACCTAAGTATTTTTGTAAAGAGTGAGGTCATAACTTAAATTTTTTCTTGAAGCTATTTGAAAGAGATTAGAGCTGAGTGGTGTGTTTGGTGGGTGAAGCATGACCTTTGCAAGTATTTCTTCCACTTCTAATGATAGTGGAGATAAACACATGTGAATCTATATGGGACTACTTCTCCTTACAATGGTAATTTTATGTCTTATAACCATAATATTTGGCATTTCAAGTTTCGAGTTGAAGAAACAGGTGCGATCTATCGACTCTTAAGATAAAGAAAAATCAATGAGGCGATGGGGTCGGGAATGAGAAATCCCAAAGGTTTTTATGTCTCATTCATGCAACTTGTCTACTTACAAATGAAAGTCAATTTTATAACCATCTACTATGTTATCTAGAGTTCGGTTGAAACATAGATCAAACCAAGCAGGTAGTTTAAGTTATAAAAAGCATCATAGTAAAAATTCTTGGTACATGCATCATTAAAAAAAATATAATTTTACACTTTTGTTTTCCATCTTCTAAATGCTTGTTATGGTTGGAGAAAATTTAGAATCTGATGCATAAAAATTGTTTTTAGTAGAACTTTGGTTAGGTCATTTGCTCATTAAAGATTCGATTATAGCATATATGCTTCAAGTGGAATATCTTCTATAATTGCTCAAAAATTTTAATCAGTGTTGTTTTTCCAACTTTGTTTGAATCAACTCTTTACTATATTGAGTAAAGTACTAGGCGATACATCGATGAGTATTATGTGTCTGCACCTATTATTTGTTTTGTTCGTTTGTTTGTTTTTCTTTTTTGTTTTTGCTTTAGCAAAGTTTTCTCATAGATGTTATTTCATATATTTGGTCGAATATGCATGATTAAGATGAGCTGAGTTTTACGAGAATGTTTTTACCTTCTTAAAATCAATTACCCATGCACAAACTTGTTTAACCATAGCTATTTCTTTCATGAATAAAGCAATAAAGAATGATGGTTACAAGAAGGAAAAGTAGTCTTGGTGAATTCCCTTAACATATGGATTCTTAATTCCCAATAATACAGAGTTGCTTGAAGAAATTTACGAGCTCCCATAACAAACTCTAATAGAAATTGATGCTCATGATCGCACGGTCCCTTGGAAATTTTGCTTAATCCTTCAAGTCCATTCTGGTCATTTTCTCCTCAAATTATTTGAGAGTATCACCTCCTTGGGAAATTATGATGTATTTAGATATAAAAGTTCTTCTATACAAGTGTATTTGGCAAAGTGGTGCTTAAACTTTTGTGCGAGGATTGAGAATGTGATAAACAACTGGAATCGATAAAATTGATATTCGACGATAACGAGAATTCCATGGTTAGCATCTATATAGCGGGGGGGACGAACAGTTTCATATCAATTTGTACGAAGGATTTGTACCTCGGATTTATGATAACAGCTTGCAAAGCAATTCTTATGTCTAAAATTGCTTCTAGAATTACCAACTCCTTGGATTGCTTTCTTCTATCTTTATCAGAAAGTAAATGGTTCATGAGGACCCCTGTGAATACTAAAGAGTAATGGTGGTGGTGTTTATGTGTCTATAAACAAAAGAGGAGCATTATTGTTATGATTATTAATACACTTTTCATCCACTTTTTATGCATGCTTTTAGATGCTTTCTAAATATTTAAACCTAGATTATTTAACGTGATGAGTGTTATGTCTGAAGGATAATCATCCTATGTTTAGCTTTTTGAGTTTTCTTCTCTTTTTCTCAAGTTTGGGATTTATTAAGGAATCAAGAGCCAGCATACAGTTGATATTATTTGAATGCAACATTCATATGGTAAGAATACATTTGACAAATAAGTTGGAAACTATAATTTGTCCGGAAGAGAGCCTATTAACTAGAGATGAGTTTCTTTTTCTCTAGTGCCTTTGGTGCCTTCAAAGTCTATTAGATGATGGTAGGCTATCTGAGACTTAAGTGAGAATATCTTTGTCTCGGTTAATGGGGTGTTCCCGATTAGGTTCATGGATGTTTGATAGTTAAGGATTGTATTGTCGTGAGTGGACATGTTATAACACCTTTACCTTGAATTTTTCTAAGCTAGTGGATTTGCTCATATTTCTTTCTTCATTGAGTGATCTTATTAATCATCTTGTAGCTTAGCGTTAAAAAGCTGCATTCTTTTACATTTGTCATTAGGAATTATTGGCTTTCTCTTGCGTTGAATGCTAGTCATCATTGAGTTCACTCTTGTTGGTAGTATTTTGTGGGTTTCTTACTATTTAAAAAGAATAATGAAATAAAAGGATAATAGAACAATTTTGGGGTTTTGATTTGAAAATAAATTAAAGGATAATAAAACAATTTTTTCAAAGACATAAAATTCCACAGTGTCCCTCGATTAGAATGGGATGAAGTTCCAAGCATTCCATAAGAAAAGTATTCAATTATTTGTTTTCTAATTTTGAAGTGATCTACGTTTGTTTATTTTTATTATAACTTTTACTTAGTAAACTTGCCTGCCAAATAATAGGATAATATTGTAAAAGAATGATGATTATCTTTTCTAATTTTGAGTGATAAATCATGCCTTATTTTTAATAATATGAAATCATTTTCAATGTGATGCCCCAAACACAGGGTCAGTTGACAACGTCGACACGAATACTCTTGGATGTCGGGTAGCTTGGGCACGCTCATCGAAGTAGGCGGGCATCTTCTCGGCACATGCAGGGAGCTGCGAGGTACATAACTGTCTGACACACCAGTCTCATGACCACATCGGGTTCATATACAATTAAATGAGTAAAAATGATGACCATGGGCTTTGCATTAATACTCGTAAACATATCCCAACAAATATATACTACATGGTTCAAGAGTTTTTACATTACTCTTAACTCAACATATATTAAAATTTACCATTCGAATACATGTTATACAAAATCAAAGCCACAAGTCGGCTTTCTTCTCAAACGGCCTCTAATGAGTGCCACCTTCCCGATCGCTCCTTTGTACACAAGAAATGGTGATCCCTACTACGACGGGTGAAACACAAAGCCTAGTAGAGAGATAATTTCCTACGGGTTACTCCGCTAAGTGCAGCGTGCATGGCAAACAAACACATTCAAGTAATTACATGAACCTACTCGAATGTCTGCATGGCCAGACAGGTGTCAGAGTCCTCAGACTCACACGTACCTAAGCCAATATCCTTACAGTAAAATAATGGAGTTTTCAAAACTTGTTGTTCTCGAAACACCTCTTAGGAGTTCCGGTGAGTATTGGACTACCCTCAGGGGCGAATGTTTTTGGAACCTTCCCTAAACAATTCATGGGCTCCTCAGAGCATGAAATTGTTAGACCATCATGACATCATTCTCGGGAATCATCCATTGAAATTCCTTTACCGCAACCATGTTCGTTTTCTTTTCTTTCATGTCATGCACTCACATCTAATATTCTGACTACCAGTGCATATAGATACATGATACGATTCAAACACATTCATGCTAATATATTCACATGCATATATATATATATATATATATATATATATACTCTTATATATATATATATATTAACATAATTAATCACATAAAACATGTTATGAAATTCACATCAATAACACCCAAATTGGCTCACATGGGCTAATTATGCAAACACAAGCAATTCATTTTGAATCTTTCAAACATCATAAAAATTCACCGCAATATTCACATTCTTATTCACATGAGCAGTGAACCCTTTATGCATTCATGTGAAAGACCTCCTCGTGACCACCTCGCCGTTGCCCTTCGGTGGAAGCTCACTCATAGAGACTATCCTCATTCCCACTTTGAGTTCCTTTCGCCTCGGTCGAGACCCGGGGCTAGGGTCTTTTGTAGTCCCGATAGAAGCATCTGGCACAGCTGGCCACTAGCTGGGTTGGTAGTAGATACTCCCCACAGGCCTGAAGCGCCTTGGTCTGGAGTTGGAGGAGACGAATATAGGGGAGGGCATGATATTCTGTGAGTGGGACCCACGAAGAACTCCCAGTGATTACGGTCTGATATGGGCCACACGAGAAGGGCACCCGCGGTCACGAAGGGTGTGGACCCATGATAAAGGCGCACTTTGTGTGAGACCCCCTGCCATTGACCACCTCGCCGTTACCACGGTGGAAGCTCATAGGAATATCATGCCCTCCCCGAGGCATTTTCTTTCGCCTGGGTAGAGACTCGAACAGGGACCGAGGGCTTAGGTCAATGGGGAGCATCTCTACTACCAGCCATTCTGGAGTTGGTGGCTCCCAGTGGATGATCTGTTCTAGAAGGCCTCAATCTCTGTAACTCTTTTGAAGGGTGGGGAAATTACCGCGGTTCGCGACCTTTCAAAAAATAGAATTTTCTCACTTTCGGTTCAGCTTTTAAGAGGCCAGGAGTTTACAGCTAAAACAAACCTCGAAACATTCCTAACCTTACATAGCTCTTTGGAGCAAAGATTAACTGGTAGGAAAAGATCCACCTCTTGGGGTTGTGAACTCCACGAATCGGGGGTGCCCGCGCGTAGTCCTCGCCGCGTCAGGCAGCTTCTTCTTGCTCAAGTCGGCCGACCCGATCCCAGATCGAAACCTAGAGAAGCCTCCTATACTAAAACTCCAGCATCTCGTACTTTGCATCTCCATGCTGTGCTACATTTTGTTCTTTTAATTTTGGAAAGACAATGTTGATTATCTTAATATCGTGTAAATTCAATTTCACTTATATTTTGCACCACTATTTTGACCTTGGCATAATCTCAGGCGTCATTTCCCATCTCTCTAATCTTTGCTTTGTGTCACAAGGTACATTCTAATAGTGAGATGATTTATTTACTTCACATATCGTTTCACATTTTTAGATACCTAGTGCCTCGGCGTTGCAGTGTGACTTGTCTTGGAATTAAATGAGGAGTCGACATGGTATTAGATTTGCGAGACGATTTAAAATGAAGAAGTCAGTTTCATCATCAAGGTCTAACACCGAAATTTTGGATTTTTATCGAAAGTCTGATTTGCCCTTTTAGAAAATTGATTTTCTGAGTCTTATTCAATGATGTAATTTTTATAAATATATTTTTACTTTCCACTGTTTATTACCATTATTCATTTGTCCGATTGAATTATAATTTATTGAAACCGATAGAGTAACATTTTACACTTTTTAATAAATCGAGAGAAAAAAAGAAATGAAAATTAGACAAGACACAAATGTACAAAGATGAGTGGTAGTTGTTGGATGGGAAATGGAGAAAAAAAAAGAAAAGCAAAAATTGGAGAGGAAGGAATTGAAGAAAATGATATGAGTGGTGCAAGTCACGAGTAAAAGATTGATGCACCAATTGTTTAAGGCGTCTTATGAAGCAGATTGATAAGCGGTATTAGTTAGAAAAGGACCCAATAGTTTATCCTTCTCTCCATAAACACAAGAGAGAAAAAAATTAAAGATTAAAATTAAAAGGAAATAAATAAAGTTTGTAAATAAACTATATGTTTTATTCAATCTCATTTAATTTATTTTAACTAACTTATTTTATAAAAAAATTAAATAATTTATTTTTAGTTTTTAAATAATTTTAATTATATTTAATTTTCTTGTCATATGTCTGATTCATTTGGTGAGAGTTGAACCTTTAAAGCGGAAGTTTAGGCGGGGAAGGGTTTGAGTCGGATTACTATCTTGTAAAAGTGATAAGCTTTAAAAAAATTACATTTAATTTTATTTGATATTTTATAGGCGATCAAGTATAAAAAAATTAATCTCTTTTTTAAACATTTTTCTTTATTAAATGTGACTCCTTTTGTGTATGACCTGAAAATGATAATTTCATAATTTTTATATAAAGTTTCGTTAACAATCCTACATGTAATTGAAAAAAAACAGAAACTTAAAGATGATGATCAGCTCAACATTTAATGTAATAGTAAATAAATAGTAATAACTAATAAAAATTCTATAGTCTAAAAAAAATTCAAAATTGTTTGTATGAACTTAACGAATAGTTATTATTATTTATTTATTTATTTTATATTTTTCTAAAGGAGCAAACATATCAAATGTCCCAAGTCTTTCTTCCCTAAACTTTTCTCAAGAAATAGCTTAATTAAATCCTAAGCATACTTTTATAAAACATTAGTTTTCCAAACAATTTCTCAAGAAAAAAATGGGTCATTGGATGCCAAAACGACTCTTTTGACCTTGGGAAGCAAATTTTTAGGTGAAAAGAAGCAAAAATGAAAGTTCTTTGACTCTTCACTTTGCTACTTTTGTTTTAAATCCGTTTCCATTCCATTGTCGCGCTCCTCCTCTTATAAAAATTTATGTCTGTGAATCCATTTACAAAAACTTGTGACCTGATCGGGGAATTAAGTTGACAGCAGATTAACGTGGAAGATTAGGATGTCGGGTAACTTCGACACCACACCATTAGTCCTTTTCCTAGGACGCTGGGGATTTATGAATCGAGGCGTTCTCACTTTGCGAGCTCTACTCAAAATACAACAATAATGAAATTTCATGTGACCTGTCCCTGATATTATCTGGCAGCGACCACAGGAATTAAAGCCTGAATAAAAATGGCCACGTGAGACCCGTTTATCATATAAATGCAATCTATCAAACCACCAAAGTTATTACATCACTCTTAATACGAGACATTATATTAAAACTAACGTGTTACAATATAATATCTGGCAAATGGATCGAGAGCCACTTGTCAGAGCGCAGCTTCATGATGTTGGCCTCTAAGGAGCGCCATTGCTTGCACATGTCACAGAAGGGGGTCCCACGATGGGGTGGTAACGCCCGATGAGATAAAGTCTCTGAGGGCTATTCGCTAAATCTTGCGCTGAATGGTCAAACAACCAAGCTTTTACACACCAACTAGGACATCACGATCAGCATAGAATCCTACTTGTCATGAATGAGGCATGATCATCATGCCCCGCGTATCAAAGTCCTCATGAGCTCCCTTAAACATGCATTTTGCCATGAATGAAAACCATTCCGAGCAAAGATGGCGTGTTTGCAGTGGACAACCCTCAGATATAAATAATGGACACACTCAGATGACATCTGTTTTGTGAACTGACCACTCCCGATGTATCAATTGGGCATATAGACGAGTCGACATTATATGGACAACCCTCTGATTTAAATAATGGACACACTCCGATAATCTATTTTGTTGGTCAAACCTCCGAAACAATTCTCTCAAGAAACCACCTCATGCACTCACTCCTACTATTATAGGGTGCCCCAATGCATGTGAAATGCAATGAGCCATTTCCATTTCCTTACCCTGTGCAACACCATGGCAGTGGACCTCCGTGGACTTAGTCAAAAGTACGAGAGTCCGCAACCTTACATTCACCAAGGATGTGGTGAATGACTACGATTATGCACTCACACCCACACCATGCGATGTCCGTACAAGGAGACTGCGCTAGATTTTAGTTATCTGAGTCCTTGGAAGGGGACTCAATGGTCTTGTTGTGAGCATCCCACGAATCTTGTGGGTTGACGGGTTATCAACGAACCAGGGATTTGGGGGTGTCTGACCTTTTCTCCCCGAAATAATCTTTTTTCCAAAAATAGAAGCAAAAATCCGAATTAACATATATTTCAAAATAATATTTGCGTCTTCATTAAAACCATATAGTTGGTAGTTATGGTTTTAATTTTTTTAACAGGATGGCGCCAGATGTTTTTCACTAAAGTTGAAAATTTACAGCGCCAGTCTGGAAACTACGAGTTTAAGTATTAATTATTTATTTTTAAAATTTGTACTAGATTGATTTTTATTTATTTGAAAAGTAATATTTTTGGAACAAAACTCATTTATCTAGCATTATCTTTTTTTTTTTAATTCTTAAATTAATTTTAAAGTTGTTTGGCATAATTAAACTAAACATTATTCGTAAAAAGTGGATTCATTTTTATTAGCCGTCAAATGAAATTGGTTTGAGAAATACCGTCAAAAAATATTTGCAAAATGAAGACTTGAATGACAGTTTTCTACATCCTATAGAAGGAATGAGAAGGATAAGCGAAGACAAATCAACCAATCAATCAGTAATCAGCAATGTCAATCAACAAATCATAGCTTTCAACAAGCTTTCAGCAATTTCAGCATTTAAATTCCTATTTATTGTAAAGTTTCTAGCAAAATTTTAACAGTGTTATTTCATTCATTCGTAGTAAAATCTAATATTTTTTATAGCAATTTCAGCATTCTGGTTACAAGTTCTATTCAAGTGTATCAAGTTTTCAATCACATAACTGTTTTCACATTCAAATCCAATGTTTACTTCAACAATTTCGACGTGCAGTTTGTAAGTATTATTCAAATCTATCAACTTTTAGCACTATGTTATTTTATTCATTTTAAGGAAATTTAACATTTTTATTCAACAATTAAGTCTTGTAATATTTCAATTCATACGCTTTTCACTTTATTTATGGGAAACTATCAAGTTAACCAAGGAATCTAAATAGCCCGATTATAAGTTTGATCTTACGAGTCATTCCAGTTTTAAAACACTTTAATTTTATTGCATTAGCACACTTATATTTTTATATGTTTTAGTGTAAGATTAAAAATCACCATGACATATATAAAGAAATTCCCTACTAACCAAAAATAAATGAGTGCTCCAAGGCTAAAATCTTTATATCCTTAAAAAGAACATGAAAATCAACTTTTAGAAATTTAAACTTTCATCAATTTTTAATATCATCTCCTGACAAAAATATTTGTATTATTTTATTGTAAAAATAAATTTTCTTTTTAAAAAAATATATATAAATATATAAAATTGTAAAATACATTTTGTTCAAAATAGATTATTTTTTAAGAACAAATATAAAAAGGGTAAGATTGGAAAATGTTGGATTATTTAGGCTTTTGCTTTAACATAAGTGGAAATAGGTGAATTATTATCCTTGTTCTTAGATACATTTCTTTTGTTCTTATCACAAACATTGTATCAATGATGGTAACATGCCATGGCAAGTGGTTTGTCATTATTTTACTCTTTTCTCCCTCACATGTAAAACATTTTAGAGCTCTTAAAGTATGAGAGATTTAGATTTTTTTAAAATTTAATTTAAGATATGTCAGTTTCACTGTTGTAAGTTATAAGAAGGGTATTGACTCTTAGTACTGCATAGCTCTATCAAACAAAATAAAAAGAAAAAAATTGTTATATGATATCATTGGTGTAAAAAAAAAGTCATCATAATTTTATAAGGATAAGTGATTTTTAAGCAAGAATTACCAAGGGAGGAAGAAATTTTCAATGAGTATTTTATGTCATTAACTTTTATTTTTAAATTTATCCTTAAAAAACTTTATATTTTTGGAAATTATGTGTACCGCTGTGGTGTCGCCGAACCATGTTCAAAAAAATGTATTCCCACACTCATCGAATAATGAAGATAGATTAAGGTAAGAGTCACATCAACAATTATTACTCAAACCACTTAGATTGATTTCAATCCGATTTTTAGATATTGGAGAAAAATGCTTAGCTCTTATTCTATTGACAGCAGCCCATGGGGCCATGAGGCGTGGCTTTCAAGGAGAGCAATGTTTGGTGTGTGGAGATAATTCACGAGTGTCCTGTTAGAAATAAGATGAAATTCAAGCATTAACAGCATTTTGAGTTTTTTGTTTTTCGTTTTCAGCGGAGTTAAAATATGTAGCCCCACATAAGTTGTAATCATTAATGATCGATTTTTTTAACTAAAATATTTTTAGAAATTGCTATATCTTCGTTATATATGAAATTAAAATTATTTTTGAAATATTTTAAAAAGAACGATTTGATATTGTTTCTTTTCTTTTCACATATTTATATTTTGTTAGAAAATTTTTTTGATGCATCAAAAAAAAAAAAAAAAGGGTTTTGTAATTATGTAAGAAGAATGATGTTCTTCGTATGATTTTTTGTTATCTAATTTTTAAGTGATCTACATATATTTATTATTATTATTATTTATTTTATATATTTTTTTTTCGAAGGAACTAAAACATAATGACGATCACGTTGATGCTCCTCGAAAGAAAGTCTTTCATACCTACTTCTGATCTTTTCCTTGAAATTTGATGACCTTCCTAGCTCTGCCTTCTTATACCTCCCACCCTTTTCTCAAAAATAGCTTAATTAAATCTAAATCAAGCTTTTGAATCTCTATATCTTTATTAAAACGACATGGCTTCCGCAAACACCGATTATACCACACATCTAGTCCGTAAATTATATATAGCATAATTAAAGAAGGCAAGCGGTGATTGTATATAATAAAAGGATATACAATTAAAACAGACAAATCCAAAAAATTAAATTACAAAAGAGGTAGAAAAAAACATATTTTCGAACAAAAATGTCCATAAAAATATTGTTATAATGTGGTGAATTTGTTTCACACGTTGAGGTATTTTGTTTAAAATAGTGATTTTTAGATTCTTGTATAAAAAAAGATCATTCTTGCAAATATTTTAGGATTTGTCCATTTGAATCCAATTCTCTATAATAATATACAAAATAAACAAACAACATTTCGATTATAAAGGTAAAATATAATAACATTAAGAAACGAGAAAAAATAACTTTTATTTTGTGTTTCTATAAACAGAATAGAAAAAAAACTATTACTTGTTATTCAGGAAAACAAAAATAGTTTATCATCCTTTGAAAAATAAATTACATTCCCATGTTGAATGCGATTTTGAAAATTAATCTTAAAAGCGCGTGATAGAAAATTCAAGCAAAATGGTAAATACATTTTAAATTTTCCTTATAGTGGTTGGTGAATACAGTTTTAAGGTTAATTTTTTAAGAGTGCGGAGTTGATGAACAACGTCGAACCTGACCACAACCTTGATTTTAGAGCCTCGATAATTAACACGGAAGAGTAGTTAAATGATGGCAATTATTAAATGTCATCAGGTAAATTAGAATATTAGAGCACCCATCGTCAAGGGAATTATAATAGAATAACAATAGTCAATGAAACTCATCCTGATACAATCTACTAAAAACCCATAAGAAAAATATTAAAATATGAGTTTCTATAAAAAATAAAAACATTTGAATCTGATAATGATTGCATCATGCATCCATATCACGTAGTCATCATTAAACGTTGATAAATAGGGCGCATGATGGATCGGTAGTAGTAAGCGATATAATCAAATAATAAAAAAAACCATTGAAAAGCGAAACACTTTTTCTCTGAGACCACAAAATACGAATCTCCACAATTGGTGGTGGAGTCTCTTCTCTCCTCCTCCATACGGGCCATCTCATTTTCCCAAAAATTTTGCTAGCCCCCCTCCTCTTTGTATTCATCCTCCCAAGAAAAAGAAAAATAATAATAATAAAAAAAAAAACTTCCACCAAACCTTTGTCCCCACTATCTCATTCTCTCAAGAAAAAGAAAAAAAAATAATAATAAAAAAATCTTCCATCCAGCCGTAGTGCCCTTTCTGTAAGCGTTTCTTCGAAGAAAAAGAAAAAAAAAATGGGTTTAACCACGAGCTTATATAAGTTTGAGCTTTTCAACCATTGGATCGGGGAAATATTTTAGCATACTTTTTGTGGACCTCATACAAAAAGTGATAAAAATCAGTTGCGGGTAAAAAACTCGAACTTATATAGCTCGAGCTGCGTAACTCTTCTAAAATATGTTTTGAGGAACATTCTTTTTCACAAGGGAGGTGGCCCTTTGGATGAGCGCACGTCACGAGGGCCATATGCTCAGCTGACGAATCGGATTTTTCTTCTTGTGGTGTAAAACACGAAAAAAAATTCAAATTTTACGAAAAATGGTAAAATGGTAATTTAGTAAATTTGAATTTTCTAGATCTCAATATTATTCCCAGTTGGGTCGATACCATGAATCTGGTGCAAATGTCGAATTTAGGTCGAATTACAAGAGACGTTCATGTTTTAGAAGAACCACTTAGGGTGTGCGGGTGCGTAAAATGACTTCGTGAAAGACATGATATGACAAAAGTCGCTCTCTGTGTACTCGTGTGACATGTTGCATGATTGAGTGAGGATGAAATGAATGCTGCATTTGAGATTGTGCCAAAAAATTAATCGAAAATCAAGAAAAGGACACATTAGGAGGTGTGGAAATGTTAAGTGAATAAGACAAAATAGCAAAATAGTCTTCTTTGCTTCATTTTGAGACAAAAATCGGCAGAAGAGTGGGGAATTGGCAGTAGGCTGGTTTTTCATTTTTGAGAGAGAGAGAGAGCTCATTCTCTCTGGTCACGTGGATTCGGATAGTCGGTTCTCTCGACCGAGAAGCAAGAAATAAGCAAAATCGATCTACGAGGTGAGGGCTACGCGTGGGCATTGATTTTGTGGAGTTCCGACAACTCCAAGAGGTAGGGATCTTTTCCTACTTGTGTTATTCTTTGGCTAAGAGCCATGTGAATGGTTAGGGATATTCTGAGGCTTGATTTAGCCATAAGTCGATTATAAAGCTTAGAAGCAGTGGAGGAAATCCTGTTGGCAGAGTGAACGGTCTGACAGGGTTTCCTTATTCATGATTTTGGTGTGAATTATTATGATGTTGAGTGATTCAAAATGAATTGCCCTTATCTTGTTAATTAGCCCATGTGAGCTAATTTTGGTGTATTGATTGTGAATTTGAATAACATGAATTTATGTGGATTAATTATGTTAATATATACATGTTTATATATTAGCATGGATATTTTTGGAATTGGCATAATGCATTCCATATGCAGCCCCAGAGCACCACAAAATATTAAGGAGTGAGTGCATGACATGAAAGAAAAATAAAAGGAAAAATGTTTGTGAAGTGAATTTCGACCAATTTTACGGAGAAATTGTGTTGGGAGAATAGCTCCAGCAATTCCGCGTCGAGAGGAGCCCGTGGTGTTTGGGAAGGCCCATCAGCCAGTTCGCCTCGGAGGGTAATCCCGATATATTCTAGGAATCTCGGTAGTAGTTTTTCGAACAAAAAGCTTTTGTTTTGGCCCGTACATTTTACTCGCATTTGGCTTAGGCATGTGTGAGGGGAGTCGCGGACTCGAGGACATGGGTTTGGGCATGTAGACATTGAGTAGGATCATTTATTTGCTTGAGTGTGATTGTTTGCAGTATGCACTTGGGTGGTAACCCATGTAGAAAATTATCACTCACGGGCTTTGCTGCCACTGTCGAGGATCAACGTTTCGGTCTGAGGACGTCGGGAGGCGGCACTCGTGGCGTTTTGAGAAAAGCGGAGCTTGTGACTTTGATGTTGTTGTATAACATATATTAGGAATTTTACTCATTTTAATATATGTTTGTATTAAAGTAATGTATTAACTGCGGAACCTTGTGGTACATGTTGATGTATTTTTGTGAGTATTCTGCGAGGGGCCCCAGAGTGGCCTTCCCAATTGCTCTCGCATGTGGATACCATTGTGGTCATTGTTAGTGGGATAGGTTTTGTACCTTGGGTAGAGCTCCCAGTACAAAGGAGCTACCTTTCGATTTTAAGTAGTTGGTTGTCGGGTTACTTGACACTCACAGTGACCATGAGTTGACGGGTTGTCAATGGACCCAAATGGAGCGTCATGACATATCGAGCCTAGAGTATGCAAGTACGGACTTGATGGGCCTTGGGTTAGATCATAGTTCCTTGTGGCTCGGTGATTGTTGTGTGATGTGTGATTGTGTGTTATGTTATGTGATTGTGTGCTTGGTGAATAGCACATAGGAAAAAAAAAGTGTTGAGGAAAATTAGTAGAACCAAATAAATGTGTTGAGGAGAATTGTTTTTCGATGTTTCACGATTGTGTAAACTAGAAAAAAAATAAAATAAAATAAATTTTTATGAATTTATTTCGTTCTACTTGAAATTTAAAATATATATATATATATATATATATATATATATATATATATATATATATATATAAATATATTTTTTTAATTGGTTTTCTAGTAGTGGAATGAGAGAAAAAAAATGATGTGAAAAAGCGTTACGGTGGTGTGAGGCTCTTGCTTGTTGTTGTTTGAGTCAAATCTGATGTAGTATGTCGTGACACGTGACATGGCGCGCGGGGGGGATGGGCCACGATAATGTGGAGCTCGGCGAACGGCCGGCATGAGGAGCCACGTGCGATGGCGCGATACGGCTGGGCGCTCACGCCGGTGCTTTGGCTAGTGAGGGATGTCGCGATACGGATTGTGTCGTGGCCCAGAGCCGGTGTGTTGCGGTAGGGGCGGCGATGCGGAGCTGCGATCTGGCACGGGATGAGCCACGATACGGCGTTGTGCCAGCGCGACACGGCCTTGGCGAGGAGCTATGTTGTGACCGCCCCAATATCGTGGCCAGGGGAGTGCGACACGGCTTCGGCGGCCCGGCGTCGCGCCGCCGCCGGCGGCGCCGGCGACCATGGGGCGTGACGCGTCGGGGCAAGACCCGCGACCCGGCGCCACTGCGGCTGCACGACCGCGACCTAGCGCGTGGCGTGTCTCGCGGCGAGTCTTGTGCGTAGTGTGCTCCCGGCCGGTCGCGGGTGTGCACCTTGTGCGCGACCCGATTTGACTGGTGCAGCATTACAAGTCATTTGGGACATTGTTCATGAACAGCATTTCGCGAGCCTTTATTCACAGTTTTTTAAATAAAATAAAATAAAATTTTTGTCGTTGAATATGATTTAATATATTGACTTATTATGCTTGCATTGCACATGAATGCATGGACATTGTGTATGAAATATTTTTACGTATATGAATAGTGTCTCAGGGGTATTGATTAAGCAGGAAGAATCTTGCATTAAGGTAACTTGCCATTTGACATGTGGTGTGGCTGGTCGAGCGAAGGCGTAGAGGTCGATCCGGGGTGATGGTCGACACCAGCAGTATTTAACGACGGCCTTTGTTGAGGGTTTGTAGGGATTCTGCGGTGTAGCTATTTATTACGGTAGTCTGTGTGTGAGGCGTAACCGAGGAGGTCAGAGTAACCTCTCCGGGAGGTTTATGTTAGTAATAGTGCTCTAAACTGTGTATGGACATGGTATTTGACTATTTATGAGGAATTTATTATTATAGATTTGCATGTTTATTATATATAATGTTCTTGAATAATATTATTAATTATTCTAAATATCCCTAATCATTTGATTATTGTTAACAAGGAATTAACTGTGAATTAAGATTAGTATAAAGTTTGATTGATATTCATGAGATGAATAATATTGTGAGATACAAATCAGAATTTATATCTATTTGTTGAGAACAAATATTGGACCAGGGGCAGATCTTGAGATTAATACATGGATCGAAGTCATAAGTTAATCTCTAATAGTTGTGTCATTAAATCCTTTGACGAGATCGTTATAGTTCTCAACATAAGGAATATTGTGTTTTTGATATAATCAAGCGTTGTCTGTCGGATGACTATGAGGTTATACTTGAACATAATAAGAATTATGTAGTGAATGAGCGATTAATATGGGTGTCCCTCTTATTATAAGAGAGAGATATATGGGTCCCCTAAACCAAATTGAGGGCGAGAAATGCATGAGTCGTGCTCAAATGAATTGATGGAGATCAATGTCATTTTGTTTAGTCGATCTAATTGGGTTTGAGTAATCAAAGATAGAAACGATATAAGGTTGACTTTGTCCATGTTTATATTCTATCAAGATATCATGAGACAAAGGATTATGTCATTAACTATAATGGGTTGTCTCGGATCATGAGAACTTCATTACAACTTGGGTAGTCGTAATGTCTTGCTAGAGGCCACTTATGACTTGTGGGGATCAAAATGTGATTTAGATACTGTAATCTATTGAGGTGAACTATAGTCGCACATTAAGAACAAATAATATGGTTATGGTTTTTTCACTTTACGTAGTAATTTAAATGATGAGATTATTTTAAATTACAGAAATACTTTAATAGTTGTTATTAAATTCGAATTTAATTTTGAGAAAGTTTAAATTCGTGATTTAAATTATAACAAATAATTAATTTATTATATTTTCTTATTGGATAAGGAAATAATCTATAAAGGGTTTTTTAATAAAAGAGTTTTAAATATATTCGTTTCCTTATCTGATAAGGATTTGAATTTAAATTGTTATTATTTAAAAGAGTTTTAATGCCCTTAATAATATAATATAAAATTCATTTCCTTATCGATCAGGGATTTAATTTAATTATTATTATTTAAGAGTTTCAAATATATAATAATATAATAAATATAAATCATTCCTATCTGTCAGTTAAAATAAAATGTTATTATTCAAGATTTTAATATATAATATAATATAAATAAGTATTTTATATCGATAAGAACTGAATTTAGTATTTAACTATTTAAGTTGAATACAATAATATAAATCACGTTCACCTCGTAGATTTAAAAGTAATATTGCATATTAAAAAGTTTAATACTCACTGCAAAACCGTTTAGTAACCTGAGCATATGGAATATATAATATATGGGATATTTTTGTAGTGATGCACGTCTTTACTCCCCAAGAACAATAATATGGGGCCTTGTTCGTTTGGTGACTGAACTAGCATTCAACAGATTGTTCATTATTTGTTCGTGTGTGTGGTACTTAGTAGAGGGTGGTCGCTTTTCGGAAAGGCGACATCTTTGAAGTCAGAATAAACCGAGCCTTGGTGAAGACTTAATGGTCGATCTACAAGAGGTAAGTTTGGGTTTTACCTTCCTTTGGTTTTTATGAAAGCATGTGTGATCCTTGGTGGGTTAAGGGATAAAAATTTTAAGTCATTGCATTTATGTTCGATCAAATTGGATATTAACGCCTTGATAGTTTAGGGCACATCATCCTTTCATTCATAGGGGAGGAGATGTAGATGAGGTGTGAATATTAGATTCATACGGTAGAAGGTGTTGGAGGCTGTGGAGATTACCTCAGGCACAGTGGGGATGAGCTTAGTGCATTCGGTACAGAGGGTGAGAACTTGTATGATGGGCGGGCGAGACCTCTGGAATCTAGAGCGATGACATGGGCAGAGTTCCGACGGCTATTCACGGCCAGTATTTTTGGGATCTTTCCGTCACTTGTGAAAACTCGGGGAGTTCCTAGAATTTGACGGGGGACTATGGCCGTATTGGGTCACGTGGCTAGGTTAAGCCGAGCTAGCTTCGTTTCTTGATGACTATGTGGCCGGACATGCCACGAGTCGGGAGAATTCTAGAATGGAAGTACAAGAAGTTGTCCTTTAGAGTGGGATGAACTCGCTATGGGACATGGACTCCATGGTTGGGACAGCCAGACCATAGAGAGATCGAGGATGCTTTCGGAGCACTTTCGGGATGCCCGGGTGAAACGAGGGGAAGGAGCGTCGATCTTCTAGTTCGAGGGAAGAACGGAGGGGCTTCTTGTAAGGCCAGAAAATTCAATTTTAAAAAATGTAAAATACGTAATTTAAATTAAAAATCAAAATTTTTCTAGATCTTGGATGTGTGAAGCGGAGTTCTCAGTTGAAATAGATCTGTGAAATTTGCTTCATGTCGGGTGCGTTTGGATTAAGAGATGGTCGGGATTTTCACTTTTCGGCGTGGGGTGTCGAATGACACATGGCAAGGCAAGGGGATGCCACATGGCACCTCAAGAGTGTGACACTTGGCATAAAGGAATAAACTCCAAATTAATTTGCTCAGGTGACTTATGATTCATGGCTCATATTAAATCATAGGTATGATGTCATAAATGAAACAAAATAAAGAGATAAAGATAGGAAAATGAAGCCACATTTAGCTTGAGGAAGGGGAGAAACTATCTATCTTTATTGCTCTGATCAATACTCCAAAAAGGAAAGAGAAATTGCAAAGAGAAAGGAGGAAATAAGGAGAAAATGAAAAATGGGACAAGAAATGAGAAAGAAAATGAAGAAAGAAAACAAAGAGAGAGAAGGAGAAAAACAATTAGTGAGGGAAGAAAAGAAAAAAATGAGAGGGAAAGGAAAAGAAAAAGGAAAATGAAAGGAAATGAGAGAAAGGAAAGGAAAGAATTTGACTTCAGAAGAATGAAATTGACAGTTGAGGACCTAAAGTTGGTCTTGACGGCGCAATCTATGTGGACACCAAAAAGTTGGAGTTTCGACAAACTCTGTGAGGTATGAGTTTTATCACCTGCTTGTTTTACCTTGTTTAAGTGTTTTGTAAATGCTTGTGTTGGTTTGAGCGAGTAGTGGCCGTTTGATGGAGTCCCAAATCTTGGAACCCGAAGTGTGAAGTGCCGAACAACACGGTCAGAAACGATAAATTGTGTTTGGTGAGTAGGAGGCAGGAATGGGTGTAGGTCGGCTCCACGAGATGAATCGGCATGATTTGGTGAGTGGGTGCCTACGGACGACTGCTTGTTATGTTTTTGGGCGGTAAAAGCAGTCCGGGTTTCATGAATAGTGACACATGAATAGTGATACATATGAATGACATGTGAATAGTGACACACATGAATAATTGGCCAGTAAATAGTAATCCACATAATATTTTGTGAGAAAATGTGCTTGGTTGAGTGATTCAAATTGAATTGCTCGTGTTAGCACAAATAACTATGTGAGCTAATTTTGTGTAATGGATTGAAATTGTTTAAAAGAATGAAACGGCTTGAGTTGGTTGATCGAATAAATAGATAGGTTAATGCATAAACTTGACATGTTAACATGATTTGTTCAATTATATGGAATATAGTGTGTATAGGTAAATGGAGATAATTTGGATTTGTATTATATGGATTATAATTGTGAATGGACCATTGGAGATAAAATTGTGAATTTCTCGAATGAGTTGATTTGGGTGATGTTTGATTAATATTGAATAGCTGAGTGAGCTACAGTGGGTGATGGTTGACATTGTGAATTACATGTGATTGTGATTGATAATATATTATATATATGATATATTGAAATATATTAGTATATATATTGTTAGAAATGACATAATGAATTTATATCTTGTAGAGGTAACTCTCAGGAAATTAGAGTGTGTAGTATTGCATGACATAGATTTTAAGCATTACATGGTTCGCGAAGAATTTCATAGGATGATTTTAGGAGAATGGGTTGGGAGGCAGGTCAGCGATGTTTGGATAGGAACATGACATTTCGGGAAGTTCTCCAACACGATGCGCCTCTAAGGGTAGTCCCGTATTTTCTGAGCACGTTAGGTGATGTATTTTTCAAGAACAACAAGGTTTTGTTTTGAAAATGATATTTTCTCATATATGGCTTGAGCGAGTGTGAGGAGTCGAGGTGAGGGACTGAGACATAGGAATGAGCATACTTAGACATTCAAGTAGGATCACGTATTTACTTGAGTGTGTGTTTAGGAGTAACATTGCATATGCACTTAGGTGGGGCTAACCCCATTGGGATAATTCCACTACAGATGATAGCTCACCACACTATCGAGGGAATATTTTTTGAGTCACGAGGAGCGTTAAGAGAGAAGACGGCTCATTTTTAGAGACCGATTTTAAAGAAAGCGGGTTGTGGCTGATGGTTTTTAGTTTTAATATCTATTAAATTGTAGATTTTAATATGTATTTGTATTAAAGTAATAAATAACTCTTGGACTATTGAATTATAGTTGGGTATATGTTTTGATGAGCATTTGTATATGGTAATGGCCATTTTGCCGTGTGTGTCTGTAAATACGAGACGTATATGGGCCACCGCGGGTTGGCGGTGGTCGCGGACCCACGGTTTGGGGTGTCACGCCAGTTCCGCGAGGGTTCCAAGGTCGCCGACCATCGGGCGGGGGCGGATCGGAGTTTCCGGTCAGCGGGCGGATGGTGACTCGATGCCGGCCGGACACATGAGGAAGGATTGCCCCAGAGACGGGGATCCCGGGGTTTGGGGCGGCCGAGTCGGTCGGAGTGGGACGGGAGAGAGGATATAGTATATTCCTCCCGACCGTGCAGTCGGAAGGAGCCAGTTTCGGTCTCAAGGAGGCGCGAGCACCTCAGTTACGAGCAAGCTAGAGGCCAAGTTATGGGCAGGCGGAGGGCAGGCCCACGGTGAGCGTCGGGGTTCGGGCGTGTCTACGCCATCACACCGTTTGATCGACAAATCATCCGATTATCTGAATCACGTTCTTGCTATCACGCCTATGGGCAAGAGTGTTATTTGATTCTGGTGCGTCTCATTCATTCATTGTTGCATCAGTTGTGATAGAGTTAGGCTTAGAGGTTGAGACCTTAGAGGAGCCTTTGTATGTGAGTTCTCCCCTTGGGATTAAGGCGAGGATAGGGATGATATGTTGTGGTTACGAGTTAGGGATCTTCGAGATTCTACTCACAGTGGACCTAAGGGTCATGGACATGTCGGAGTTGACGTCATCACGGGGATGGTTGGATGGCGACTTCTGAAAATTAGTCATCGTTGTGAGCGTGGGAGGGTTCACGCACGCACGAGGCCAGTACTGGATGTTGTGTTTTTAGGGGAGACAGGCATGGCATTTTGCCCCATCGTTGTACGAGTCCAGGTGTCGGGGACGGTTGGCAGGTTGGCTAGCAAGCCTTACCACAGAGGACGGTGAGATTGAACTTAGATCTCTATAATTGGTTTGCGAGTATGAGGATGTTTCGGATGAGCTGCAGGGATTGCCTCCACAGAGGGTTGTAGACTTCGGTATCGAGAGTTACACTAATTACTTGTATCTCTATGACTCCGCATATGATGGCACCAGTTGAGTTGCAGGAACTTCCGAGTCCGACTCACGGGAGTTCTGCTGGGCGAGGGGTTCATTAGGCGAGCACTTCACCATGGGGCGCTCACGGTTTTGTTTGCAAAGAAGGGCGAAGACCCTTATTTGTGCGTGATACAGACGATTGAGCGGGGAGTTGATCAAGAATCGGTACCCATTGCTAGAGAGAAAGTTATTGACTTGTTGTCGATTGAGAGGGCGAGTCTACTTGAGATAGACCGCCTTTGGTTACCATCAGCGAGGTTAGAGACATAATCCTAAGACCCAATGTTTGGACACGTTAGCAGGCACTTTGAGTTTACAGTGATGCCCTTTGGATTGACGAATGCGCCGGCAGCATTCATGGACCTCATGCATAGGGTATTCCAACCTTATCTAGATCAATTTGTCGTAGTCTTTGTGGATGACATTTTGATCTAGTCCCAGTCAGAGTGGGAGTATGAGTATCACTTGAGGATTGTTTACGATTCTTGAGAGATTACTCCAGTTGTACCAAGTTCGATGGTCACGAGTTTTGGCTTACTAAGGTGAGATTTTTAAGACACGTGATGCTTGCATCAGGCGTGTCAGTGGACCTAGAGAAGGTCGAGGTTGTGATGAGTTGGGAGAGGCTAAAGTCAGTCTTTGAGATACGTAGTTTCTTGGGATTGGATGGGTACTACAGGAGATTCATTGAGGATTTCTCTCGATTAGCGACACCTATGACAAGATTGACCGGAAGGAGGTCAAGTTTGATTAGGATGATCGATGCGAGGAGGCATTCCGGGAGTTGAAGAGGCCCTATATCGATGGTCGGAGGCAGGGGACGGGGGTACATGGTGTATTGTGATGCCTCGAGGGTCGGACTGGGATGTGTTTTGATGCAGTCCGGGAGGGTAGTAGCTTATGGTTCCCATCAGTTGAAGAATCATGAGCAGAATTACCCCACACACGACATGGAGTTAGCGGTCGTAGTCTTCGCCTTGAAGATTTGGCGCCACTATTTATATGGCGAATAGTTTGAGGTGTACTCAGACCACAAAAGTCTGAAGTATATTTTCACGCAGCGGGACCTCAATATGAGGCAACGTAGATTACCATCCTCGTAAAGAAAATGTGGCGGCTGATGCACTCAGTCGGAAGTCACGGGGAGCATTGGCTAGTATAGCATCCCGGGAGTGGCTGATGCTCGAGACTGTGGGACTGAGTTTAGACTCACGATGCGGCGGATTAGATGCGTTGGGGAGTTTAATTAGATTACATCATCTTTGTTGAGTAGAGTGATTGAGTCAGGGACCAGGGACACGGGAGATAGTGTCCATCGGGGGCCGGTCTGATCGAATCTGGTGGCGAGGTTGGAGTAGTCCATCGCGGATGGTAGTCTTTGGTATAAGGGCGGGTGGTAATTCCCCGGTTGGCCAGGATTTAGAGAGAGGGAGATTCTCAAGGAGTTTCACTGCTCCCGATTTGCCGTGCATACAAGTGGCACGAATATGTACCAGGATCTCCGTCGCCAGTACTACTAGAGTGGGATGAAGAGACACGTAGGGGACTTTGTTCAACGATGTCTCACGTGTCAGCAGGTTAAGGCTGAGTACTAGAAGCCAGCAGGGCTACTTCAGCCATTGGAGGTGGTTGAGTGGAAGTGGGAGCACGTCACGATGGATTTTGTGACACACTTGCCATGGACACCGCAAGGACATGATGTTGTATGGGTGATAGTGGACCGGCTCACGAAGTCGGCACATTTTCTAGCCGTGCGGATGACCTTCACATTGGAGAGATTACCTTGGGTTTATGCGTTGATTAGTCCGGCTACATGGAGTACGGTATCCATAGTGTCGAATAGAGACCCGAGGTTTACGGCGCACCTTTGGAAGAGTTTCCAAAAGGCTATGAGCACACGGCTGACCATGAGTACAACTTTCCAACCACAGACAAATGGTTAGTCAGAGAGGACTATAGAGGTGTTAGAGGACATGCGTGAGCATGCATTCTAGATCATAAGGGTAATTAGGAAGAGCATTTGCCCTTAGTGGAATTCACCTACAACAACAGTTATCATGCTAGTATACAGATGGCACCATATGAGGCATTGTATGGGAGGCCATGCAGATCACCGATATGTTGGACCGAGGTGGGAGAGAGCTCCATCATTGGTCCTGATCTGATTAGAGACACCTCCGAGAAGGTGAGCATGAGTTCAACAGCTTGTCTTCTCGACTTAGGCGCGGAAGAGCCATGCTGATCATCTTGAAGTCGACCATAGAGTTCGGAGTTGGAGATCACGCGTCTTCTTGAAGGTGCTGGGAGGAGTGGTCGGGTTCGGTGGCGTGACTATCGGCGGGTTCCTTGGGCCCTTGAGTACTCGGAGGTCAGAGCCTTGTAGCGTACTGTTGACTTTACCGCCCGAGCATGTCGGGTGTCCACGAGGTATTTCACGTCTCCGTATCGGAGGTACACTCCGGTCCGGCTCATGTAATTGGATTGGGGAGGAATTGAGGTTGACAACGGATGAGACAGCCGAGGAGGGACCCGATGTCATTATAGATAGTCGGGATCGGGTTTCTGACCTTAAGGCCAGGTGAGGCTAGTGAAAAGGGTGCTATGGCAGCACCGTGGGTGGAGGAGTCAGCGTGGGGCAGGGACATGATGCGGGCCACCTATCCCTTCTTGTTTAGGGATGAAGGTACGTGGTTTAGTCGTTTAATACTTAAATGACTAGTTTACATGCATGACATAGTACACGTTGCATATGCATGTGATTTGTAGTGATTTTCCAGAATTTCGGGACGAAATTCCTTTTAGAGAGGAGAATGTAAGAGCAGGAAAATTCAAATTTTAAAAGGGTAAATGGTAATTCGGTAAAAATCCAAATTTTCTAGATCTCGGATGGCCAAAGCGAACTTCTGTTGGAATGGAAATGCTTAATCTAGGCTAAGCGTCGAATTTCGTCGAATTAAGACGGTCGAATTCTAATTTTTATTTATGTGAGTGTCGGGTCTTAGTAAAATGACTACGTGAAAAGCGTGATATGACAAGAGTCGCTCTTCACGTGTCTTTCATGTGACACATGTTGCATGATTAGTGAGAGGATGAAATGAATGGCTAAGATCGGTTCATGAACACTGTTCATCACAAAATTTTTCGAAAAAAAAAAATTTAAATTAAATAAAAAATAAAATAAATTCAACTAAAATTAGACAAAATTTTCGAAAAATAAAATTTTCAAAAATGAAGATTTCCAAAATAAAATTTTGTTGAAAACAATGTTTTAAATGCAAAATTGATTGTCTTGCACCACTTGTAAATGCAAGGACAATGTGTATACACTGATTTATGTGTATGATTAGTGTCTCGGGGTTGTGTTTATGCCTTAGAGATACTGTATTGAGATTTAACTGCCATGTTGATTGTGTAGATGGCTAGTAGAGGGACGGACGTGAGGACGATCCACGGGGCAGTCGAGGCACCACGGAGCATTTGACCGGTACGCCGACGTTTGATCGGTAGGCTTTCTGCGAGGTTGTAGGTGTTGCGGCCAATTTGCTGTAAATGCAGGCTAGCATAGCGGGTGGTCGGGAGGTCTAGTAACCTCTAGAGATTTAGGCGCACCACCCTCAGGCATTCACGGGAGGCAGATGGTGACGAGACCATTGGTTTATGCGAGATCGAGAGAAGCGTCTTTGGAAGCTATGAAGATCACCTCCGTCGACTAGGATCGGGTTAGGCACATTCGGTAGGGGCGAAGAGCCGGAGTATGGTGGAGATGGATTAGGACTTCTAGAGACTCAGAGGTTATGGCATGGGCAGAGTTTCAGGAGCTATTCATGGGTAAGTATTTTCCAGAGACTGCGAGGCATGCGAAGGCTCAGGAGTTCCTACTAGGAAGCAAGCGAGGGCGATGGCTTGTGATGGATTATGTGGTAGACTCCTGAGCTAGCCGGTTTGTTGATGATTACGTGGCCTAGGCAGCGAGTTAAGAGATTTGAGAATGGGTTGAAGTTGTCCATTCGGGATAGAATTGTAGGACTTCGCCTACAAGATATGATTCCATGGTTGGAACTGACCACGATCATAGAAAGAGTTGGGCTTAGAGGTTGAGACCCAGCAAAGGAGCGCTTTGTGCGTGAGTTCTCCACAGGATTAGGCGAGAATAGGAATGATGTCGAGGTTGCGGTACCAGAGATCCCGGGACTCTACTTGGGTGGGCTGAGGATCATGGACATGTCGAGTTTGATGTCATTATTGAGATGGATTGGTGACGGCTTACGGGTAGTTGTGATTGTGTGGCCTTGAGGAGGGTCTGGCCCACACGGGGCGGCCTCGTGTGGTATTTCGAGAGACGAACATGATGTTACCCCGGGCCGTGTCACAGTCAGTGTGGGACGAGTTGGCGGGTTGGCTCTGTGAGCCTTACCCAGGGATGAGGTGAGACGGACTTAGATCACTTGAGTGGTTTGCGAATATGTGGATGTTTCCGGATGGAGCTACGGACCTCATGGGGATCATGAGCACATTGAGTTACACCACAGTAATTCACCCATCTCTGTATTTCCGGCGTCGAGATGGCACCAGGTTGATTGCGAGGAACTTTCGGAGTCCGATTCTGAGGCTATTGAATGAGGTTCATTAGGCCAGGAGCACTTCACCATAGAGCTCGATTCTATTTTGAAGAAGAAGGGCGAGTGCCGATTGTGTGCATTGATTATCGATAGTTGAGCCAGGGTTACGATCAAGAATCGATTGCCCATTGCAGAGGATTGACGATTTGTTGATCGGTTGAGAGGAGCGCGGAGTCTACTCAGAGATAGACCGCCATGCTTGGTTACCTCGGATGAGGGGTTAGGGATGCGGATATCCACCCAAGAGCCGGTTAGGACCGTTATAGGCACTTTGAGTTCACAGGTGATGCCTTTCGGATTGTAGTCGCCCGGCCGACATTCTATGGATCTCATGCATAGGATATTCCAACCCTATTTAGATCAGTTTGTCGTAGTCTTCGTGGATCACTTGAGGATGAGTATCACTTGAGGATCGTTTTACAGTTACTGAGAGACCATCAGTTGTACGCTAAGTTCAGTAAGTGTGAGTTTTAGCTTACTGAGGGGAGATTTTTTGGGACATGTGGTGTCAGCACCAGGAGTGTCGATCCAACCTAGAAGGTTGGCCGATGGAGTTGGGAGAAACGAATGTCAATCTTAGATACGTAGTTTCTTGGGATTGATTTGGAGTATTATAAGAGATTTCGAGAATGGGTTGAAGTTGTCCGTTCGGGCGGGATCGTAGGACCCGCCTCGGGGCGTGGACTCGCGATTGGGACGGCCACGACCATAGAGAGAGATCGAGATGCCGGGCACTCGGATGCGGGTGTTGGTAGCGGAGGATCGGCCTTGCTTGGTTCGGGAAGAGCGAAGACCTGGCACCACATGAGTTGGGACTAGGTCGGGATTGGGCATGAGACGAGATTGCCCTAGAGACGCGGGGATCCCGGGCTTTGGGACAACGTAGTCCCGAGTTAGGCGCCAGACGGGAGAGTATACGGTTCGATCCTCCACCCAAATCGGGTAAGAGGAACTAGTTCCCGATTTCGAGGGTGCTTATCTGAAGCACTCTAGCAACACGAGATAAGCGGAGGGCCGGAGTGTGTGGAGTGAAGTCGGGGACGGTCGAGGTGCGGCCCGAGGAAGCGTGAGTGGACCTTAGGGTGAAGTAGACCTATTGGTTGTTGTCTCGAGCGTGACATGGATGAGTTGGCTGACCATCGGGTTATCGGTAATTGGGATCGTGGCGGGTTGTCGTGCTCGGCCAGCGACCTTGGTTGGGCTTGAGGTTAAGGCCTTTAAAGAAGCCAGGAATAGATGTTCTTCCCTAAGGTGTATGGTGAGAGTTGATCTGATAGGTCGGGATTATGAGTGGCAGATCTCGAAGATTATGCTCATGGTGGACCCGGGGATTGGGTGTCACAGTATGGCATTATTGCGTTACCGTGTTGCGGTAACATCATGTCAGTCGAGTGTGGGTGCGCGGTGCGGTCATTCACCGCTCGTGGTGAGTGTGGGTTGGTTGTCTTTTGGACTCGATCGATGAGACTCACTTAGTTCAAATCAGGAAATGTAAAAGGCTCGAAGTGTAAGCCCAGAAGAGTTATGTTAATCGAGATGAAAACACAAGGTCGGAGTTGTCGTAGACTTAGAGTTGGTGATAAGTCGGGAGTGACTCCAAGATTTGGATACCTTTTGGAAATTGCATTTAGATTGGTGGCTAGGCAAGGGCTCGGTATGGATGTCATTCATGACATGGACTAGGTTGGCCAGTCCATTGGATTGGCAGAATTTGATTGTGACATGGAAGGTCGAGCTTTTACACACACAAAGTAAAGTTGTGTAGGGTTCACGGAGTTGTGTGGACTATATGCGGGTTAGAGGACTAGGCTGCGGGCATCGTCACGGGTCCACAGGGTAGAGGAGCAATTGCCCTTAGTGGAGTCGCCTCTGGCAACCGGTTGCAGGCGAGTATACAGATGGCACCATATGAGACAGTATATGGGAGGCCATACAAGTCAGATTATGATGGACCGAGGTGGGAGAGAGATCCATCACGGGTCCTGATCTTATTAGGGACACCTTAGAAAGGTGAGGCGATGCGGCGGCGATCTTCTCGCGACTGAGCCCGACAGAAGAGCTATGTAGACGTACGACGTCAACCCTTAAAGTTCGAGGTTGGGGATCATGTCTTCTTGAAGGTGATGCCTAAGAGAGGAGTGGTCAGGTTAGGCAAGCGCGGGAAGCTATCGCCGAGATTTACTGGGTCTTTCGAGATACTCGAGAGGATAGGCGTTGTAGCGTACCGATTGGCTTTACCGCCTAGCATGACAGGTGTCCACGAGGTATTTCACGTCTCCATGCTCCGGAAATATACTCCAGATCCAGCTAATGTGGTGGATTGGGGACAGATTGAGGATTGACACGGGATGGGACCCCTTCGGGTAGGGACCGGTGTGCATTGTTGATAAGTAGTGAATAGGTTTTGCGACCTGAGACCGTGGGACTAACGATGGGGTGCTATAGTCTTGTGGATGGGAGGGGTGCTCTCAGTAGGAGCGCGAGGACACGTCTTGAACCACCTATCCACTTCTTGTTTGGGGATGAAGTGCGTAGTTTAGCCAGTTCAACGATTCGTAGCTAGTTACATGCATGATAGAGTCTTGCGTTGCATATGCATGTGAGTGATTGTGATTGTCAGGAATTCCGAGGCGAAATTCCTTTTAGAGGAGAGAATGTGGGCAGAAATTCCAATTTACGGAAAAATGGCAAAATCGTAATTTGGGTGCAAAATTGTAATTTCGGTTAAAATATGAAATTTATTCTCTAGATCTCGGATGGCCAAACGGATTGCACCGTTGGAATTGTCATGAAATCTAACTAGCACGTAAATTCGTTGGTCAGAACCGGTCGAATTTACACGTTTTCGGTATCGCGGTTGGTCATAAGTAAAACAATTTACCGATATGACAAAGGCACGTATGACACGTACTCATGTGCCATAAGTGGCATATGTAGAGAAATGATGAAAATGGGCTGACCCAGAGATGAGAATGTCAAGTGGGAAATGAAGGAATAAACTGGTCATTATGGGATTTGATTTAAGTCACTAAAGGACAAAACTTGGCATAGTGTCTTCTCCTTCATTAAGCCAAGAGGAAAGAACGTGGGAAAGGAGAAAAATACATCCAGTAGCCGATTTTCTTAAGTTCTAGTGAGAGAGAGTCGTCATTCTCTCTAGAAATGCAGCGTGATGAGTCAGTAGTCGGCGAGTCAACCGGAATGAAGGAAGGCGCTGCACGAGAGAGGGTTTCGCGTGGGTGCAGAGTTTAGGAGTTTCCTCAAACTCAGAAGTGAGAGTTTCTCCTACTTGGGTTTTAGTCTTCGGTTAAGTACCATGTAAATGTTTCGGTTGGTTGAGGCCTTGAGCGGCCATTTGATCGGTTCCCGAGCGGAATCGAAATGCTTGGATTTGAGACCCACGAACAGTCCGTATCAGTTTTACGGACTGTTTGGGTTAAATGTGTGAGGAATTGTTCTCTAAATCATGTATTGGGTTGTTTGAGGCCGGAAATGGTCGTGAAACCCGGGTTCACCAAGTGAACCGATAAATTGTGCTTTGAAAGGAACAGTAACATAGGGTTTTTCTTGCATTCGGCGATGATCACAAAATAATTTTTGTGAAAGAATATGTGTTGGTCGAGTGATTTAAGCCCAAATTGCTCGTGTTTGATCATTAGCCCAAAGTGAGCTAGATTTTGATGTATGAAATGAGAATTTACATGACATGATTATGTGAATTGAATGTTTTGTAAATATATATATTTATATATATTTTATGTAGATGGCGTGTTGAAAATTGGCATACATGCATTTCATATGCATTGGAACATCCTAGGACTATAGGAGTGAGTGCATGAGATGAGTCTAGAAAGGAATGGTTAGAGGGGTTGTCTAAAATGGTCTCCGAGGGTTGTCTAAAAAATAAAAATATCAATCGTCGGGAGGCGACCGATTGATATATATCGGAGGGTGAGTCATAAATAATATCAATCGTCGGAGGCGGCCCAATTGATATCTACACATGGGAGGTTGTCCTTTAACAAACAAATAAATATGGAATTCTCTGTATGAGGCTTGGCGTGTGGGGAGTCGATGAGGCTTGGAGTGCAGAGAATGAGTTAGACATTGATAGGATCATGCATTTGCTTGAATGTGTTTATTTACCCAGACATTGCATTGCACTTAGGTGGAAGTAGCCCACTTAGGGTGATTCCACTGCGAGGCGATGGCTCGCCTGTCGAGGAACATATTTTCGAGGTCACGGGAAGCACGAGAAGGCAGAAACTGTCTTAAATTTGAGTTTAGAAGAAAAGCCGGATTGTGGCTTTGATGACTTCATACATGTATTAGAATTTTCTAATTTTAATATATGTATTGTATAAGAGTAAATATTTGAACTCTTAGAATTATTGGATATAGTTGGATTCATAGTTGGTATATGTTTATGAGTACTGTTTATGGGCCCAAGTGGCCGTTTTACTCATGTTGTAATTATATTGGATTGCTTGGGACAGGTTTCATGCAGGTGATGTATTTGGGTAGAGCTCCCCGTATAAAGGAGACTCTACCCGATTTTCTGAAGTGGCGTCGGAGTAGCTTGGAGCATCCCTTGTATTCATGGTGTGGTGGTCAGCGGACCTGGAGTTTGGGGCGTCACTGTGCCAAGTGTCAAAAATCAAGAAAATGGACACATTGGGAGTGGTAAGATGTTAAGTGAATAAGACAAAATAGCAAATAGTCTTCTTCTTCATTTTGAGACCAAAAATCGGCGAGAAGATGGGAGGTGCGATAGGCTGGTTTTCATTTTTTAGAGAGAAACTCCTTATCTAGATTACCAGTAGTTCGAGGCGGAAAAGTCGGTAGGGTTTCACTTGGTCATGTGATTTTTGGTGTGGTGCATGATGTTGAGTGATTCAAAATGAATTGCTTGTGTTTGTTAATTAGCCCATGTGAGCTAATTTTGAGGTGTTATGATTGTGAATTTGAATAACATGATTTATGTGGATTAATTATGTGTATATACATGTTTATATATTAGCATGAATCTTTGGAATTGGCATAATGCATTCCATATGCCTTTGGGGCACCCTAGAATATTAGGAGTGAGTACATGACATGAAAGAAAACAAAAAAGGGAAAAATGTTTGTGAAAGGAATTTCGGCGGAAGATTTTAGGAGGGGTGTGTTGAGAGATAGTCAACAATTCTCGTCGGAGAGGCCCGTGAATTGTTTGAGAAAGGTTGTCAGCGATTCACCTCGGAGGGTAGTCAATATGTTACGAGATCTGTTAGTAAGTTTCGAGAACAAAAAGCTTTTGTTTGAAAACTGTATTTTCCTCGCATTTGGCTTAGACATGTGAGGGGAGTCGGTGGGACTCGAGACATGGGTTTGAACATGTAGACATTCAAGTAGGATCATGTATTTTTCTTGAGGTGTGATTGTTTGCCATGACATGCGCTTAGGTGAGAGGTAACCCGTATGAAATTATCACTATTGGGCTTTGCTCACCTTGTCGAGGGATCACTATTTCAGGTACAGGGAGCAATCGGAAGGCGACACTCATTAGAGGCCGTTTTGAGAAGAAAGCCGACTTGTGGCTTTGATGTTGTTGTATAACATGTATTAGAATTTTATAATTTTAATATATGTTTGTATTAAGAGTAATGTATTAACTCTTGAACCTTATTGGTACATAGTTGATGTATTTTGTGAGTATTGATGCAGGGGCCCAAGTGGCCTTTATTTTACTCGCATGTGGACCCTATGTGGTCATTGTTAATTGTTGGGACAAGTTTTGTACCTTGAGTAGAGCTCCCCGTATAAAGGAAACTTTGCCTGGAATTTTTCGGTAGTGGTGTCGGGTGCAGACATCCATGAGTATTCAGGATTGACGGATTAATCGTAGTTGGAAAAATGAAAATATTAGTAGATCTGTAATGACTGATCAATTGCCTTTCTCATCTTTATATAGAGACATGTTTTTGGAAAACTTGTTATAATTTATTTGAGCTTACTTTATTTGATAAAAATTATAGGTGTTTATAAAAAATATTGTTGGAATCACTCATGTTTGGCTTCCTCCACCCTCTTAGTCTGTTTCATCTGAAGGTACTTTATATATTACATTATAGTACTTTTTTTGGATTCGATCCCCATTCTTACATATGTTCATCCCGTCCCTTTACCACTTAGACTAGGCCTCGATAGTTTTCAAGTTGTTTTCTCTTATTAGGCTGATTGGTAATCAAGGGTTATGATTTATGTTTCAATTATGACCAGTACTCACAGTTTGGAATTGGAAAATTCATTTTCAAAAGCAAGTGCGCAAAGTCCTCACCAATATTATGCGAGGGAGTAGAACCGTATTTCAACCCATGATTAATTTACAATGTTTTTCTTAAGAATTAAACCAAGTATTATTATTAAGAATAAAAAGTAATGGGAGAAATAAAAAAATATGGGGAGAAAATCTTTGAAACCAGGCCACAAAATCTTATGTCACGGTAATAATTGTAGACTTTAGGAGAAAAAGTCTCCCACGCTATTTTTTTTTTTGACTAAATTATAAAAAGGATAGAATTATTTAGAGGGACATAATAATATATAAATAAAATAACTAAATAAATATCTATCTTTGTGTACATCTGATGATATTAATTATTTATAATATAATAAGGAAACCTATGTGCATGAATGGATATCAAAACAAAAAATTACAAAATAAAATTTTAGAATGACCATGAGGAAGGAATTTTCCCAAAAAAATTAGCATAATAAAGGTTTTTCAACAAATATGTTTTGTCATTTGAATCTCTCATATATATACTAGTAAAGGTCGCAACAAGAAAGATGAAAAATCCAACTATCGTACCAAGACAACACAATCGCACGTCGAAACAAGTGGGCGATAAAATTACAAAAAAACAAATTAAAAATTCAAATCCATGTGGAAGATCCACTTTAATGAGAAATAAATTATAAAAAGACACATACATTGGTGATTTAAGGAAAAGAATGGTTAAAAAATTAACCCTCCTTATTAGCAGGGCCTTAGAAGAGAGAGCACACAAGAGAAAATAGGAGGGGCTAGGGTTTCAACTTGAAATTATTGTTTTAACTATTATTTAGAAAAAATAAAAGAGGAGGAAATATATAATTATATAAAAATACAAGATTAATCTTTGTTCTATATATAAAAAGATAAAGAAGAAATAAATGAACAATGTGGGAGGTGGGAAGATTCTATAAACTTTGAGACCTCCCGTGCGGAAAGATTCAACAAGGATTCGAAGAAGTCCACACTTGTGTGGAAGAGTATGGAGAGTAGGGGATTATCCTAGAGTCTTCTAGAGACCTCTTGTAAATACATGTACATAGTAGAGAATTCTATAACTCTATTGATTTGTAAAAAATCTTCAAAGGTTCTACACATTTCTATATGTGGCTATAAAAATAGATAATTCATTTATGACTACCCAAAGTTGAGCTTTCTCAAAACATTGTATAGAGTTCTTCCTTCAAAAGAGTTTCTTTCTTCCAAGTGTTCTCTTATGAGTTCTTTTAACATCTAAGCCATGGGTGGCGAGCATATGACAAAGAAATGAGTAAGAAGCTAACTTAGCAACATTCAAGGAGCAAGTTGTCTAAGTGCCATACAGAAGCTAAGTGGAGAGACTAAGTCCGTGACATGTTGGTTTGATGATTGATCCAATGAGAAAAAAGAAAAAAAAAATAGAGAAATTTTTTTAAGAAAATGACAACAAGAGAAGCCTTTATGGCCACTTAAGTCTAAAACTTTTCAATTCGTTCCTTTGCCAGCTAATTTTTATGGACTATACGAGGAAAAAATCTTCATGGAGATTTGGTGTTTTTCCTGGCCAGTATCATGAGAAAAACATCTTTATCTTCTTTCATAATTGATTGATTGACTCTCATGCTACCTTCCCCTTGCCTCCTTCCTCATTTTTTCTCTCAAGAAAATGGAAATATCTTAAATGTTAAGCTACCTCCTACCTCATAGCGAGCAGGAAGTCGAGGCCTTTTGTTCTGATTTTAAAATTATTTTGTTCTCCAACAATATGGAGAACACTTTGTTTTCAAAATTCTGAAAAATGTGTCACGACACCAACATATTTTTTATCTCAATGTGTTTGAAATATTATCGACCATTTAGGTTATTCCAGGAAGAAATACTAAGGTAAGGAAAATTGTACTATTTATGTTTTATTTTAGTTTTCTAAATAAAAATCTCAAAAAAATTTTAAAAACTTACATATTTTTAAATTATATATAATTTTATATAGGAACACATATAGTCTTGAGGATGCGGAATGCGATATCAGCTTTGGGACATTTAGGCTTGTCTTTCTTCAATAATTAGTCAATAAAGCTGAAGCTATCTTGCCATATCGTGCTACAAAATGGTGATGTACTTAATTGAAATCTGAAACCGCTCAATTCTTTTAAGGAGTGAGGAAAGGGCCAATGTAACATCACCTCAATTTTGGACTTGTCCACAACGACACGCCTTGGTTGGAGATGATATGTACCAAGTACTCAATACTAGATTAGCTGAATTTTCATTTTTTGCTATTATCAAAGAGTTGTTGTGATTCCGGAAGAACATGACACATGGTAAGATGGAGTTGGTGCTCTTGAAGTGCGTATGCAAGATATCATCAAAGAAAACGAAACAAATTTTTCATAAACATTCCTACACACATCATTCATAAAGCGAAATGCTTGAGAATTAGTGAAGTCGTGACCTTGTAATTCATAATGGCCTTCATATGTGCGAACCCGGTCTTGTGAATATCATTTATCTCTACGAATCTTGGTGATAGCTTGGCGAAAGGATCTAGCGATAGAAGCTATATATATAATTCATCGAAGCTCATTAATAAAGGGAATGGGGAAACTAATCGGGGGTAGTGGCTTTGTTGAGGGCGATAGTCCCACCTGAAATGCCGGCTCCACCACTTTTGTGAGCCCAGAGGCAAGCAGTATGGGCGAGGTGCTAGGTTGTATAATGCAACGAGTCAACATTTCTTTCACCAGACGCTCAATTTCAGCCTTTTGAATTAATAATGCGGGGCGTTTGCGATCCCCTAAATAGATCTTGAGGCCGACTTCCGGTGGCTCCTAACACTTTGTGTGACCTATTCGACCGCCTTTCCTTCATTGGTTTCTCGTAATGCCTTCCACACAGCTTTTAATGAAACTAGGGAGGTGCTAAGAGTTGGGTCCCCTTGGAGGATTACCAACACTCCTCTCACTTGAAAATTGAAATCTCATTAAGAGCGTCTTCCAGTTTACTTGCATGCCCCCCTAAGGATTGTGACGCCCCTAACCCGGCACCCGATGGGGTGTCAAGCGAGGATGTCACACTTCGGGACTAGGACTCTTTAACATTTTCTTTCAGAGCTAACACCTGTACCTGTTTTCTCATTCATATGCACAATTTGTAATAACCATTCTTTTACATATACATTATACATACCACCATAGTGGCATTCATTGCTCATTATACACACATATACTTGAGTCCCTTTACTTGTCTTGTGCAATTTCACTATTACAAAACTTTACATATACCTGTCCAATGAAAATCAAAGATTGCGGAACAGTGCGGTGAGCCCCTATCTCCGAGATGGCACGGCATGTCTTTGCGATGTGGGATGTCACATCCTCTTATAAACACGTACCTCATAGTTAAAACCAGTGTTAAGCTTTATGCTTAGTGGGAGCTTTATATACATGGACTGACCAGTAACATTGATAAATCCTTGAAGCTTATTCAAATATGCTTTCATATGTCTTTTACCTATTTCTAGTCTTTTTTCATCTTTCGGTTATGACTTATTACATTCTATGTACTATTTTATATCATTTCTTATCTGTACCTATATCATACCTCATTTCATGTAGTGGACTGCATGCGTCTTATCACTATCTATTTCTTACATATTGTTTTATCATATATTTTCTTATACGATCTTGTATTGTCATATACTTTGCATTTGCGTTTTCACTCTGACTATAGAATTGACATTCATGACAGATTCGAGAGGGAATCTCGTCATGTTTGTCATTCAGTAGCAATGTGATTTCATGTACTTGCATATTTTGTCATATACTTTCATTTCGTCTTGTCTTTGTCATAATGTACTTCCTATATTTCATCTTGTACTTTTAAACCCTATCTTGCTCCTGCTTTCGCATGATTTTTCGTATCTTGTGTTTTTCATATCTTTGGCACTTTCATATGCTTTTCATATACTTTATTTGTCATATACATTTCGTATCATTGACACTTTATTTCTTGTACTTGTATACTTGTCATCACATAGCAATTCTATGCTTCTCATATCATGTCATGTACTTTTATCATTTCGAATATTAAATATACTTGTCATTTGTTTTATGTTTCATACTGCGTAAACCTTAGAAGTGGATAAATGAAACTATAAGAACCCCGAAGGAATTTGTGCTCGCATGCAACGATGGTCTCAAAAAGTCGAAGAAATGTTATCATTATACGAGACAATGACCATCTATAAGGGCCGAAGAACGGCTTGTAATGACCCACACGGAATGGCGGTCATTATCTTTGTAGAGACTTATTTTCCTTAATAGGCATGCCATCTCCCTCTACCGTGGGTTCTAGAGACAATCAATGTTTTTATTCCATTTTTAGTACATATCTCATATTCCCGAATAATTATGGTTATCCGGTAATCATATGCGATATTACTATGATTACTTTAATCTAAATTCGTTCTCATATTTGTAGCTTCATATCACCATTCTCATATTTCTTTCTTTACAATACATGTATATCATTTCATATATGTCTATTTTATATCGCATTTCGTTCATGTTTTAGCTATTCATATTCCATCTATTCACTCTTGTATTCATATCATGTTCTATCATATATTCATCTCATATATTAGCATATAACATTTGCATATAACCTATTGGATCATATCTCTGTCATCTACTTGTAACATCTCATATCTTGTTAACTTATATCTTCATGTACTCTATCGGACTATCGTATCTTGACATATACCTATACATTTCTATGTATGCGTTTTACTTGTACTTTATCAGACTGTCCTATCTCCCGTAGGAGTGCAGAACAGACACTTCTTCTTTGATACCCTTAGGTACCCTTCAAAACATAAGTATTTACTTTTCTTATTTTTTTCTTATTCAAATACACACATATAAGTATTTGCTTGCTTGGACCGGAGATAAAGAATGAGTTAGACTCGGTACAATATATGCAGAAGGTACATTCTGATGCGACAGGAGACGTGCTGCCCGCGTAATAGAAGTGTGTCGAACAGCGAGTCTTGGAAGCAGCGGTCATGTATACATGCACCCTTACGTAATAAGAAGCGTTAGCAGAAGATCTTAGAAATATTTAGTCAAATATGTCTTACAATCATTCAATATCCGGTCTTGAGCAATCATACAATTATATGTGTTATCTGGGCTATATTTATTCTTTTCTTACCTATATTTCTTTACATATATCAACTCTACGTATATTGCTATTTATCGTTCGGATATTTAATTCATGTATGCTTATAAAGCGTAGCCAAGCGGTGAAATGCGCTTGGTACTACAATCCAATTTTTAGAATGAAATTGACACCAGATGCCATTAAATAACATATTACTAGATTCTAGACTCAATGAGCTTTCCATAGAGTCCATGAATTCCCATAGCAATCTAACGAGAAGGAGTTATCACGAGTTGCAAGCCATGAAGAAAATCAGCAACTTGCAGCACTTACAGCAGCAGCAGCCATTGTTTTTAGTCATTTTCGGATGTAGTATAAACTCAATATGGTATCAAGCTATATATGGGTGGATTTGAGACTCAAAGGGTTTTCCATAGAGTCTAAGAACACCCAAAAAGGACTTCGGACGAAGAAGTTATGGCAGTCCGAAGTTGGAGGACACAACCAGAAAATCCGGTGCGCCGAACCAGCAGAGGCCTACTGTTTTCTGTCATTTTCAGACATAATCTGAGTTCAAGTTGTATTAATCTATATATGGGTGCATTCTAGACTCAAAGGGCTTTCCATAGAGTCTAAGAACACCCAAAAAGGACTTCGGACGAAGAAGTTATGGCCGTCCGAAGTTGGAGGACACAACCAGAAAATCCGGTGCGCCGAACCAGCAGAGGCTTTCTGTTTTCTATCATTTTCGGACATAATCTAAGTTCAAGTTGCATTAAGCTATATATGGGTGCATTTTAGACTCAAAGGGCTTTCATAAGGTCAAAGTACCCAAAACGGACTTGGACAGAAAGAAGTTATGGCTGTGCGAAGTTGGAGGACACAACAGAAAATCTGCTCGAAGGAGCAGTGCCACCAGAAATTTCTTTGCACACCATGTATCTTGCTCAGCACAGATTAATTTATGAGCCTAAAGGGTTTGGAATTTGGATATACCTATTTCAAGGAGATATGTTCTCCTATGAGTCTAGTTTATCCAGAAATTTGAATAACTAAATTCGGATGAGTGATGACCAAGTTATGGCTAAAATAAAAACATGAGTTTTGAAAAAATTTGGACAGCAACTCCCCTAAAACCCCTATATTTCCTTAATACAAATATTCCTCAATTGAGGAGCACAATCAATCAACCCAAGCCCAAAACACAACAAATTTAACATAAAACTAACAAACCTTCATTATAATAAATGGGGTTCTTCTAACCCAATTTCATCAATACGGGTTTGGGGATTTGATTTCCCTACATGTATTCTTAATCCATTGTAGTCTAGACAAATTTAATACTAATCAAAACGAGTTCCTTACTTAGTTCCATACTAATTCCTATATTTCTACCATATATGCATCTATTCATTCATGTATTCATATATTCATATCATTTACGTATTCCTGTCATGTCTTTATCTATTCATATACTTCCTATATTTCTATCATATATGCATCTATTCATTCATGTATTCATATATTCATATCATTTACGTATTTATGTCATGTCTTTATCTATTCATGTCTCTCATGCATTTCTATCATGTATACATCTATTCCTTTACGTGTGACGCCCCAAAACCCGGGGGTCCGTTGACTACCCGTCAACCCGCGGAATACTCGTGAATGTGGGAATTGACGGAGCATTTTCCTGAATCGGGCGAGAGTCTCCTTTGTGCGGGGCTTTACCCCGAATACAAAACTTGTATAAACACATATACACATCAAGCAGTCAATATATACCAATATATATCAATATGACCACTTGGGCCCATAAACTTATTTAAATAATTTACATGCCAACTATGAAACCAACTATATACCCAATAGTTGCAAAGTTAATATTTTACTCACTTAAACAATACATATATTAAACTTAAGAGTTCACAATACATGTACAACCACTTAAAAACCACATCGGCTTTTTCACAATAAATCTCTAGGGCGAACCGTCTCCTGCATACGCTCACGGCTGCACGAAAAAGGGGATCCCACGACGGGGTGAGCTACAAAGCTGGTAGGAGAATCGCCACTAAGTGAACTACTCGCCACCTAAGTGCGGGTGCAATGTTCCAATTTCAGAAACAAGCGTTCAGCGAATGCGCGTCCTGCGAATGTCTACGTGACCAACTCGGATCAGAGTCCTCCGGAGCTCTCTCACACTCGCCTAAGCCTCGTATGAGAATATTTGTTTTTATTGAGTGGGCAACCCTCCTGTTGTAAAGAGTCAATCCCCTTTTGAGGTATGTTAGCTCCTTCTCTTATCTTTGAAGCTTCGTGTCGGACCACGGCAATCTTCGGCGCGAAGGTTGTGAGTGCCCTGTAATGCAGGTGTCATGCCTTAACAAAAACACGGCCGACTTTCTCTCATTGCATGCTTCATTTGTCTTCTTTCAAATCGGTCGTCTCGACTTCCTCAACTTCATCGAATCGGCCCCTGCATCAATTTCTGAAAATGTTCTTCATTTAAAGAACTTATAAGTCGTTCCTTCTTTTTTTCATTCAAATTTTTTTCGTTCGAAGCATTAGACGTATCTGTCCCAATCTTTGCGGCCGACATGGTACACTTGACATCCTTCTACTTGTCCGGAGATATGTGCAATGTGTTGCTTTAATCTTGTTATGCTCAGTGAATAACGCTCCCTTGATGCTACGTTTGGGGTTCTTCTATTACCACCTAATGGTTCTACGTGCTCCTAACCAATATCATGTTTTGAAGCCATTCCAAAATGTTCACCTAACCATGTATAAAAGTCAAACAAAAAATATCAAACAATTAAATTATTTTCTAATATAATTGTTCTTCAACAAAAATTAAATTTCTACCAAGTGGTAAAATAACTTTTTACAAAATTTCCATTTTGAATTAAATAAATTAAAAGTGTTGTACAATATATTACCATACCATTTAATATTAATATAATTAGATTAATTATTCTTATTTATGTTTGTTTTTCATAATAATTAATTTTTGAATAACTTATTTATTTTGGTCAAATAAATAAAATAATAAAAAAAATATTTGTATTTTATATTGTTCACAAAAATATGATTTATGGTTTTGTTAATTTATTATTCTTATTTTATTTATAATATATTACCATATTAATTTAATATAATACAATTAGATTAATTATTCTTATTTATGTTTGTTTTTCATAAATTATTAATTTTGAATTAATCTTATTTATGTTTGGTAAAATAAATAAAATAATAAAAAATATTTGTATTTTATATTGTTCACAAAAATATGATTTATGGTTTTGTTAATTTATTATTCATATTTTTTATTTATATATTACCATACTAATTTAATAATGACACAATTAAATTAAATTATTCTTATTGTGCTTGTTTTTTCATAAATTATTAATAATCTTATTTATGTTTGATAAAATAAATAAAATAATAAACAATATTTAAATTTTTATATTGTTCACAAAAATATGATTTATGGTTTGTTAAATTATTATTCTTATTTTATTTATAATATATTACCATACTAATTTAATATTAACTCTGATTAGATTAATTGTGCTTGTTTTCTATAAATTATTAATTTTAAATTAATCTTATTTTATGTTTTGGTAAAATAAATAAATTAATATTTTTATTTTTATTTTATATTGTTCACAAAAATACGATTTGGTTTTGTTAATTTAGTATTCTTATTTTGTTTATATTTATTAAAATATATTTTTATTTTATTTATATTTATGGTAAATATATTTTTTAGTTGAAGCTATGACAAAAATGGGTTTCTGTTGATAAAACGGCGTCGTTTTGGCCTTTTTATAGCCAAAACGACGTCGTTCCCTTTCTTCTAGTCTTTTTTAAATTACGCATACCAAAACGGCGTCGTTTGCATTGCATGGTTTAAGCGGCGTCGTTTGGATCATTTAAAAGCGGCGTCGTTGCGGTTCTGATGCCTAAGCGGCGATGCGTTTCGTTACCTTCTTGTAGGTTCAAAACGGCGTCGTTTTGTATTATTTAAAATGGCGTCGTTTTGGTTCACGATGCGTTAAAGCGGCGTGTTTTTATTTTGCATTTTAAAAAAAAATTAAACAATGAAATGATGTCGCTTTATCTTCTACAGAGACGAAACAACGTCGTTTCAGGAACCCTCAAATGCCAAAAAGAGGAACTTGTTCCTCGTTTCCAAAATCCAAATTTCCAATCTGCAAGGGAAGGGGGGGGAGGGAGGCTAGACGGGGGGTGTTTGGATCTCTGTGATCGCGGTACGACGATGGCGACGACGGTGAGCTCTTGGAGGCGAGGTTGGGGGCAACGAGGACTGGGGTCAGGAAAATCCGGTTCGATCGAGAATGAGGTAAGGTTTTCTTTCCTCCTCTTCTTCCGTTCTTCGTTTCTTGAGATTTCGATGTCAAAATCTCATATCTAGAACCATTCTTTGTTCTTCGTTTTTGTCTTCCCAATTCTTAAGCAGCAATTTGTATTCATGTTGTGGGTTTTGCTTGGTTCACGGGTTTGCTTTTCGAGAATCTCAAGAAGGTGAATATTTCAGTTTTGGTTCATACAAACTAAGGATTCGATTTTTTGTCTTTGCCAGGAGTCTGGCAGAGTCATCGGGAACTCGACCGATTTGGCTAGAGTTTAGCCGATTTATCTTAGGAGTTCCTGATTCAAAGTATCTGGCGATATCAGGTGTGGTATCGACCGGTCTTGGCCAGGCGGTTAAGACAAGCGAGTAAATATCGGACTCGGCCGATTTTTTGAACCATAATTTTCTCTTTTTGCCTTGATCATCGTGGCATTCGTACGCTCGTGATATTGCAGTTCATTCAAACACCACTTGGAAGTATAGTTTCAGAAAATTATAAGAAAAGATTTGAGTCTTGAATAATTTGTTGAGAGGCCCAGGTTGTGTCGCTCTCTAACTACGGGTTGTTGCGTCATCTCACGAAAGTGCAAATCCCATATGCAACCAAAGTGTTATAAAGATTATCAGTCAAGTTATTGCGAGTATCTTCGCCTCTAAAACTCAAAAACACATCATAACTATGAAGCCGACTAAAAGTAGAAGATGACGCTTGTAAGGTGCTGATGGAAGCCATTTATGGGAAAACAATAACTATGGGAAGGCTCTTAGAAAGGAAAGGTTTTGGAAGCTAAATTATTGTTCTTCTACTTAGAAGGTAGGAAGGAAGAATGAAAGTTCCAAAAAGAAAGAGAAATACTCTTAGAAGGTTCTCATGTGTAGTAGTTTTATTTTGTTTTATTTGTTTATTGTGTAGTCTTTTTCATAGAACTTGTACCAATCACGCCCAAAAGCTATTAAGCAGTGAATTTTCGCATTGACCAATGCTGGTTTCACATGAAAAAGTAAATTCTCCTTTGGGTCTTTCAAATTATTTTTTCTTACCATTTTTTTCTTTTTGATACTTTCAAAAAACAAATACAATCTAAGATTTTCACTTAAAATTGAGATTAGTGAGGTTCTAATATAAATTATAAATATATTTTTTTTTATTCAAGTAAATATTAATAGTTCAAGGTTATAAGGAAGATTAATTAATAATACTATCTTCCCAATCATTGTTACTAACAAACTAAATATTAATATTTTTAATTCAAATTTCATTCAGTTATATTTGGGTTTAAATTTTTGGCATGGCTAAATCTAAAATCAATTTTTAAGTTTTGCAAGATAAAAATATATAATCATTTAAAGTATGAGAAATTGAAATGAGGGTATAATTTTTAAATAAATACTATTATAAACATCTTTTAAATTAAAAACTAAAGAGATTCAAAAGTTTGAAAGTTTGTTTGGTTCTATTTTGAAGCATTTTAACATAACGATTTTGAAAAGCATAGAAAACATCATTTTGGTTTTACAAAAAAATGTTCTTTTATCTAAATTAGTGTTTATGTGTTCTCTATGTTTTAAAATTAAAATTTTCTTAGTGTTTTCTTTATTATTTTTTTCAAAACCGAAAATAATTTAAAAAAGAAGATGTAAAAACAAGTATGATTTCCAATTCGAGTGAAAGGCAGGGGTAGCTTAGCATTTAAGCTATTTTCATTTTCTTGAGAAATATTTAGGGAAGAAGGTAGGATAATGGTAGCAGCCTGAGTCAATCATTCAAAGTATAAAAAAGATAAATATGCTTTGATACTGGTAGTCAATGAGAAACACCATTTCCATGAAGATTTATACCCGAATAGTCAACAAAACTGAGCTGGTAAAGTAATGAATGGAAGGGGGTTCAAACTTTTAGTAGATTACTGGGCCTTCTTTAGCTGTACTTCTCTTACAATTTTTTCTTCTTTTGCTTTTTCTCATGCAAGTTAATCGTAAGTACAACAACAGCCCACATCCTTAGAAATATATATATATATATATATATATATATATATATATATATATATATATATATATATAAATTTACCTTCATTCAGTATTTAAGTGTTTATTTTTTTGTAATATTAAATAGAATCTTTGTTCTTAACAATGCTTTAATAAGATTAATATTCAGTTATTTGGTTTTTAAAAAACAATAAACTTTTAGTCTTTATCTAAATTTTGAGGACAATAAATTTTAAATAAAATTAAAAAAATAAATATGATTTTATTTAATTAGCATGCGGATCATAAGAGTTTGATTGGTCATCAAAATATATGATTTTCTCATATTTGAATTTTTTTTTTCTTAATTCAAAAAACATTTCACCAAAAGCATTAAAAAAAAAACCAAAAAACAAAGTCTTTTAGCCTTTTCTATTCATCCAAATATTTCAAAAATTCAATAATAAGTCATTAAAAAGTAAAAAAAAAAATGATGATCACTAAAGCAAATTGTTTTCTATAAAAAGCTAAAAAAAACAAACGACACTTTAGTCTTCATCTTTTTATCTAACAAAGGCTAATCTGTACCTATTCTTTGACATACTAATGATTTTTATTATATTTATGTAGAAAGACACATACCAATCCATGCACAAGCAATACATGTCTATACATATTTGTTAATTATTTATCTAAATATAAGATGATATTATGCATTTTATATAATTATAGAATTTCCCTCTCTTATTTTTTTCAAAAATAATCGTTAAAAAATTCTTATGTTAATTTTGTGTATAGTTTTTTTTTGGAAAAAATATATCTTCCTTGTTGTCATCTTAGGAAATTTTATTTTGTAATTTTGAGTATTCTATTTATTCATATATTTTCTGCTGTAAGTGCGAGGCAAGAGAGGCAAAGTTTGATACGATTCACCATCGAAGATGACACTAAATTTGTGGATTTTGGTTGACTATAACGTGTTTTAGTTGAATTCGTGTCAACTTCTTTAACCCATTTAATAAATGGGTTATTTTCATGTGAACCAAATCCCAAATTTGATATGAATTGATTGTTTATTATACAATTGGAACAATAAAAAATTTAGAGGTTATTTGTGTCAAACTTAATAGGTTAAACCTGACAGATATAAGTGTGTGTCTGTTAGGCACGAAACGTGTGTAAAATATGAATGTCTAAGTATGCAAGTGCATCGTTGTGAACAAGTAATAAAGTGATGAATATCAAGAGTGTTGAATCCACAAGGGTGAGCCTGCGATTACCAATCCTAATTTAATCTTGAATTTATCTAGATGACAACTATTTTGGTTTGGGAGGCGAAAAAATAGCAAGTAAAAACTACTCATGCAAAAAGGACTTGACTCTAATGAGTTATAGACTTAAGACTGTTATTGGCTAAGACTCGACTTTGAAATACAAAGATAACTAATTCCAATTATGACTACATCTAGGGCATGATTTCGCTAGGATTGCGATTTAATTAAAGAAATTAGATTTAAATGAAAGCGCATTGTTTACTTGTTGTTGGTAGATTTCACTTTAGTTGTAATTGATCTCTTTCAAGTGTTCAATACATCTCCTTAGTTTAGGTTAAGTCATCTACGGCGTTAACTACTAAACTCAAAAAGTCATTAAGTTCATAAATCCTACTTGCTACCAATAGGCATTAAGCAATGACTCATACGAGTTCATTTGTAATCGGCTATAACCTAGATTTCAATGCTACAATCAAATAAGAGTGACCAACAAGCTATTTGAAATAAAAACAATATTAATCATCCGACAAATTAAACAGCGTATACTAAAACTATTAATCTAGAGGTTCCTACTTAATTAAATCAGGCCAAGGCTACATCGTATCACAGAAACTTGAACTAAAACATGCTAAATAAAATAAAACTAAATATAGTTTGGAGCAACTCTAGAGAAGAGAAGAAGAAAAAGAAAAAGAAAAAGAAAAACTGATAAAGCTCCAAGCGTAGCGTCTCGACTCACTCCTTGGATTTCTCCACGATCCTTGCGTCTCCTCTCTCTGTTGTCCTCTCTCTATGTCTTTTTCTCTCCTTTTATACCCATCCTTTGCATCATTAAAGGTAAAAGGGTCAAATAAGGGCAAATCTGTTTGAGCGCCTAAGCGTTCAATCCTCTGAGGCTAAGCCTAGGCATTCCCGGAATTATGGCTTCTTTGGATTTTCACTTTGTGAGCCTTGAGTTCGAAGAGGCGTCGGGATGCTCCTGTAAAAGTGAGTGGGAATGCCAAGGCGTTCCAAAGAGTTGAGCTGGAGCTGCTGCACGTGAACGCCAAGGCGTTCAAGCATCATGGTGATAGGAAAGGCCCAAGGCGTTCGGAGAAATACCAGATGTTCCCGAGTTGGTGGGCTACTACACGTGAGCATGAGGCGTTCAGGAGGTATTGTTTCTTGGGTTTAATTACAATATTGAGTTTAAATATGTTTTTTTTTTCTTAAAACATCAACTTCGTATAAAAAGAAAGAAAAATTATTAGTTTTAAATATTACAAAACTAAAAATGATAAATAAATAAATTAATTTAAAAAAATATCAGTGGAGGGACTAAATTGATACATGAGAGACAAAAATGACCAAAAAAAAAATAGTTGAGAGGCTAAGTTGACAGTTGAGGAGGGGCAAAAATAGCCTTTAACCCAATTTTTTTTACTAATTTTAATTATTTTTTATTTTCTTTTAATACAATCAAACTCCAAAATATCATTTTTCTTAACTTTTTTTAACGCTTTTCTTTTAAATTTCCCTACTACCCCCGGAACTGAACATAACCCCAGGGATCAACTATCCAAGCAACCAACTCAACAAGATTCCAACACAATGGTAATTATACAATGTTGTCAAACTGGCACGTCTCCACGTTTTTTAATAGTTTATAATTTTAATAACCATGTCTCCACGTTTCTTTTAATAGTTAGAATTTTAATAGTTTATTTTATTTATTTCAGAATTTATCTTTATCTTTATCGCGACATCCAAGAAGGCATGACTAAGATGTTTGTTGAGGATTCTGAAATTGTCGAGAATCCTTGAATTCAGGGGGATTAAGGCGAGGAGCCACTGGCGAGAGCCCGGGATAAACCATGGAGAGCCGAGAAGGACTAGCCGCCTTCTTGTTGGCGGAATAGACTAGAGTTTCCAAGGTATGTTGACGATTACCCCACTGAGTGGCTTAATCGTGTGGCACATTATTTTGAATATTAGGAAGTACCAGAGCAGGAAAAAATGGTGATGGCAACTTACTACATGAAGGGTAAGGCATCGATGGTGTGATGGCCACATCGCATCCACAACAAGAAAGTCATGTAATCACCTAGCCAAACCTTCGAAGAGGGTTATGGTCTCGGTTGGTCACACACTTGAGGTTGATTTCAATGAAGCCATGAAGAAACTACAACAAACAGGTTCCCTTACCGAATATCAAGAAGAATTTGAAACATTGGGCAACTGAGTACATGGGTGGTCTGGAGAAGCACTGATTGGGATGTTCATGGGTTGATTGACAATGGAAATAGAAAAGGCAATAAGGATGTTCAAACCTCAATCACTAAAGATGTCATTAGTTTGGCACGTATGAAAGATGATCAAGTACAGAGGATGAAAAAATCACATCCACCTCACCTTAGTAGAGTAACCCAAGAGCAATCTTCTAATGCAACCATCAAGAAACTGACCTGGGATGAAATGTAAAGGCGACGAGCCTAGGGCCTTTGCTTCAATTGCAACGAGCGGTTCATACCAGGCCATCGTTGTAGTCAACCTCAACTGTTATTGCTTGAGATTGAGGACAAATAACCAGGAATTGTAGAACCTTGAGGACAAGGTGCCACTTTAAAGGGAGGTTGATGATAAGAGACAGGCACGTCTCTACATTTTTTAATAGTTTAGAATTTTAATAACCACGTCTCCACGTTTCTTTAATAGTTTGAATTTTTATAGTTCTTTATTTATTGCAATTTGGCAGCCCCAAATCCCGGGGTCCGTTGACTACCGTCAACCCGCGGAATACTGCGTGAATGTCGGGTAACTTCGACCACACTCACGAAAAATCGGCGGAAGTCTCTTTTGTGCGGTTCTGCGAGGAATCGTAACTATCCGACATCAATCACATGAGTAAAAACGGCCTCTTGGGCCCATAAACCAATACTCATCACAATACATCCAAACCAAATATATATCTCATGGTTTCAAGAGTTAATAATTTACTCTTATACAACATATATTAAAATTCTAAAATTCTAATACATGTATACAATATAACACAAAAGCCATGACTGGCTTTTTCTAAAAGCAGGTCTCTAGGACCATTTGTCTCCTCGATGCGCTCCACATTGCACGAAAATAAATATCCCTCGACAAATTTGAGCTAATGCCAGTAGTGGAATCACCACAAGTGGGTTGCACTCTCCAGCTAAGTGCGCATGCGATGCTCCCAGAGAAGTAAACACACATTCAAGTAAATGCATGATCTACTTGAATGTGCACATCATCCCCATGTCTCGAGTCTCCGCAGACTCCCTCACGCTATCTAAGCCATATGAGAAAAATCACATTTCAAAACAAAACTTGTTGTTTTCCAAAACATACTACCGAAGTGTTGGTAAAATATGAGACTGCCCTCCGAGGCGAATGTGATGGAGAACCCTCTCACGGCTGATCATGGCCCTCGTCAGAAATGATGATGCGTTGGAGCGTCTTCCCGGCCCCATTGTCGGAAATTCATCCTGTGAAATTCTTTTCAAAAACGTTTTCGTTTTTCTTTCAATTTTTTTCATGTCATGCACAACACCTAAATTTCTAGGCTACCCCGGTGCATATGAAATGCAATATGCCATTTCAATACAATTCATATACCAATATATATCAAATATGCATATATATTCTCAAATATACAATTACATCACATAAAATTCAATAACATCAATCATCACCCCAAAGTAGCTCACTTGAGCTAAACACAATCTCATCTCCAATGGCCTACACCCACAATTATATTTCATATAATTGTGACATCATATTAACACATCAAACATTAACCTATTAATTTCCACACAACTCAAGTCATTCTTTAATTTCTCAATCCATTACACAAAAATTAGCTCGTGTTGGCTAATTAACGAACACGAGCAATTCAATTTGAATCACTCACCCAACCCATTCTCTCACAAAAATATTTTGAGAACACTATTTACATCACTATTCATGGGTCATTATTCACGTGTCACTATTCACGTGAACAGTAAACCCTCGAGTTACTGTTCACGGCCAATCATCCAACATCGGTTCCACTTTGTGAACCCGAAATCCATGGCCATTTCCGGCCTCATACACACCAACACACAATTTATTTCATAAATTATGAAACAAACACCCCAAGCTTGACCCTACCGCAGTCTGGTGTCCCGATAGGCTCAAAATTCTCAAAAATTCCGGCAGTTAGGTGCAGGATTTTGGGACCAATCAACTTGATCGTTCAAGGCCTCGGAAACCATTGAAACATTACAAAACACTTAAACAAGGAGTGTAGCTTCCAAGTAGGATAAAACCCCTACCTCACGAATTTGTTGGAAACTCCTCAAATCCAGGCCGCATAGGCCTCGTGCGTAGAAAGCGACTTTCTTCTCGATCTGACGAATTCACGGATACTCGAATCTTAGAGAGAAGTTGCTCTCTCTCTAAAAAAATCACAATCTGGACCTTGGCTTTGCATCTCCCTTTCTTTTCACGTTTTTGCTTCTCATTTCAATATGAGAGCTGACACTATTAGTATTTTGTCCTATTATCATTTTAAAACATTTTCATTATTGACCTCATGTCCTTGCTTTCCCCGATTTGATATTCGGCACTAACTCAGCCATCCATTTTCATCATTTCTCTACTCATGCCACTTATGGCACATGAGTACGTATTATATGTGACTTTTGTCACATAGAGAGAGAAATTAAGGATACTTGGAACACTCGGGATACGGGTGTTGGTATGAGGAGGATCGGCTTCTTAGTTTGGGGGAAGGCGAAGACACGCTTCACACTAGTTTCGGAATTTAGGGCCGAGTTGAGCATGAGTGACGGGATTGCCCGAGGCGGGGATCCTAAGACTTTGGGACAATGCGGTCCCGATTAAGCGAAGTAAGACGGAGAGTATACGGTTCATTCCTCCACGCCCCAATGCAGGTCGGAGGAACTAGTTTGATTTCGAGGTGCTATACAAGCACTCCTCGGCGGCCGCAGTTGACGAAAGGGGCGGAAGTGTGGAGTCGAGAAGTCGAGGACGGATCGGAGTTGCGCGTGGGCGTAATGGACCTTAGAGATTGAAGTAGACATATTGGTTGTTGATGTCGAATTTAGACATGGATGAGTTGATAACCATCAGTCGTCGATGGTGAGACCTTGGTAAGTTGTCATACTTTCGACCACGACATTGGATTTGGAAAGGGGCTTAGAGGTTAAGGCCTAGAGAAGCCAAGTATAGATGATGTTCTTCCCTAGGGGTAGGGTGAGAGTTGACCTGATAGGTCGAGATTATGAGTGAGTGGTCTCTAAGATTCTACTCATGGTGGGCCTCGGGATTGGGTGTCATAATATGGATTAATGCATTCGAGTGCACGGTAACATCGCGTTGAGTCGGGTGTGGGTGCACGGTATGGTCATTCACCACTCATGGTGAGTGTGGGTTGAGTTTGTCTTTAGGACTACGTCCAATGAAGACTCATAGTTCGATTCAGTAAATGAAGAATAATTAAAGTGTGTTGGGCAAAGCGAAAAAGGGGGTCGTAAATCCCCTCGGGTGAGAATCCTGGAGTTAGGGTGTAAGGGCAGGGAGATATCGAATTTACGTGTGAGAATGTAATGGAGGCTTGGAAGTGTAAGCCAAGAATTATGTTGCGAAATGGCTTGCACGGACATGGTTATCACGCGGACTTGGGGGGGTTGGAGTGGTAGGAGTCGGGGTGACTCGAGGGTTGGATACTGGAAATTGCATTGGGTGTTGTTGAGTGCGAGGACTCGATGGATGTCATTCATGGCATGGACTAGGTTGACGATCCATTAGATCGTCACCGATTGATTGTGACCTTGGGAAGGTCGCGTTTACACACGGCAAAGGGTTGATAATAGCAGGGATACATGTTGTGGATTATATCACGGTGTAAGAGGACATCTCTTTGCGAGCATGCGTCTGGATCATAAGGGTAGAGGATTAATTGCCTTAGTGGGTCGCTACTGTATTAGTTATCGAGAGCGAATATGAATGGCACCATATGAGGCGTGTGGGAGGCCATGTAGATCACCGTTATGTTGGGTAGGAGTGGGAAGAGCTCCATCGGCGGTCTGATCGATTAGAGACACCTTGAAGGTGAGCCCAATGCGGCAGGCGTCTTCTTGCGACTCCGAGGCGGCCGGAAGTATGCTAATGTCTCGACGTCGGCCCTTAGAGTTCGAGGTTAGTGATCGGCGTTTCCTTGAAGGTGATGCCTAAGGAGTGATCAATTCGGCAGCGGAAGCTATCGTAGGAGTTTGTGGAGCCTTCGGTGCTCGAGGAGGATAGGCAGATGCGTACCTGGAGTTAGCGTTACGCCCCGACATGTTAGGTGTCCACGGGGTGTTTCACGTCTCCATGCTCGATGCTCTCGGATCAGCTCATGTGGTGGATTGAGGACGGATTGAGGTTGTTCACGGATGGGACCTTCGAGGAAGGACCGGTGTGCATTGTTGTTATTTGTGATCGGGTTTTGCGACAGCATGAGCGTGAGGCCCAGTGAGGATGCTATAAGCGGCCTTTGTGGAGTGGAGGAGTCAACGTGGGAGCGAGGACACGATGCGGGCCCACTATCCTTCTTGTTTAGGGATGAGAAGGTACATAGTTTAGTCGTTTAAGATTTAAGTATTTGTTTTATCACATGGTAGAGTGCACATTGCATATGCATGTGTTGATTGTGATAGATCTGAATTTCGAGGTGAAATTCCTTTTAAGGAGAGAATGTAAGACTGAGAAATTCCAATTTACGGAAAAGAGAGCAATATCGTAAATTTTGATTACAAAATTAGCCAAATTTCGGTTAAAAATCCAATGATGATTCTCTTCGGATGATGAAATGGATTTCACTGTTAGATAGATCTCGAAAAATCTAGTTAACGCGTAAAATTTCGTAATATTCAGAGACGGATGGAGTAGACACGTTTTCGAGCATCGCGTTTGGTCAGGTAAACGAACCCCGATGCGGCCAGAAAGTCACATATAACAAGTACTCATGTACCGTAAGTGATATGAGTAGAGAAATGGCAATGTGAGATAGTGAATGTCAAAGCGGGAAAAGAAGGACAAAATGGTCATTTTTGAAATTTATTTAAGTCACAAAATGACAAAATAGCTAATAGAACCCTTCTTCTCCAACTAAAGGAGCCAAAACGTGAAAATCAAAGAAAGAACCATTGGCCGAAAATGGAGTGTGTTAGGAGGGAGAGAGTGGCTTATATAAGAAATACGGGCGTCCGGCTAGTCGGCGGTGCTTGGGGACGAAGGAGAATTGCTTTCTGCGCGGAGAGGGCTTCACGTGGGTCTTAGGTTGGGGTTTCCTCGAGCTCCTTGAGGTAGGGGTTTCTTTATGAGTTTTATTCCTATTTTAAGTGTTTTGTCGATGTTTGGTCGAGATAAGGGGCGGGTGAGACCGTCGATTGGTCCCAGGCAGGGCCCGTTGATATAATTTTTGAAACAAAGATTGGAGCAGCCATGTGTGGGTACGGGCTGTTGGGTGCATTATGTGATAATTTGTGCATTAAATGTTTGCTTGATATGCATTGGGCCGGGAATGGCGTAGTGCGAGTTCCTTAAGTGAGCGGATTGATTTGTGATTTTTCGGGAATAGTAACCAAGGGTTTCACTATTCCCGAAACAGTGTTCTCAAAATATATTTTGTGAAAATATATTTTTGTGTGAATATGTGTTTGGCCGAGTGATTTAAATTGGTGCTCGTGTTTAATCGTGCTTAGTGAGCTAATTTTGATGTATGAGTTGTAAAATTACGCATAACATGATTGTGTGATTTGAATTATGCGAGTATATTCATGTTTATATATATTTGCATGTGATTAGACTGTATTGGAACTGGCATACATGCATTTCCGCTATGCCTTGGAACACCCCAGGATTATAGGAATTGAGTGCATGAGATGAGTCTAGAAAAGGTTCGGGTTGTCTAAAAACATTAATTATCGGAGGTTGAAATCCAAATTTAAGAAATATCAATACGTCGGACTGACCCCGATTGATATTCATCGGAGGGTAGTCCACAAACAAATAATATATCAATCGTCGGAGCGACCCAATTGATATATATATTCATCGGAGGGTTGTCCACAAACTAACAAAACAATAATTCTCATACGAGGCTTAGGCGAGTGTGAGAGAGTCGGTGAGGACTCGGGATCTGAGTTGGTCATGTAGACATTCGAGTAGGATCATGCATTTGCTTGAATGTGTGTTTACTTTGGAACATTGCATTGCACTTAGGTGGTGAGTAGCCCACTTAGAGGCGATTCTCCTATGACGTTGCTTCATGCAGTCGTGGGATCCCCCGCTTTTTGCAGGTACGGGGAGCGTGCGAGAGACGAGTTCGTCCTTGGGGTTGTTTTTAGAAGAAGGGATGTGGCTTTGGTGTCACATTGTATACATGTATTAAGAATGCTTTTCATTTTTAATATATGTTGTATAAATGGTTACTAACTCTTGAAACTTATTGGATATAGTTTGGATATATTGTGATGAGTATTGTATTATATGAGGCCCAAGAGAGTGTACGTTTACTCATGTTGGGGATTATATTAATTTGGGGCCAGGTATATGCGGAGTGCGTATTTGGGTAGAGCTCTCAGGTACAAAGGAGACTACGCCGATTTTCCCAGTAGCGTGGGTAACAGACATCCTTGTATTCCTTGGGTTGTGGTGAGTCAACGGACCCCAGTTTGGGCGTCTATAGGGTCTCTTACACCCACGAAGTGGATCTCTCCCCGGGTCTCTTACACCCACACAGAAATTCAGGATATCTCTCCGGGTCTCTTACACCCATACAGAAATTCGGGATCTCTCCCCAGGTCTCTTACACCCACACAGAAATTCGGGATATCTCCCTGGGTCTCTTAAACCCTAACTCCAGGCTTCTCACCTTGGGGATGCGGGCCCCTTCTTTCTTTACTTGGCTTTGCTAATTACTCTTCATTTCCTTGTCGAACTATGAGTCTTCATTGGACGTAGTCCCTTAGACAAACTTAACTCCTGGCTCACCAAGGTGGTGAATGAACATCTCAAGTGCACCTGTACTACTTTCGGCGATGTTCACAGGTGCACATGCAAACAGTAATGTAAGCTTGTGACACCCCCGATCGAGGTCCACCTGAGCAAAATCTTGGAGATCTCTCACTCATAATCTAAACCTATCGAGTCGACTCTCTGCATCCTAGGGAGAACATCATGCACAGCCTCCAAGGCCTTAACCTCTAAAAGCCCCGAATCCATCACCGCAATCACGGCGATGAATGAATATGATGCATCCAGTTTAACGCTACTCTAGTCAGCAGTGCAAGAGTAGAAAGCGTACCCTCATATCCGCATTGCTCTGTAAACTCGGCCTGCGACCTGCCATGGAGACCTCTACCTCTGAGATGATCGCCTCATATGCGGTGGCGGAAATGGTAACACGATCATGCATGCAGCGGCCGAACTCGGCGCAATTTTGTACTTTCGATGCGACTGCTGGTCTCGCACATGTGACCCGTCTGTGAAGTACTAGGTGAGTGGTCCCTCTGACCCGTACTAGGGTTTGGAGAAACAAGCGTGTCCTCGTCCTGCTTCTTTGGGGCGCAGCGTCCCCAGGCCCTCGGGATCCACGCCTCCCGAGGGCAATCCCTCCTCATATGTCGGTGGCATGGCAATGTTAGCCACGCCATCTTGCCCGTCACATTGGTAACCTGTTCGTCTCGGCTGAATGGCAGGGGCTCACGTAACCCTTGCGAGACGGAAGCCTTGCACAACAGAACTAGAGAAGGTAGATCTCCTTATCTTAATACCGTACCATATCTGGATGCCTCGCATGCCATCCACTCCTCCCTCTTTGCCTAGTGGAGGATGATGTGCTTCATGGCTGGATAATCGCTTGACACATACCCGATTCACTATTGCACATGCACATTGATAGTGGCAGCTACAATCAGCTGACCTCCCGGTAAAGAGGCTGGCGTCCGAGTCGATGTGGCGGTCGAATGCGGTGGGGCGACGATGCCCATTATGGGCGTCCTCTACGTCCTCAGTCACTCTACTAGCCATATACGATTAACATGGCAGTTAAATCTCAATACAGTATCTCTAAGGCATAAACACAGCCCCGAGACACTATTCCTATACATAAATCAGTGTATACGCATTGTCTTTGCATTCTGGAATAATCTGAAAAATCGATTATGCATTTAAAATATTGTTTTCAACAAAATTTTATTTTCGAAAATTTCATTTTGAAAATTTTATTTTTCGAAATTTTATCAAATTTTATTGATTTTATTTTATTTTTTTATTTAATTTAATAAAAAAAAATTTCGAAAAAATTTGTGATGAATAGTATTCTGGGCAGGTTTGAGCTGTGTCAATCGACTCGAAGCCGTGCGAGTCGGCAGAACTAGCAGGCTGAGGTGCAGTGCACAACCCGGCCCCAGCCCGGCTGACACGCCCGGCCGCGCGCCTACCGCGCCCACCTTTTGCTGCGGCCCATGCGCGGCGCCCGCCCCCCGCGCGCCCCGACCCTCCCTGGCTGGCTGCTGTCTGGCGCCGCGCCCGCCCCCCCATGGCGCCGCCTTTGTGCCGTCCCCGGTCATACTGCCGCTGCGCACCAGCCGCGCCCTGCGCTTGTGCAACACCGTATATGCTCAATGAGCGTAGTCCATTTCGAGTTCGCATTTTTTTTTTTCCTTTTTTTTTCATTTCTTCAGCCCTTTGGAAAATACCCGAAAATATTTTTATTTATTTTCTTTCATTTCGATTACACCAATAAATTTATTAAAATTTATTTCACATCTATATTATATATATATATATATATATATATATATATATATATATATATTTTTTTTTTCATTTCCCAACAAACCAAATAAATTGCTTAAATTTATTTTATTTATTTTCTTGTTCCAGTTTACACATTGTAAACTCCAAGGTTTGTTTTCCAACATGCCTATGTGCTATCTACCTAAGCACACAAACATTCACATCACACATACAACATGTCATACACACGAGCACATACATACAACCATTCATCAATCCTGTGATCACACACAGAAACACGTGTAGTGTCTAGTTTTGTTAAAATTGCCTTTCTAGGTAATCATACCTAAACCTAACATCGGAACCACACCTAGTGGTGATGTTCTTATCTGCTTAAAGACTGGCCTTAGCCCGAGCCCTCATATGGATGCCCCGAACCGAGCTCCTGGGTAGTCGTATGCCTGGCTCACGTGCAGTACGTGGCCCCAGGCAGGGGGTCCGTTGACTACGAATCAACTGCGGAATACCGAGTGGATGTCGGGTGGCAGGCATTTCACTAAAGTGGGCGAGTCTCCTTTGTGCAGAACTCTACCCCGATTACAAAGCACATAAACACATCAGCAGGTCGATATATCATCACATGAGTAAGCCCCGCCAGGCCGTAAGCAATACTCGATCTACACAAACTATATCTATAGTTCAAAGGATTAAACAATTCTCTTTTATACAACATATATTAAAATTCCAAAACTCTAATACATGCATACATCACGAAACCAAAGCCGACTCCGGCTTTCTTCTAAAGCAGCCTCTATAATGGTACCGTCTCCTCGCTCGCTCCACATGCACAGCCAAAATATAATATCCCTCGACGGGGGGGTGAGCTAGTAATGCTCGATAGTGGAATGCGCCACTAAGTGGGCTACTCTCCCCACCTAAGTGCGGTCATGATGTTCCAAAATAAACACACATCCAAGCAAATTCGTGATCCTACTTGAATGTTCGTGTCATCCCCATGTCTCGAGTCTCATAGAAGCTGCTCACATATCTAAGCCATGTAGTAGAAAATAATCATTTTTAAAACAAAACCTATTTGTTCTTGAAAATCTACTCTTAGAAATATTCGATAAAAATATGGGACTACCCTCCCAGAAGCGAATTGGTTGGTGGCTTTGAAAGCAGTCCCATGGTCCTCATCGAAATGTCTGTTGGCTGCATCTCGACCGGTGCGGAATATCGTATTGTGAAATTCCTTTCAAAAACATTTCGTTTTCTTTGATTTTTCATGTCATGCACTCCACTGAGGAAGGAGGCTGCAGGCTACCCGGTGCATATGAGATGCATTATGCCATTTCAATCGTACACAACCAATATATCAATATGCATATATTATCGATTTAGAATCACACATGTAATTCAACTTAATATCAAATCAATTCCCAAATATGCTCACTTGAGGCTAATCGTTATTCCATTTCCAATGGCACACCTGATTATATTCCATATAATTGTGACATCAAAGATTAACACATCAAACTTATGCATTAACATATTAAAATCATCTCAATGGCCTACAAATACAATTATATTTTATATAATTAGGTCATTATATTCTTACAGTAAATTCATGTATTAACCTATCTATTTCTATGACTTCGAAGCCATTCATTTCCCCGACAACTCGAAGCACACCGCGACACATGGGCGATTTTTATCGATTCCCACCTGACGGGGCCGATTTTATGATTACGGGGAAACCCGGCTGATGGGGCGTCCATGGGCGACCCACTAGATCTCAGTTCCACTTTTGGAACGAATTCCACTACCATTTCGGTCTCTACTCACGGCGAATTTAATGCATAAATTCAACATAGCAGCCCACATCGGTTTGGGGTTCGCGAATTTGTCCCGAAAATCCCAAAAAATTTCACAATTCGGTCCCATGTTTTGGGACCGATCATACGGCCCATTCCTGGCCTTTTTCATATCAATACATGATTTAAAGCAAATTTTATGAATTTAAAACACCCCAGCTTACAGGGCAAATGCTTGCCTCTTGTTTCACCATTGGGTTTAATAAATTCAAACGGTCGATCCCCGGGTGGGGCCGTCAAGCATGACCCTTGAGCCTCAAGCTAACAGTATTGAAAAACACTTAAATAAAGTGTAAAACCCAAGTAGGGAGAAAACCCCTACCTCCTCGGAGTTTGTCTAAAACTCCCTGCAAATCCGGTACTGCTTGGCGTGGCGCTCACGCGATAGACGGCTTCCACTTCTTGTTAGAAGGCTGTCGACGGTCGGATGCGCTAGTATTTCTAGAGAAAGTGACTCTCTCTCTAAAAAAAGTTGAAAAACCTCAACCAGCTCTTTGCTCCCGGTCTGCTCGAAGCTGTTGCCCATTTAAGGAGATAATGGCTGTTCATTTTTTGGCATTTAGTGACTTAAAAACTTTTAAAAATGACGTTTATGTCTCTTTTCCCCATAACCCTTTGTTGTTAAATTTGACATTATTTATCTCGGTGTCCATTTACATCATTTCTCTACTCATACCACTCATGGCACATGTAGTACGTGTTATATGTGACTTTAAGTCGCATCGAAAATGAATTCTGACACCGACGTGATGCCTCGAAACGTGTAAGTGGGTTGTCTCGGAATTCGACAAAATTTTACATGCTAGCTAGATTTCATGAGACGATTCCAACGGTGCAATCCGTTTTGTTATCCGAGATCTAGAGAATAAATTATGGATTTTTAACTGAAAGTAACAATTTTGTAACCAAAATTACGATTTTATACCTTATTGAAGATTAAATTTCTCGGGTCTTAAAAAATATGCTATGTATTCTAAAATATGCAATTACATCGCGAAATTCAATAACGTGATCGTCATTTTAGTAGCTCATTTAGGCTAAACACGATCGTCTCGATGGCTACACCGCGATTATATTCCATATAATTGGCGACATCATATTAACACATCAAGCATTAACCTATTAATTTCCGCCTTCGAGTCATTCTCTAATTTCTCAATCCATTACGAAGTGCATTTCAGTAATGGTGCAATTAACGAAGCAGCGATTCAATTTGAATCCTTTCATGACCCGTTCTCTCACAAAAATATTTTGAGAACACTATTCATGTCACTATTCACGTGTCACGGTTCACATGTCACTATTCACGTGTCACTATTTACATGTCACTATTCATGTGTCACTATTCACATCACTATTCATGTGAACAGTACCACCAGTTCTTATTCCGCGACCAGTATCATCAACACATCGGTTCCACTTTGTGAACCCGAAATCCATAATACATTTAGGCCTCATACACACAACCGCAATTTATTTCATAAATTATGAAACAACATCCCGAGCAGCCCCTACATAGTCACGGTTTGTCCAAATGGGCTCCGAAATTCTCAAGAATTAGACAATTCGATCCCAGTTTTAGATAGATCAAACGGCCGTTAGAGGCCTCAAACCAACTGAAACATTACAAAACACTTAAACAAAGTGTAAATTCAAGTAGGATAAAACCCCTACCTCACGGAGTTTGTCGAAACTCCTTAAATTCGGAGCTCACGCGTAGGCCTCGATGCGTAGAGTGACTTTCATGCTTCGTCAGGCAATTCGACAATCGGATCTCCAGAAATCTTAAAGAGAAGTTGCTTCTCTCTCTAAAAATCACAACTTGGACCTTCAACGCATCTCCCTTTCTTTCCCAGTTTTGCTTCTCATTTTCAATATGGAGACGACACTATTGAGTATTTGTCCTATTATCATTTAAAACATTTTCATTAATGACCTCTATGTCCCTTCTTTCTAGAGTTTGACATTCGGCACTATCTCGACCCATCCATTTTCATCATTTTCTACTCATGCCGCCTTAGCTGTGAGTGCGTGTTATATGTGACTTTTGTCACATCGAGATATCATTTTCACGACCTCAGGCAGCGTGCCTCGAAAAACACCATGCTAAATCAGCTGTCTCGAGATTAGTGTGCTGGCTAGATTTCGCGAGAGACGATTCTTTGTTAATCTGTTTCTTCATCAGAATCTAGATAATAAATTTCGGTTCGTGAAATTACGATTTTACCCTTTTCCAAAAATTGAAAATTTTCTCGGGTCTTACACAATTTATCTTTTATCTTTAGATAATTGGTGGAGTGGATTTAGGGAATCCACTATATACACTAACATGCACGTTTTAGTTATTGGTTTTGTATTTAAAGCCTCATAATTATATGAATAAGGATAAGAAATTGCTAATTATCTCTTTGTGAAACAAACAACCCCCAAGGGTTTTATCACAAACCCAAACCATATACTAGACCATAAAGAAATCGATTTCTCGAGAAAAAATAGGATTGAAATCCAGTAAAGCAAATACCCATAATTTTAAAGCTGAAGGCCTCTTGAAATCTTGAGCGTAAAGACACACATAGGAACGAGCTTTGTGAGCGAAATGTGACCTTAGATGCACATCAATTTATAAAAAATATGATTATGTTAATAAAAAAATTAAAGATTCTTAATATTTAAAAGAAAATTTCGTTTGGGAAAAAAACAGTGAAGTCTATATAATTTCAAGGAACTAAAAGTGTTTTGAAAATAAATTATAGTCTGTAAGGCACGCTTCTTCAATAAGGCGCATGTCTTTGAAGGTGAGGCCCTACAACTAGGAAGTAGATGTGCCTTGAGCCTAGGCATGCCTTAAGTGCGTCTTTTAAAACTATGCAAATACCACAAATGAAATTAGAATAAGAAGAATCCCACATATTACAATTTTCATAGATATCCAAGCCGATCTGACAAGGTTATATAAGATCTTGAATTCAAGTAGCTTATAAAGGATAATTACATGCGTTTACTCCCGGTAAAGGGTTTTTATGTACAGGAGTGTTATGTTAGAACCACATATTACATTATTATAGTAGATGGGGATGATGAAGCAAATGGTTTCAACACAAATCTTTATCACACATCCCTTACCTTAAGCAACGATAGAAAGGGCTCGAAAGGTGTTAAGATTAAATTTCAAAGAATGCTAAAAATTGAATTTCAGTAAGACGTAATAAAAGGTAGTAAAGATCAAAAATTCTACAATTTCTAATGAGATCTTGGATAGAATGTGTGTGTATCTGTGGGGTTTAGTCAATTCAATCAAAAATTAAATAAAGTAGGCCACAACAATTTCCTAAATAGTTACACATTCTTTGCGATATTTTCAAATTAATTTGCTCCTTTTCAATCCAGAACAGTGATTTGATTAAATAACCTTTTGAAACCCTAATTTTTGAAATATGACCCTTCTTCATTTTTTACTTAGATTTTGACAGAAATATTGTTCTTATTTTCATTACTTTCGTAATAGACATTGTGGTTAGTATTGAATAGAGATATGACTTGCATTCTTTCCCCTCCTTTTGTTCTTCTAACATGGTATCAGGGCTTTTGCGAATTCATACAGTTAGGGTATTAACAATTTGACATTAGGTCGTTTCTACATTTGTCGGCTTTTGGATTTTTCTCTTGGTGATTATTCATCTTTCTACCCACACAATATGGTATTTAAATGCACTTGTATTTATTTTCTTTCTTGATTATGGCTACTAAAGAGAGATGATTCATTTCAATATGTGATATGAGGTTGGATGGAAGAATTATTTATATTGAGGTGAAACGGTGAGTTTTAAGGGTAAAAAATTGTGAGGATATGTTATCGAGAACTGTGTGAGCTTTAAAAAGTACAATAAAGACTATGTTCTTGATATAGATACTTGAAGCAAACAAATGCAAAAATTATTACTTGGATTGCTGTTGTATCAGAGCATTCAGCCAGGCACACAATTAGCAAAGTATGAGACAATAAAGGAGGTTTGAGATCATCTGCCAGAGGTATACCTCAGCTCGGAATTTTGCAAAATAGTATCGGTGGAGATTAACATACGTGCTCTTCAACAAAAGGAATATGAGTGTTCGAGCGTTTTGTGCGCTATGACGAGATCTTTAGGATCGGTGTCTTGAGAATCGGATGAATTAAAGGCATGTGGTGCTTATATTTGCTTGCCCCGAAGGAAACAACGATTAGTGCGATTCTTGATGGCTCTTAAGAAATGATTTTGAAGGACTTAGAGGTTCAATTTTTCATCGTTTTCTACTTCCATCTATTGACTCAATTGTGAGTGAATTATTGGCTGAAGAGATATGTGTTAAATCTAATTATGAAAAGGGAATTCATTTTGCTCCGAATCCTTTTGTATTGGTTGTTCCTTCTAAGTCCTAATAGTTAAACGAAGACACACACAAGTTGTCTTTGATGAGTGCCTTTTTTTGTAAGCAAAAGGTCATTAGAAAGGCCCAGTGTCTAAATTTAGAAAACCGAGAATTAGTCGACAAACAATTTCAAACTTGGAAGCCTAGCAACCAAACAAAATATTATGCTAATAGACAACCTCAAGGCTCTGAGCCACCACGAGTGTAATCTGTAGCAGTAGCCACATCAAGTCCTTTTTCATTGATCCTAGTACTAGTTGAGCAATTTATGAAGTTCTCCCTATAGCCACAAGTTATGTACGCCTCTTCCTATTACGTAGGTCAATTGACTCGCAATTCTTGGGGCATGTCGTCTTTTATGTGGATCTTGGATTCTAGTGCTTCTCATCATATGTCTCCAGATTCTTCTTATTTTGCTTCTATGTCTCTTTTGTCTTCTATTCCTGTTATGATTGTTGATGGCACTCCTATGCCTTTAGCAGGTGTTGGTTTCGTTGTTACTCCTATTCTGTCTCTCTCTCATGTTTATCACATTTCGTAACCCATATTGAATCTTGCTTATGTTGGTCAGTTATGTGATTCTAATAATTTAGTCACATTTTCTTCTTGTTATGTGCAAGATTTGCAATCTCGGAAGTTGATTGGGACAGGCCATAGGAAAGGAGGATTATATGTTCTAGATGAATTACAAGAGCCAACTACTACTGCTACTAGTGTTGATTTGTCATCTTTTCATTTGAGTCCTTTTAGTTTTTATTTATGGCATTCTCATCTTGATAAATGTTTTGTCTTCTCGTTTGGAAATTTTCAATAATCGAGGCTTTGGAAGGACCACAAACTGATCATTGATTATTGCGGATATAAGTGGAAAGGGCTAGCTTTTTTAATAGAAGTGTTTCTATTTCTTCTTTATCTTTGGTATCTTTCATTCAATATGTGGGATTATCAGTTCAGAAAGGAGATCTTGATATTATATTTTCTCCATTAAATGATCTTCTTTATTTTGAGTTTATTTAATAAATATTTTAGTTTTTTATCATAAAACTTTTGATCAAAAATTTATGAACTTTCAAAAGTAAAATGATGATTTGTCAAATTATACTCAGTTAAATACAAGGTATCTAAATCTTGGATAAACTAAGCAAAGACTACCATAAAATGAATTTTATCTGCAAAATCTGTTACCCAATAAATTTGTTGATTAGAATAAGTGGAACTGCATTTTAGAAATAGCCGTTGTGTGACACATAACAAGACCATGTGGTGACATCTGAAATCATATATCATTGTACAAAAGCTGATTACATGAGTTGTAAGCCAAGCCCATGTGTGTCACATACTCAGTGTGAGCTGTCTATAATGGATGATGAAGTCTAGTTAGTGAGGAGAAGATAAGTGAAGGAAAAGGAAGGAGGGAAGAGGAGTGAAGAAAAGAGAAGGAGAGGGAGAGAAGGAGAAAGATGATGAATTAGCAGATTGAGGCTTTCGTGTTTCAAGAGAAGTAAATTTATTGGGTAGGGATCAAACCAGGTGGGATTATTCTCTTTTGAGGTTTCTTTCACCTAAAGATTTGTGGTTGTGTTTGTCAAAGGAGTTGTTTATATAGAATCTATTTACTTCATTTTGATCATCTACTACATTATTATTGAACTAATTTTCCAGATTGGAAAACAAGGACTGGACTGGATAACTATGTAGAATTCCATGACGCGTCGATGACGATGCAGAAACTTGAATCGCCGTCAGATCTACAAACCCAGATTCATAGATATTTCTAAAAACACCCCGTTAATTGTTATTATTAACATCGGATTGTTGATTGATTCAGGTATTACTGTTTTCTGAATATTTTGATGATGAATCAATAAACCGGATTGGTGCTTTATCGAAGCAAAAACTGGTTCATAATATTGGATTCCTGATTATACCTATTTTGGTGATATATTATCTCAGTTGATATAGATAAATAATGAAACTGTTTTTAAAATTAATGGATAATTTGATCGTCAGCGGGTGATCTTGTTATATATGTTTTTAATATGTTGGCGATTGGATAAATGTTGATATATCTTTACAAACATAATTATCATGATAAATATTGATGTATATTAGATGTTTTTATATGTTATTCATGCATCAGAACATGAGATAAACATAGTGCTCAAATATTTTTTATATATTTGGACATTATGTAGAAAGGTTATATTCACTTGTTCATGATCAAAACCTGCCTTGGTGATTTTGATGGTGATTTGTGCCGTTGATTGAGTTCCAACAAGAGTGCAATGTTGCGAGCATACGAAGGCTATATTAAGGTAATATATGGCGAGGATGATGCCCCCTGGGTGAAAGACCTGTTTTTATTCATACATATATGTCCCAGCGGTGCTGTGAAAGTGTATGGAAGGTGTAGTGACCTCTCTGGGCGAGACCCAGAAGTGTAACCACAGACTGTGATTTTGTAAAGAAAGTAGTCATTAAATTTGGCATCAAAGTTTTGGTTTATAATAAAAATGAAATTTGTTTAAATCAGTCATTGGATCAACAGATCATCAATGACGTTTATCATCCATAAAGCATTAGCAGATGTGTGTGGAATTAGATAATAGGCCTGAACATGGTTATGATCAGATCTCATCTCAAACCCTATGGCGTGGCATATAATTCTAGTGATGGAAGTAAATATTATATGGATAATTTGATGATAAGTCATTAGTGTGTGCATGGTGGGAGCAGCTTTTTGTGGGAGGTTTTCTCTGTGATGGGCTGCCTATATGATCTTTCAAATCGAAGCAGATATGATGGGCGACTCTCTCTGTTAGAGCCGGAACATGAAGAAATTGGATTGTGACCAACAACACTTTTATAAGAAGTATTGGACAAACAGAGTTATAATATCAGTTGTATGGAGTTGTAGTCAAGCTGGTGTATGTTTTGAAAATAACATAAATTTCTGATTGAGATGTAGCGGATCTGTGATGGGTTGGATCAGTAGTGGTGTGAGACACATGACGTATCCATGGGTATTTTCGAGTGTTGACGGTTGGTCAACAGGACCCTCGAATTTTGGGCGTCATGGCTTGGTATTAGAGCCCTAAGTATCTGAACCCCCAGGAGCAGTGGGCATGGGTCTAGATCTTTGCATTTATGGTGCATTTCATGTTTTTGTGCTCAATATACATGATTGTGTGTTATGTGAATTATATACATGGTAAAATGTATATAGGAAAAGACACTAGGTTAGAGAACATAACCTTGGGGTTCGGAAAATGAATAAGCGGAACTGTTCGGGATGGAATGTCATATGCACTACTCGTCAGACTAGAAAAAGGAATCTTAATTTGCTATTTTACACATGTAGATGGCAAGTCGAGGAAGGAAGTCAAGGAAGGGAAGCCGGCCCAGGCGTGGGCGAGCAACAGCCTGCAGGCCTTTGATATGTGGCCTTCATGGAGGCTGCCCAGTGCTGCGGCATCTTGTGCCTGGTGAGTACGTGGCTACTAACATTACCTGAAGTTGTGTTGACGAGAGCTAGGGGGTTAAGTAACCTCCAAGGTTTAAGGCGCATCATCCTCCAGCCCGAGGAGGAGGGGATCAGATGATAGCATATCATTGGTTCGGCAAGTGGAAAGATATTGGGCTATGGAGATCATCTCCAGTGCCCACGAGATAAAAAACTAGCCACATTTCGGTTAGAGGGTGAATCCCAAATATGGTGGGATTGGTCAAAGCCTCCAAAAGGGACTTAGAGAGCGATGACATGGGAAGAGTTAGAGAGCTCTTCATGGTAAGTTTTTCAAACATGCACTTTCGACATGCAAAAGCTTGGGAGTTCTTAGGTGGAAACAACGAACTATGACAATGCTTGAACACATGGCTAAGTTTACTGAATTAGTTTCTCTTATGACTATGTAGCCACGGACATGGCCAAGTTAAGAAAGTTTGAGGATGGATTGAAACTATCCATCAGAAATTAAAGCCAATGGACTTCTTCTACAAGATATGGACTTGATGGTCAAGACGGCTATGGCCGTTGAGAGGAAGTGGATGGCGGAACATAGAGATGCGGGTGTTAGGATAAGAGAAGAGCCAACCTTCTTCTTCTAGCTTAGGGAAGAAGCCCCGGAGGACTCCTACTCGCGGTTTCAAGGACAGGGCCAGGCGAGTGGGTACCATCGGGGCAGGCGGGTCGATCATCCAGGAGTGGGGAGACAACGGGGCTGGGACCGGATAAGGCGGGACGTGTTTCCATTGCCATCGGCTTGGACACACGAGACGGATTGTCCTCGAGGCAAGAATCCATAATTATGGGACACCTCAGTCGATCATCAATGGGACGTACCTGAGCGCAGTTTGTTCCTCCTTACCCATAATAGGCCGGGAGAGATAGTAGTAGTCACGAGGCCTTTGCCTGAGGCCCTCTTGCTTGATCCCGGGCTAGATGGGCCAAGGCAAGTCGGGGTCGATGATGGGCTCACAAGCCCGGGACTTCGGGGACCCGGGCGTGTCTGCGTATTTACACCTTAGAGCTTGCGAGATCGGTCGGTTATTCGAGTATGGTTCTGCTCTTTTTATGGAGCAATAGTGTTATTTGATTAAGTGCGCTCGTTCCTTTGTTGCCACGTCTTGTGTGAAAGACTTAGGCTTAGAGGTTGAAACCTTGGCAGTTGTATGTGAATTCTCCATAGGAATTAGGGTGGGTATTGATGCGATAGGTCGAGATTGTGAGTTAGAGATCTCATGGAGTCTACTTTGTAGACCTTTAGTGTGGACATAATCGAGGTTTGATGTTATCCTTGGGATGGATTGGCTGACATAACACCGAGTTGTCATTGATTGTGATCATAGGAAGGTTACTGCCTACACACCAAATGATGTTTGTGTTATGTTTCAAGGGGATAAGCACGATGCTATGCCCCAAGCCGTGTACAATTCTAGGTGGAACGGACATTTACAGGGTTGGCTGGCAAACCTTACCTTGGAGGACGAGGCAAGACAGGAGTTAGGTCTACCTCGGATAGTTTGCGAGAATAAGGATGTTTGTCCAGAGGAATTACCGGGATTACCTTTGCACAAGGATGTAGACTTACGTATCGGGATTACCACGATATCTTTATTTCTCACGATATAGCATAAAATGGCGCACATTGAGTTACCCAAGAACTCAAGGTCGAGTTGCAAGAATTTTGAGCAGGGGGGTTTATTAGGCCAGAGCACTTCTCCTTGGGGCGCTCAGTCTTGTTTTCAAAAAAGGATAGACCCTTTGGGTGTGCGTGACTACGAGCAGTTAAACGGGTTTACGATCGAATCGGTATCCTTTTGCAGAAGTTGATGATTTGTTTGATCAGCGAGTGGGAGGCCAGTTTACTCGGATAGATCTCCACCGGTTATCATCGGTTGAGGGCTAAAGAGGCAAATATCCTAAGACAGCGTTTAGAATGCGATATGGGCATTTCAAGTTCACAGTAATGTCATTCAGGTTGACGAATGCTCCAGCGACATTCATGGATCTCATGCACAGAGTCTTTCAACACTATCTAGATCAGTTTGTTGTGGTCTTAAATTGGACTACCATTTTGATCTACTCAAGTCGGAGGAGGAGCATGAGGATCATTTGATTGTTCTCCATGCTTTAAAAACCATCGGTTGTATGCCAAATTTAAGAAAATGTGAATTTTTCTTATAAATTAGATTCTTGGGTGGTGATGTGATGCGTGAGCCTGGGTGTCTCTGATGGTTTTGGAGAGGACAGGATGATTATGGTTGGGAGGACCGGATGAGTCTCTTATGGATACATTCTTGGATTGGGATGAAGCTTGCTGGAGGTTCGTTGGATATCTTGATTAGTTCTGTACTATGTGAAATTAGTAGAAAGGAGGTTAAGTTTAGTGGCATGACTTGTGAGAGGGGCATTCTGGAATTGAAAATGAGGCTTACTTTAGCTCACTCTAATAGTCTAAAGGGACGGTACGGTGTATTGTGATGCCTCGAGGACTGGCCCGAGATGTGTTTGATGCAGTATGGAGGGGTTGTAACTATGGTTCTCGTAGTTAAGAATCATGGCTGAAGTGCAGCACATGATATGGAAATTGGCGACCATTGTCTTTGCCTTGAATTATTTTTATGCCATAGCAGGTGAGCAATTTGAGGTGTTTTTCGAGATCACAAAAGTTTGAAATACATCTTTACCAAACTGGACCTCAATATGAGGCAACATAGGTGGATGGAGTATTTGGAGGATTATTATTTCACTTTGCATTACCACCCCGGTAAGGTAAAAGTGGTGGCTGATGCGCTCAGCCGGAAGTCATAGGGATTATTGGCTAGTTGATGAGTGGCTAAAATACTGGAAGTCATACGGCGTCTGTCTTATGTTTTACTTTGATATTTAAATCGCGTATTTTGTAACCCGATATCTGATTTGTACGAATTGGTGTGAATCACGGTAGGCGATTTTGGAAGCGATGCGGGCGGTGGCGGTGCATAAAGATGGGCGGAGCGTGCGACGTTGCAATGTCACGGCGTCCCCGTCGTGACGTCGGCGTTTGCGATGTTGGGTCAACATATATAGAGGAGATCAATGGCGGCAACGTCGTGGCGTCTCAGCGTCATGACGTTACCCAACAATATCGCTGACGATCGTGGCGGGTTACGCTTCTCCCGATCGTCAGCGGGGACCGAGAGGTCGGGGATGGGAGATCGAGGAAGTGCAGAACTAGGGCACGGAAATCATAACAGCAGGACTTTGATCTTGGAAAGAAGGCGAGTCATTTGTATTTTCTTCTTTTTGGATAGAATGCGATGTTTTATAGATTAAATACTAGTGTTCTCATATTGGTATGTTCTAGATTGCCTGAGGTGTTCAGTGAACCTGTCACGATTGCATGGATTAAAGATTAGTATTTTATATTATTCGGTTGTTTATAATTTGTTAACATCTTTTGCTTTATATATGTGAATCATTTCACGTGGTGATGTCGGCCAACATTAGCGTGACTATGCGGAGATTCGAGGGTCAGGATACCCGAGGGATTTAGTAGAGCGACCTTCGGTTGATTCGGTGAAATAAATATTCGATCCAGGATGGCAATTAAAGTTAGAACATTTAAGCATTTGATATCGAGGTTGGGGTAGAGATACTCGAACACTACTAGCGAGATAGGCGGATACACCTCGAGAGAGGGTATTTAAATTAGCAGATCACCTAGCCATCGATAAGTTGTAAATAAGGCGAGATAATTATCATCTTTGAAGCCATCCATCGAAAGTGGCGGGGAGACATAACCACATGCTCCATTATCTGATAATTCATTAAGATCGATTAGTTTAGTTTAAGTCGGACAACTAGTACTCTTTCTGATAGTTATATCAGATAATATTCAAAAGCCAATCTACGTATTCACACATATCCCCGATGGATCGATATCCATACCATAGGTACACTATATTACTTGGGCGACGTGCGCTGCGCACATAGGTGTACATATATACACATCGCAGCTTTCAGCCTATCAAGTATAGCTTCTGCAGGGTGGCGGATGCTGAGGTTATGGGACAGTCTGAATTTGCACTATAGAATCAAACTCGGGGTATTTTTGGGAGTTTGGTGGCTGCACGCCTTCCTACTAAGCGGAGTGATTAAGTCGAGGACAAGACATTGAGATAGCGTCCATCGGGGACTAAGAGTGCAATCAGTGCAGGGTGACCAGAGAGACAAGACTAAACTCACACTGATGGTATTCTTAGGTATAAAGGCAAAATTGTGGTTCAGCAGGTTGGCCCGGTTGAAGAGGAGATCCTCGAGGGGAGTTCCATTGCTCTGCTTTTTATTGTACATTAGGTGGCACAAAGATGTACCATGATCTTTGTCGCTAGTATTTACAGTGAAATGAAGCAACAAGTTAGGGATTTTATTCGTCGATGTCTCACGTGTCACCATGTAAAAATTTGAACACCGGAGGGCGGTAGGGTGCTCGACCATTAGAGGTAGTATAATGGGAGTGGGAGCACGATCCGCGATGGATTTTGTGACCCACTTACCACGGACATTGCGAGGACATGATGCGGTGTGGGTGATAGTGGATCGGCGCCTGTAGCACACTCTTTCTAGCCGTCTGTGGATGACCTTCGCCTCTGGAGAAATTCTACAGATTATACTTACGAGAGATTATTTGGTTGCATGGAGTGTCGGTCTCTATAGTATCGGGCCAGGGGTCCTGGGTTCTGACTCATTTTGGGAGGATTTCAAAGATCCATGGGGACATGATTGATGATGAGCACCACTTTTCATCCCTAGATGGGCTATCAGTTAGAGAGGATCATCCAAACGTTAGAGGACATGCTACGGGCATGCGTCCTGGATCTTAAGTGCAGCTGGGAAGATCATTTACCCATAGTGGAATTCGCTACAACAACAGTTATCAAACGAGTATATAGATGGCACCCTATGAGGCATTATATGGGAGGCCATGTCGATCTCCGGCCTATTGGACGGAGGTGGGAGAGAGATCTGCTATAGGTATGGATTTGGTAAAGGACACATCGGAAAAGGTGGACTTGATACGGACGCGTCTTCTCACGACTCAAAGCGGGAAAGAGCTCTGCCAACAGACAACGGCGACCTCTAGAGTTTGAGGTAGGTGATCATGTCTTCTTAAAGGTGATGCCTAAGAGAGGAGCGGTCAGATTCGGCAAGCGGGGAAAGCTATCGTCGAGGTATATTAGACCCTTCGAGGTATTCGAAAGAGTGGGTACAGTTGCGTACCGGTTGGCGTTACCTCCAGGTTTATCGGGTGTTCATGCTGTATTCCATGTCTCCATGCTTGATGCCTCCCATGCTCCAGGCTCATGTAGTGGATTGGGGTAACCTCATTGTTGATGCAGATAGGACCTTTGACGAAGGACCTATGCGTATTACGGATATCCGGGATCAGGTTTTATGACTCAAGACTGTGAGGCTAGTAAAGGTGTTATGGCGACGAGGGGAGAGGAGGGTGACATGGGACGTGAGGGAGGCGATCGTGCCATATCCTTCCTAATTTGAGGATGAAGGTACATTGTTTAGTTATTTGATAATAAAAAAATATGATTATAGCATATGCATGTGATTGTATGTATATGTGCGTGTGAATTTCAGGATGAAATTCTTTTATAGGGGGAAGAATGTAAAACCCAGGTAAATTTGAACTTTTCAAAAGCCAAAAAACCTGATAGACTAGCAGCTAAAGTACGGGTTGAAAACCTTGAATTTTCTAGATCTCGGATGCCAGAAATGGACCTCACTGGGTTGAATTCGTCTGAAGCACCTAGTTGCCCGAGACGAATTTCGTTTGAATTCGAGAGATAATTGAAATTTCATGTTTTTCAAGGCAACCAATGTCCGAGGTGACACATGGCAGGCATGTGTCCACATGCTATGGAACATGGAATGTCATAAAATGGGATGGAGATAAGTTTGTATAGGGAGAGGAAAAAAAGGAAAGGAAGAAATAGGAAAGGGGAAAGAAAGGAAGGAAAGAAAGATAGAAAAAAGAAAAGAGAGAAGGAGAAGAAATGGAAGAAAGAGGAGAAAAGGAAATCGGCGTTCCAACAGTCGGAACTCGTCAGGCTAAGAAGTAAGGTCTATATATTCGACGAGGGCTATGCTCCCAGAGGTGATTCTTCTACTTTGGTTTATTTTCCACCTAAGAGCTATGTGGTTGTGTTTTTGCCTAAGGGGTTGTTTAGTCGAGAATTTTGAAATGTAGAATCTTTGCCCTATTTTGATCCTCTGAGGTAGCCGGATTTAGGGGCCCGATTTTAGGTGGGAAATAGAGGGACTTCGGACTCGGGTCCTTCATGTAAATTGGTGCATCGATGAACTTGATGTAGGCTCTTGAATCACCAAAATCCTTATCTCTGACCCAGAAGTTATGGTATATTTCTCGGGGCGCCATGGTTGGGTTGTTTATTTATTTGTGTTCGAATTTTTAGGCGGTTTTTGGTGCGGTTACGTCTCTTGCTTCGTGGACTATTTTGGTGTGCTTGCGACAGGTTGGTGGCCTGAACCGAGATTGGTTCATGGCTATTTTAAGATTGATTGTGCCTTGTTTTGGTAGTCTGTTATAAGCGGAGCTTATGAGGTGCGAAATTGTGGAATTTGTTTTAAGGTGTTATTGATTAATTTTGTGATAACATGCTTGGTTGTTCTTGTTCCGTATATATGTTTTAATATGTTGGCAATTGGATGAAATGTTTGGAAATTATATGCTTTTGACATAATTATCCATGATATATGATAAATTATGTTAGATTGTCATATGACATTCATTACATATGAGACATGGAATTGATATGAAATGGCATAATGCATTGCATATGAGCGAGACATAGCATTTTCATGGGTGTAAGTGAATGATTGGGATCAAAACGCCATGCTTGGGTGATTTGATGAGTGAAATTTGGTACCGTTGAGAAGTTCAATAGAGTCACAACATTTGCGAGAAACATGAAAATATGTGTTGGGTAATAGAGCCGAGAATGGAATGCCCCCTCCCGGGTGAAAGACACAGTATTTTTGTTATATACATATGTGTTGTAACACCGGAATCCGAGAGAGATGCGAGTACATGATAGTGTAGGGGTGTATAAAAGTCTGAGGTCACATTATGTAATATTTTGAGACTAATGTAGGAAATGATAGAATTATGGAACTAGGGATGGTGTATGAGAATAAGGATACAATTGTCATTAAGCAAAAGGATATGAAAAGAAAAAGTCAGTATAGATGGCCTCCAATCAGAAATAACATAAGTTACAATTGCAATATTAAAGAGATGAGGACTAAATTTACAATTTAGGCAAAGTTTAGCATATAAATAGAGGGGAGACAAAAGCCAAACTCATTTTTGTCTCATATTTTATCTAGGGATTCACGGTTCTAAGAAGAAGAGCAAGGAAGAGGAAGAGAAAGGAAGAAGAAGGAGGAGGAGAAGAAAGAAAGATAAGGCATGCTTGTCTTAGGATCAAGTGTATTTTTGGATTCCTAGGACTTTGAGTTTGGAGAATAGATTCTCCTTTGGTCTAGGTTTTGTGCAAAGAGCACATAAACCTTTGAATTGTTGGGGTTATGTGGGAAAAACCCCAATTGGGAGAAAATAACCATGGAATCATCAAATTATGTGGTTTTAAAAAGAATTGGTGGACCTAGGTTGAGTTCTTGGATTTTCACCTAGGGTTTTGAGGTTTGAGGTTCCATAGCACCAATTCAAGTGTTGTGGAGTTGTTTTAGGATGATTTCCATGATAATTCTTGAGGTGTTAGGAATTATAGAAGTTGTATGAAGTGAATTGGTATCAAAAGTGGGAAAAATAACAAATCCCAGACAGAACTACAGTTGTGCAGAATACGTGTATAGGAGAGGTGTGCAGTACTTACCAAAAGCAACATGTACCGGTACATGTCAACATAGGTACATGCCAACGAATACAGCATGTGCTAGTACATGTTCGGGTATCTCGTACATGTGTGCCCCAATGTACTGTATATTTAAGCACGAATTCGTACACGATAGTTTAAAGACCTTATTAAATGATTAAGATAGGTTCGAATAAGATTGGAACTCGATGAAAACGTTGTGTACCTCACCGCCTCGGCGATATTCGTTGAGTGTGATAAGTCTAGGAAGTATGTTAAGTTATGCGATTACGTAGGCAATTAATATTTGTCATATTCGATTGAGTGTGTAGGTTAAAAAGCAAAGGCGAGTAAAGTGTGGAATTGTGCTCAAGTTTAGCAAGCAAAGACGTGAGTGTTCTAAACTTATTTTCCAAATACTAGTGTATTATTATTATTATTATTATTATTATTATAAAGCGTTTTACAGCTGGTATTTCATGGTTTGATTTCAAACCATTTCAAGAAGCAAACAATGAATTAGAAGCAAGCAAATGGTTTGATTTAAATCCATTTTTTGAAAAATAAGCATTGGTTTTAAATTGTAAAACCATAATTAATCAAGTAAGCCAAATGGTTTGAATAAACAAACCATTTTTCAAGCGAGAGCAAGCAAGTAGCGAATGGTTTGAATAATTAAACCATTTTTCGAGAGAGCAAGCAAGCGAGCAAATGGTTTAAATTGTAAAACCATTTTTTTAAAAAACAAGCAAGCAAAGAATATTTGCGAAAACGGAATGACTCCTGGTTAAGCAAGCAAACCGGTCGGGAGGTATTCCGTGCGTGCGGTGGTGTTAGGATCTCTTCACATGCGTTGTAGTTTTGCTGTTCAGTGAGCTTAGGTCATATCATTGCATTTAAAGGAGACAGGTGGCGCGTGCGAGGAGTATATAAGGTTATGAGCTCTAACTAAATTATGGTGATGGCGACCGGGTCAATTCCACCATGTTCCGGAAAAAAGGTGATGCGAGAATAAAGTCTTGCAAACGCAGTCAATGCCACAGAGGCTCTGTGTTCACTAGGGTATATTAGCAAAAAATAGGCCCCTCCCATTGGTTGATGTTTTATAAGCATGATATACGATTTTGAAAAATCAGTAATTGGTTCCTGATGCGTGAGCTTCCGTAGAGTTTTAAAGCAAGCGGTTGAGCGAGCTCGTTTGGATTTCAACGATCGTGAGCTAAGCTCGGTGGGATTTTAAAACAAGCGGTTAGGCCGAGGTTCCCGTTTATTTTTCAAAGCATGCGGTTGAAGCCAGGGCTCCCGTTTTATGAAAAGTTTTGAGAAAATTTTAAAGCAAAAGGTTTGTGAAGGTTTTAAGAAACTTTTCAAGTAGATAAAGCAAGCGAAACAAAGAGAAATTATAGAAGTTTTATAAACTTCTAAGCAGTAACAATAAGAGTTTTGTTAAACTTTTAAAAGCGGCAGTATAAGCAACAAGCAAAGAAAAGTTTGAAAACTTTTAAAGTAAACAAGCAAAGTAAAGCACGGAAATATTTGTAAAGAGTTTACATTTTTGAGATGTTGCGAGAGGAAAAGCAAAACCTTTTATAAGCATACACTCAGGCTCGTTTGGCTCATTATTTTGGAATGTTTAAAACTATTTTCCAGGCACAGTGCAGCGAAGGCCATTTGGGCTGTAGGATTTGTCACGACCCGATGTACAAGTGTTGTTATTAAGAATATTATGTAAGGAAAAGACTTTGAATATGTATAATGGAACATATGTATGTACATAGTTTAGTATAAATTGGTATAAATATAATGGGACATAGGTATATAGTTAGTTGTGAATGTGTGGAATCTTTGGTTGCCATATTTGGATTTAGAGTAAATTGGATGTATACAGGATTTGGAATTGTTCTATATGGTAGATCATCTTTGTAGGGATTTTCATTTGCTAGGTGCAAATCCTAATTTATAAGAAATAAAAGAAAAATTTTATGGAGGCTTTAGAAAGCAATACGGCTTCGCTTAAGCGGGAGTTTTACAGACGTTAGAGGTAACGGTTGGGGTTACGTGGGTAGCCATTCACCGCCCATTTGGAAGGGGCGGGGTGTCCAAAGGTGACCATCGGAGCGGGTTGTATACAACCTTTAGGGCATGAGTAAGATTGATACCACCTTGGCTGATGGTATCGAGCATAAGTATTGGCGACCATGCATGTTTAAGTTCAAAGTACATACATATCAGAGCAGGTCAAAGTATTAAAAGTTGATTTTTGGTATTACGACACTATGTGAGGAAGAGAGGGACGTAGAGACGATCCTGGGAGAGTTATTCCGGCGGTTCTGAGCGTCCTGCGGGATTGCACGGGGATGAGCCACGTTGTAGGTTTGCTGCAGCCTCTATGAATCGACCTCCCGAAACAGCGGTAGGTACAGACCATTTGGGCCGCGGAGGAGCTCGAGTGCGAGATTATTTGCGAGCAAGTGGCCTGGTGCACATATAGTAGTCATAGCGACCCGTCAGCAGTCACAGCCTCCACCGCCACCTAGAGAGGTTATGGAAGAACCGAAGAGGTCAATAGAGAGAGTACAAAAACTAGGCGCCAAGCCGTATGACGACGATGGTGATCGGAAGCTGACTGGTTATGGCTGAGCTTAGAGATAAACAAAGTTTATGGAGTTATGGGTTGCACGAATGAGCAAAAAGTCTTGTTTCGATTTTCGATGGAAGACGGGGCTAAGGTGGTGGATCACCGTGAGAGGAGGTATCACGATGGCATATCATGGGACAATTCCGCCAATTCGCGATAGGTTCTTACCAAAGAAGTCATAAGGATTTGAAAAATTGAGGTTCTTCAAGAATTAGAATAAAGAACATGTTGAAGTATCGATGCGAGAAGAAGCTCTTGGAATTAGTTAGATTGGTTCCCTATATTCAAGAGGATGAAGTTCTGAAGTGCAAAAGGTTTTATCGAGGACCTTCTGACATCGGATCGAGTGCATTTATCGGTAGTTCCTCGGAATAGATTTGGGGACTTGGTTGAGGGCCGCTCTAAGAGTTGAACCAAAGCACTACGACCATATATCAGTGAACAGGAAAGTAAAGTAGAAATTTTTCCAAGCACGTCCAATAAGCTTCGGGACGATGCAATGAAGAGGAACAAGGGCGAGAGGTTATAGTGAGTGCGGTCGAGGCTATCTACAGTGGGATGGGTGGGCCCCGGGTTGCTAACAGTGGGCGCCCGATATTCCTCTGTATGTCATATATGTCAGAAATGACACCATGGGGAATGTAGGAGATTGATCTGAGTGTTTCCACTTTGGCGAGAAGGCCATTTCATTAGGGTGCCCTCGGTGATTGGTGCGGAAATTTGTCGATAGCCCGATCCTTCGATGCAGAGATGAGCACACAGAAGTCGTCGGGAAGAGTTTTCCCAAGTAGAGGGCGACTCTGTGCGAGTGGGGTGGTCGTGGTAGAGGTAGAGGCGGTGCCCGGGGATCTGACGAGCCACACTTTTCGAGGCGGAGAGTATATCGCTGTATTTCGGCGAAGATCTTGGGTGCGAATGCGACTCGGATGTAGTCAGTATTTCTATCCTTGGCATGATGCGTATTTATTGGTGGGCTCGGGAGCTACGCATTCATTTGCATCAAGCCATTCTTAGATCGTTTGTCGAGATAAAGACCCGACCATTAGAGATTCGTATGAGAGTTCCCTTCCCGGTACGGAAGTCAGGTTACTCGTGAAGCGGAAGTAGTCGGAGAGATAGTAAGAGTTACGATTGAGGACGAGGAGTTCCCGTGGATCTTGTAGCTTTAGATATGAGGGATTTTGATGTGGTTCTCGGTATGGATTAGTTGTCTCGCCATAAAGCCACATTAGATTGTTATAAAAAGGAAGTAAAAATTTGAATAGGCGGGGAAATTAGAGGTAAAGTTCGAGGATTACGTAGAGTTATCTTCGCATTGTGATCTCGTGAGCGGCGGCCACGGAGAATCTTGCGTAAGGTTGTCGGGGGTTGCTCAGCTTATGTGGTGGAACGGGGGAAGGAGGACTATATTGGATGAGATTCAGTTGTTAGAAGTTCCCGGATGTGTTCAGGGTGTGTGTAGGATTACCTCCCGAGAGAGAGAGGTGGAGTTCACCATTGATTTGATCAGGGGGTGAGCCCATTTCCATTCCTCACTTATAGGATGGCTCTGAAGAGTTGAGGAGCTTAAGGCTCGATTGGAAGAATTGACGAGTAAGGGATTCATTAGGTAAGTATATCCCCATGGGAGCTCGATTCTCTTAGTGAAAAAGAAAGATGGGAGTTTGCGGTTGTGTATAGTGCAGTGATTGAATAGAGTTACCATCATGATCGGTATCCAGCTCCGGGATGATGAGTTGATCCAGCTCGAGGATCGGTATACTCGAGATATACTTGAGGTCGGGGTATCATTAGTTGAGGGTGCAGGAGAAGTGATGTACCTAAGGCGCATTCTAGACACGCTACAGAGCATTGTGAGTTTTGGTGATGCCGAGTTAGTTTTGACTAATGCTCAGGCGACTTTTATGGATTTGATGAATCGAGTATTCAATAGGTATTTAGATAGGTTCCGTCATAGTTTTTATTGATGATATCTAGTGTATTAAGGTAGTTCGAAGAATTTATTCCAGAAACTTTGGATTGTGTTCTGAGACCCTAAGAAAAGAGGCAGTTATATGCCAGTTCAGGCAAATGTCGGTTTGGCAGCGAGTGTCAAGCATTCTAGATTAATGTGATTTCGTGAGAGGGTTGAAGTGTGGATCCCCGAGAGAAAATAGAAGCAGTGAAGTAAATTGGAAACCACCAAAGAATGTGTCGAGAGGTCGGGAGCACACTTTGGTTGCGAGAACTATAGGAGGCTTGTTGAGGGTTCTCGAGATAGCAGCCCATGACAGTGACGAAAAGATATTAAGTATGATTGGGTACATGCTTGTCAAAAGAGTTTCAAAGAGTTGAAGAATAGATTGACTTCAGCTCCAGTTCTAGCTTTACCCAACAGAAGAGATGGATTTGTGGTTTATAGTGATGCTTCCAAGCAAGAGCCTTGGTTGTGTTTTGATGCGAGAATGATAGGGTGATTGCATATGCCTCTAGGCTGACTAAAGAAACATGAGGAGAATTACCACACACACATTGAGAGCTAACAGTGGTCGTGTTTGCACTATAAAAATATGGGGCAGTATTTATATAAGTTCCTTGTAGAATCTTCTGGAATCATAAAAGTCTTCAATATATTTTCACCTAAAAGTAAGCTTGAGACAAAGAAAGATGGCTGAGTTGATTAAGGACTACATTTGTCTTGCTCGAGGTACCGTCGGAAAAGCTAATGTAGAGTAGCGGATGCCTTAGTAGGCGACAGGAAGAGGAATTCTTTGTCTCACATGAGATCGGGTTATCTTCCACTATTGGTAGATGAGGCTTTAGGGGTGATATTGGAGGTTGAGGGATTAGGAGCCTTGTTGGCTACGTTTCATGTTAGACACTTCTGGTGGATCGATTCTAAGCGGGGGTAGTCGCGGGATCCACGGGTGATTAAGCTCAAGAGAGATGAAAAGGAAAGAAGGGTTCGGATTAAGAGATGATGGCATGATAGTGAAAGGGCCCGAATGTGTGTGCAGTATAAGCGGCGAAGAGAGAAATTATGGAAGAAGCATTCATGCGTATGCTGTCGTCAATTAGTACGAAGATGTCTGAGGACTTTGAAAGAACATTGCGGTGGAATGGGATGAAGAAAGATCGCAGTTTCGTTTCTAGGTGCCTAACACGTCGGCGGTGAAGAGCGAGAGCATCAAAGGCCAGCGGGGAAGATACGGTTACTCCACATTCGGTGTGGAAATGGGAGAAGATTTCCATGGATTTTGTGTGGGTCTTCCACGGACTGGAAGCGACATGATGCGATATGGGTAATAGTTGATCGTTTAACGAAATCTGCTCATTTTCTACCAGTTAATGTTGAAGATTCATTGGAAAAGTTGGCCAAATTGTATGTAGATGAGATAATTGGTATGGGGTTCCGGTTTCGATAGTGTCGGTCGAGACCCTAGGTTCACATCCGGGTTTAGCTGGATTTCCGCGAGCAGTGATTAGAGTACTCACCTACGTTTAGCCACGGCATTTCATCCTGAACTGGATGCTGTCGAGAGGGACTATTCGGACATTAGAGGATATCTTTGAGCTTGTGTGATGGAATTCAAGGAAGTGGGATACTCACTTAGCACTAATGGAGTTTGCTCTGGCTTGATAGCTATCAAGCAGTGTAGATATGGCTCCATTTGAGAGCCTTTAACATGGTAGGAAATGTAGGACTCCCGGTGTCTTTGGGATGAGGTTGAGTGAGAAGACTAGTGAGTACTGAACTAGTACGGATCACTTCGAGAGAAAGTGAAAGTTGTTCGATAACCTAAAGATAGAAAGAGATAAACGAGAAAAAGTTATGTGGACAAGTGGTAGAATTTGCGATTTGAGATAGGTGACGAGTCTTTTTGAAGATTTCACCTTGGAAAGGTGTGTTGAGATTTGGGGAAACGAGGCAGAAACACAGTCAGAGATATATTGGACATATGAGATTGTGAGCAAAGTGGGACGAGTAGCTTACATATTGAAGTTACCCCGAGTTATCAAGGATTCATGATACTTTCCATTGTGTCGATGTTGAGAAATATATCCGGATATTCACATGTATTGAGAGAGCAACAGTGCGCTTTAAAGGGTGACTTATGAGGAGACGCACGTGCGGTGTAGATCGCGAGGCAGTGTTGAGAAGCAAGTGATTCCATTAGTTAAAGTCCTATGGAAGAATCCATGAGAGGGAGCGGCTACTTGGGGTCGGAGGCGGATGCGTGTGATTGCCTGACATTTTCCGGATGAGGTATTTTCCTTTCCTTTCTTTTGGAGTTTAGTTTATTCATTTCGAGAATGAAATGTTCCTAAGGGGAGGATTTTGTAAAAGTAGTCCAGGAGAATGTACGGTACATGATCTTTGTGAGAGTTGTATAAGAGTACTAAAAGGTCACATTGTAATATTTTTAGACTAATGTAGGAAATATGATAAATTATGGAACCAGGGATGGTGTATGAGAATAAGGATACAGGTGTCATTAAGCAAAAGGATATGAAAGAAAAAGTCAAATTAGAGATGGGCCTCGATAGAAATAACATAGTTACAATTTCAATATTAAAGAGATGAGGACTAAATTTACAGATTTAGGCAAAAGTTTATCATATAAATAGAGGGAGACAAAGCCAAACTCATTTAGTCTCATATTTTGGCTAGGGATTCACGGTTAGAAGAGAAAGAGCAAGGAAGAGGAAGAGAAGGAAGAAGAAGGAGGAGGGGAAGAAGAAGATCAAGGTATGCTTTGTCTTAGGATCAAGTGTATTTTGGATTCCTAGGACTTTGAGTTTGGAGAATAGATTCTCCTTTGGTCTAGGTTTTGTGAGAGCACATAAACCTTTGAATTGTTGGGGTTATGTGGGAAAAACCCCAATTGGGAGAAAATAACCATGGAATCATCAAATTATGTGGTTTTAAAAAGAATTGGTGGACCTAGGTTGAGTTCTTGGATTTTCACCTAGGGTTTTGAGGTTTGAGGTTCCATAGCACCAATTCAAGTGTTGTGGAGTTGTTTTAGGATGATTTCCATGATAATTCTTGAGGTGTTAGGAATTATAGAAGTTGTATGAAGTGAATTGGTATCAAAAGTGGGAAAAATAACAAATCTGGGCAAAATTTCGGAAGGTGTACCGGTACATGTACAGGGGTGTACCGGTACACCCCACCAAAAGCCAACATGTACCGGTACATGTCCCGACATGTCTTGGTACATGCCAATGAGTACAACATGTCTTGGTACATGTTCGGTGTACCGTACATGTGTGCCCAGTACCCGAAGAATGCTATGTTTTTGTATATTTAAGTACGAGATTCGTGCAGATAGTTTAGGAGCACTTATTAAATAGTTAAAGATAGGTTAGAATAAGGTGGAACTCGACGGCGTTCGTGCCTCAGCCTCGATATTCGTTGAGTGTGATAAGTCTAGGAAGTATGTTAAGTTATGCGATTATGTAGGCAATTAATATTTGTCATATTCGGTTGAGTGTGTAGGTTAAAAAGCAAAGGCGGGTAAAGTGTGGAACTGTGCTCAAGTTTAGCAGCAAAGTGAGTGTTCTAAACTCATTTTCCAAATACTAGTGTATTATTATTATTATTATTATTATAAAGCTGTTTTACTGCTTGGTATTTCATGGTTTGATTTCAAACCATTTTGAAGCAACCCGATGAATTAAGCGAGCAAATGGTTTTGATTTATGCAATTTTGAAGAAAGCAGGCATTTGGTTTTAAATTGTAAAACCATAATTAAGCAAGTAAGCAAATGGTTTTGAATAAGTAAACCATTTTTCAAGCAAGCAAGCAAGTAAGCAAATGGTTTTGAATAATTAAACCATTTTTCAAGCAAGCAAGCAAGCAAATGGTTTTAAATTGTAAAACCATTTTTCAAAAAGCAAGCAAGCAAATGGCTTTAAATTGTAAAACCATTTTTCAAAAAATCAAGCAGCGAAGCAAAAAGAATATTTGCGAAACGAGGGCCTTCCACAGTTACAGCAATGGCCAGGTCGGAGGTGTTAAAGTGCGTGCGGTGGTGTTAGGATCTCATACATGCATTGTAGTTTTGCCTGGTTTGCAAACTTAGGTCATACATCATGCATTTAAAGGAGACCGTGGCACGTACAGGAGTATATAAGGTTATGAGCTCTAACTAAATTATGGTGATGGCGACCCAGGTCAATTCCACCATATTTACCGGAAAAAGGTGATGCGGACAAAGGTCCTTCCACCGGCACGGTCGATGCACAGGCTCCCGTGTTCACTAGGGTACAGTAAGCAAAAATAGGCCTCCAGTGGTTGATGTTTTATAAGCATGATATACAGTTTTGAAAAATCAACCATTGGTTCACGGTTGCCCAGGCTTCCGTAGAGTTTTAAAGCAAACGGTTGAGCCAAGCTCCCGTTTAGATTTCAAAACGATCGGTTGAGCCAAGCTCCCGTGGGATTTTAAAACAAACGGTTGAGCCCAGGCTCCCGTTTTATTTTTCAAAGCATCTTGAGTTGAGCCAGGGCTCAGTTTTTATGAAAAAGTTTTGAGAAACTTTTTAAAGCAAAAGGTTTGTGAAAGGTTTTAAAGAAAACTTTTCAAGTAGATAAAACAACGAAACAAGAGAAATTATGAGGAAGTTTTATAAACTTCTAAGCAAGCAAGCAATAAGAGTTTTATTAAACTTTTAAAGCAAGCAAGTATAAACGAAACAAGCGAAAGAAAAGTTTTAGAAACTTTTAAAGCGACGAACAAAGTAAAAACATACGGAAAATATTTGTAAAAGAGAGTTTTACATTTTTGAGATGTTTTTCGGAAAAACAAAACCTTTTATAAGCATACCTCAGGCTCGTTTAGCTCATTATTTTCATGTTTAAAAACTATTTTCGAATGCAGTGCATAAGGCTATTTAAAATATAATAGGATTTATCACGACATTATCGCAATCATTGTTATAAGAAGAATATTATGTAAGGAAAAGACTTTGAATATGTATAATGGAACATATGTATGTACATAGTTTAGTATAAATTGGTATAAATATAATGGGACATAGGTATGTACATAGTTAGTTGTGAGAATGTGTTGGAATGCTAGTTGCCATATTTGGATTTAGAGTAAATTGGATGTATACAGGATTTGGAATTGTTCTATATGCAGCCATCATCTTTTATGAAAGTTTTTCATTTGCTAGATTTTACCAAATCCTAATTTATAAAAATAAAGAAAAAATGTTATAAGAGGCTTTAGCAAGCAATACGGCTTCGCTCACAAGGGAGTTTCTAGACGTTGAAGTGAAAATTTGAGGTTTACGTGGTGTAGGCACCCACCTCACGGAAAGGGGGTGGGGGTGTGTCATGTGTCAAACGGTGAAAGCCCGTGAAAGTTTAGGAAGGCGTGCGATGCCTATGGTGAGACCCTGAAAATTCGCTACCCACAAAAGACACATAATTTTGTAAAAGAAAGTAGTCATTAGAATATGACAACCAAAAGGTTTTGGTTTATAAGCAATGAAATTTTGTTTGAAAATCGTGGATGTGAATCATCAATACTTGATTTTATCACGCATGGGCATTGTGGTGTGTTATAAGTCGGTAATGACTCGAGAAGCATGGTGCATGATTGAATTTCTCCATATCATGGCATGGCATATAGAATTCCATAATAGAATTGCATATTACGTATGGAATGGTTGATGTGAATCACAGTGTTAGCATTGCATATGCGTAGGTGGGGGTAGCTATACATAGGAAGTTTCTGTGGCGTGGCTGCCTATATGGGATCTTTATTTCAAGTGTAGAGCAAACATCGGTGGACGGCTCTCATTAGGAGCTAAACTTGTGAAGAGTCGGATTATTAGCTTTGTAACCTTTTTGTAAAGTATTAGACAAAACCGATTTGTAATATCTCGTTTGTATGAGGTTGTAATTAAACTCAACGCCAATATGTTTTAAAAATAACATAAAATGTTAATTTTATGTAAATAAACATATCCGTTAGATGGGATTGGATAGTGTGGTATCGAGATACGATATCCACCGGGTATTTCGCTTGTTAACTTTTGGTCAATGGACCCTCGTTTTGGGGCGTCACATTTGAGGTATACAAAATTTCGTACTCTTGTAAGAA